>VDFB02281492.1:59790006-60101138 GCA_007258455.2 Sequoia sempervirens
ATTTTAGATGATGGAAATCAAACAACTTGAATTTCAATGCACAAACTTGAAGAAGCTTGCTCGTAGTTTGCTAGTGTTCTAGTTAATTTTTTATTTTGTTAAAAACAAAAGGCATCCACAAGTAGACTATGAAACTTGAAACAATGACTACCTATGGCATTTTGTAATTTTATTATTTTGTAAAAGAAGGTTTAACTCTACTATTAAGGGTGATCAATCTTGATTGCAATTTAGAGAGCTTAAATCTTATTAGATCAATTTAGTTAAACATATTATAAGTAGAGAAGAGGGATTCAAAAAAGATTTTGGCTCTTTGCAAGTAGTTTTAAAAGCAAATGTATTATCTCATCTTGTATTTTGAAAATATGACTTTGTAAATGTAACATCTATATGTAAATATTTTGTTCTTGTATGTGTAATATACGATGTATAAATTTTAAGAATGATAAATGAATAAAAACAAAATGTGATACGTGTACTAAAGATGCATCTTTTCTTCAAAATAACAAATTGGATTAACTTTCATGACCACCATTGCCTAATATTTTCCTTACTATAAAAAAATGTAATATGTGCAAATCATGTATATATCCTGAATAGATAATAATTTTCCTAATATATAATTGTCAAGACACTAAATAATCATAATTTAACATACTACAAACTACAAACATTTCATTTTATTACAAAAGAAGGGCTCATTTCTACCTCCCCCCTACTATTCAAAATGACACTACTCATGTATGACTAACAAATTAACTATACATTCAAATTTTTTATTACAAGCTTCTCTTTCACAAACATGGGAATTTACTCCAAAATATATGAATCCAAATGTAATGCACAAATGCCCTCCTCTTAAACTTACATAATCAATGAAAGTGTAAAATGACTACAAGTAAACATAAGGCTAGGTGCAATAGAACCATAGTAACAAAATTTTGAATACAAAAAAATATAAATACTAATAAGTCACAATGAGAAAGCAACAATTATGCTTAAATTTGATTCATTGGTGTCACATTTGATAGTAGTAATCTGTATAATTCATTTTTCTAGAATTGACTCTAAAATTTTGATTGATCATTTCAAACAAAAATCTTCCTCTTGCTTCCAATAGCAGTAGCTAAATGAAAATGGATGAAAGACATCCACATCATTATCCATGGCTTCATTGTTGTTCAATGAAGCCATACTAGAAGGGAAGGAAATTAGGTTACATATTTTTTGGCTAAATTTGCTTCCAATTGTAATGATATCAGAATTGACACTAGAAGTGGTTAGAATTGTTCTATGTGGGATTCAAATAGTGCCTTTAGAGATTTTGTGAATTTTGACTACAATATTTTCTGAATTTTTGATTTTTACAGGGTGCTTGTTGGAGTTTTGGTTATTGGGGTGTCTTTCCTACAATCATTGTTATTCCGTTTGTTAATTGACTTTTCTTTTAGTTCACTTTTTTTTAACATAAAGACAAATATTACTTACATGTGGTACTCACAAGATGAATAATCTTTAAGGTTGTAAGGAATTATACCTTCGTTATGGAGATTGGAAGATTCCCGATCTTGTTCAAATTGCCTATATTCAATCCATTTGGACTTTAAAGGTTTTTTGGAATTGGGTGTCAGGAGTCTTTTTAAGACATGCAAACCCACTTTGTAATATGTTTCTATTTTAATATATTTTTTACCTTTATGTTAAAAAATCTATATAAATCATTTCAAAACAATTCTCACTAAAGTCTATCAATCTACTTACACTAAAAGGGAATTATTGGAGAATAGTGTCATCCTCTTTCTCCAAGTGGTTACACAGACTTTACTACTTTACTTGGTGTTTAGAAGAACTAAGACAAATGCAAAAGTGTAGATCCACATTAATTAGCCCCTCTATTTTATGTTTCCACCTATGTTATCTTTGTAGATGTGTTATCTACTAATTGATCTATGTAGAGACTCATATGCTTGCAAGCTTTGAATGCCATATACAAAGGACTATGCCTGTTAGATTTTAGAAAGACGTCATGAAACTTGATATTGTAAAACCTGTGCTACTTAAAGTGCAATCAAATACTCGAAATGTTATGATCATGCATCTAATTGTTCTAATTGTTGCAACTTAACACTCCAACTCAAATTGCTTACTTTCAATTAACTATTTTATGATAACAATCCAAAGATACTACATATCTATGAAAAATTATGTTGAGTATAACATTTAATTTATTTAAAATCCTAAACAATTCACATTATCGTACCAATTACACACTAAACTGTGACTACTGTTATGCTTACGCAGATGCATTTTATCTGACTGTTATAGATTAAGCGCACGGAAAGTTTATGGGCCACTACAGCCTTTTTGGTATTAGTCCGGAAAGTTTATGGGCCACTACAGCCTTTTTGGTATTAGTCCGGAAAGTTTATGGGCCACTATAGCCTTTTTGGTATTAGTTGTGTCTAGGCTTTGGGCTGTTTCAGTTGTTACAGCCTTGGAAGTTGGAAATATCCTCGCCTATAAAGTGACTTCACATAGAGGCCGAATTTTATAGGATGTACTTTAAAAACTAGTGCTGTTACTGGAGTTTGCGCATGTCTGCTCACCCTTCTTGTTCTCACAGGATTCCAGGAGGTATACATCATGCCACAGCATTTGCCTTTTCTCGGTCAAGAAAGCTTAGTAATTGGCATGAAAGCGCAACCACAAAGAGGATTGATTACAATGGTGCTCGATACAGAATGTACTACGCAATTTGGAATGTGGGTCATTCTCCTTCGCCTTTATCAGCATCTGGATTTTCATTTGCAGAGAACTTCAATCATAAAGAACCTGCCTCTTCCATTTCTGAACAGATATTAGACGAACAAAACCAACTGGGTATTGTCTGGACTGCAACAGAAATAGCTAAAGCAACAGGAGGACAGGTTATTAAATCAGGTCCCCCTGGAAGCATATGCACAGATACCAGAACTATTAAACCTGGTCAATGGTTTCTTGCCCTTACAGGTCCTAGATTTGATGGCCATAACTTTCTACAATCTGCATTGGCTAAGGGCTGTGCAGGTGTAGTAGGAAACAGGGTTTGTGAAAACTGGCCAAGGGGTTTTGTGAAAGTCGACGACAGTACACTGATAGCCCTAAAAAATTTAGGTTCCTCCGCAAGGAAAAAATTCAAAGGTCCTGTTGTGGGTATCACAGGAAGTGCAGGAAAGACCACGACAAGGGCCATGATTGCCCTTGCCCTGGAGTCTCTGGGTCACATTCATCAGACATCAGGTAATCAGAATAATCATATTGGTGTACCTCTGACTCTTATATCAATGCCATTGCCTTCCAAAGCCTGTGTTTTGGAATTGGGGATGAATCATGCGGGAGAGATTCAGGAGCTGGCTAGGATTTCAGAACCTTGTGTGAGAGTGGTGCTGAATGTGGGTCTTGCTCATATGGGGAACTTCACAAGCTTGGAGGAGATTGGGAGAGCTAAAGGCGAGATATTTCTGGAGGCGAGGCCCGGAGACGTATGTATATTAAATGCAGATGATCCTTTGGTCATGGCCCTTCGCATTCCAGATGGGGTGCAAAGAGTATGAACTGCTTTCTCTTCTTATTTGAGTTTTTTTTTTGTAGGGAAATGTCAAGTCAATGTAAATATATTACACTTTATGAAGTAGAGTTCTTGCAAGGCATCCGTTCTTAGAAGCCAGGCACATTTTGGTGGGGAAACCCTTTCATGCAGAAGCGAGTGATGGGATTTATCGTTTGCAGGGCTGGTGTGGTTTCTCCTATGATTAGGAGTAATTCATTGGTGACCTGGATCACTGGGTTTCAAAATATCAAATTGGATTCATTAGACCGGCATGTCTGGTGGTTCATATTTGTACTTCGAAACAGCCTTACATTCATATCACAGATATATTATATGAATCTCGTAAAAAATTTGAAGGTTCAAGAGTAGGTCCTGGGTCATCCAGAATCCGGATTGCCTTGTTTGAAATAATTGAGTTCGATCCATTTAACTAGCATGTTCAGTGGCTCAAAGTCAGTATTTCAGACTGCCTTCCAGTTGTATCAATGATCTATTAGTTATAACTCGTGTAAAATTAGAAGACCCAGTAGTAATTCTTGGTTCACCCGGATCATCACCTGGTTTAAAAATATTGAACTGGATCCATTTAACTGGCAAGTCCACTGGTTCATATTGGTAATTCAAACTGCCTCCCAGTTATATCACGGATCTATTAGATAAAACTTGAAGGAATTAGAAGGCTCATAAGCAATTACTAGGTCAATCGAATACCTATTTCAAAAATATCAAATTTGATTCTCAAATTAACATGGCCAGTGCTTCATATCTGGTATTTCAAACCATAGTTGGAAAACTTGGACTCCGCAAAAACTCGCCAAACCCAAAAAAAATTGACTAGGCAAAAACTTGGCAACTTAAAAAATTGTTTAAATTTCTTTAGAAACACATTTTTTTTTTTGCAAAATTCAATGACAAGATGTATCCAATGAGTCCATAAATGAGTACAAAAATGTTTTCTATTAAATTTGATTGATTTGAGTGCAAATTGAGTACAAAATTGCATTCTCATGCAAAATCTCGATGGCTGAAAGCCTGATACAATAGGTAGCTGAAAAATGAAAATAGTAAAACTAAAAGTAAATACAACATTTTAAACCTTCGTCTTCCCTAATATACTAAAAACTAGGGGAGAGGTAGAGGTTCTAGTCCTTGGAGTAGGCTGTAGCTCCTCAGTTGGCATGGAAGGCAGTGGCTCAACCTCCATCCTAGAAGTAGATGACAATGACTCCTCATCCTCAATAATGTCATCCAACCCTACATCTCTTGCTGCACCCACATCCTCCAATGTTTGTCTCTCAAAATCAAGAATCTCATCCTCAATAAACAATGGAGGTTGCTCATTCCGCCCTATCCAATCACTTAAGGATCTATCTCATCCAAGTCAATAGGATCCTATGATTTGTCATCTGCCCTTCTTATGTGCAGCCGAAGGTTATATTGCACAAACACAAGGTCATTGAGGCGCCTTTGAGCTAATTTTGTCCTCTTCTTCGTGTGGATGGCCACAAACAAGCTCCAATTGTACTCATAGTTGGATGCACTACAAGGTTGGCATAATATGCGAAGGGCAAGTCTTTGGAGATTTGGGGTATTTCCACCCCAATTTTTCTACCAAGATTTTGCAAAATAAAATATTGAAGAATTAAAAAGCAAAGTCAAAACAAATTTCATCAAATTATAAGATGCATGTGAAATAAAGACTCCAAATTTTATACTTAGTGTTTGAGTGGTTCTTCCTCATTGTTTGAAGAAAAGAGCCTACCCCTCCCTTCCCTGAAACTTTCCAATTCTTCAACAGTGAGGTCTCTCACCTCAACTTGGGTGTCATCCTCATAATACATGTCGTGAGCCCCTCCATGACATTTCCATTAGGATCCAAGAAGGTGCTTGAATAGAAAAATGAGGGTTGAGGAAGTACCTTGCTACATGGATGGGTTGGTGGAGTTAATTGTTACACCTCCTATCAATAATCTTCCATATGGGATCAAATTTGAGGCTGTCCCCCATGTAATCATTTCTAATAGCCTCTTTGGCCCTATCCATGGCCTCATAAATATACTCCATTGGGTTTTTATCCCCATCTACCAAAAAGAGAACTCTAACCAAGGGCTTTGACACCTACAATTTACAAGTACAAAAAGATTAAATTTACAAATTTATAATGAAAGATTTAAATTAAAATAAAAAAAATATTCAACTCGAATTTAAATTCAAAGTTTTGAAGTTACCTTCATGATCTTTGTAGCTCTTTGTGCAAAAAGGTAGTCAAAGACTATGCTTGCAACCCTCTCTCCTTCAGGCTTATTTGCGTAAGATGAGTCTAGCCATGCTTGACTCACAAACATTTGTTTTAAAGTAGTCAATGAACCAATAATGCTTTGCAACGTTAGGAAAACCGTTGTAAACCTTGTAACGCTCAATCTTACCAACTCTTTCCCTTGGGTGTGATCTCTCATCAAATTAAGAACCCAAGGGTGATTGTAGATAAATTTTATGATACTCCTTGCCTCATCTACAACCGGTGTCACTAAATCAAGTTTGCCTATGTTCTCCAAAAGAAGGTCAAGGCAATGTGTTGCACAAGGTGACCAAAAAAGTGTCCTACGTTTGTCCTGGAGCGATCTCCCAGCCGCCACATATGTTGTTGTATTATCGGTGATGATTTGCACCACATTTTCTATGCCCACCTCCATGACAGCTTCCTCCAACATTAGAGACAATGTTTCTACAATTTTCACTTTGTTGGAGGCATCCACTGATTTCAAAAACAAAACTTCACATTTTGAAGCAATCAAAAAATTAAGAATGGTGCAGTTTTTCCCATCTGTCCATCCATCTGGAAGAATGGTGCAGCCATATTTTTTCCATTCTTTCTTTTTCTCTTCCACTACTTGCATTGCCCTTTCAATTGCATTTGTGAGCAACCTACAAGTACAAAGTAAAATTAAAAACAAAATTCTAATTTTTAAACAAAAAATAGCTTAAATTCAACATAAATTAACATAGATTAAAGAACATAAATTTAGCCTAAAATTCAACATAAATTACTATAAGTATAACTTAGCATACAATTTAAATTAACTAACCTCCCACTCAAGTTTCTACGAGAAGGCGCTTTGTAGCCTTTTCTTGCAACTATCAAAGCAATAACCAAATTGTCCCAATAAGGACTACTCATCACATTGAAAGGAATGTTGTTGAAATACCAAAAATCAACACATGCTTTATGCACCTCCCTACTCCACCTTGTAGCTTCCAATGATGGTTGTGCTCCATGTTAGAATTGTGAAACAAGCACAAAACCACGAACCACAAGATCAAACAACAAACAAATACACCTTCTATGCAAGAGATCTGCAAACAATATATCCAATATTCCTCAACAAGAAAAAGCTATAGAAGCAAGAGACTCTCAAAAATATATGAAAGCTCGAGATATTTACAATGAGGGTTGAGTGCTTATAAGAGCAAAACCCTAAATGAGAAAGGGATCAAATCATGACAAGTGTCAACATCACATGCGAAGATACATACTAATCTAATATTAGCTCAACTAATAAAACAATCCTAAGTTTAGCTTAAGTGCATGAGAATAAATTAGACTAATAATCGATTAAAGATTAATTAATTATTAGCTAATGCATGATAACTCTAACACCCCCCCTTAAGATGAACTTAGGGAGTAGCTAAAAACCCTAAAAAAGAATGCATGATGTGTCCCGACAAACAAGGCCATGTAAGGTACCCATAATGTAGAGAAATAGAGAAAACCTCATGGGAAAAACTCCACTTCAAAAAGAGATGAAAACCAAGTGAAGGATTGAATAAGCCTCCAAACAAGACAATGTCCTGAAAAATAGGAACATGTAGAACATCATAGAAGCACTGAGAAGTTGTAGACTATTGTTGAAAGATGACTGGTAGAGTGCTGAATGACGAATCTCCGGAAATAGGAATGTAAGAGTGTCCATATGGTAAATGATCTATCTCACCGAAATGCAAGTAACCAGCCACTGATGTATGCTGCATCCAAAAGTACATAGTATACATAGCTCACTCCACTGCAAACTAAGGAAGCATTAGCACCAATAGTAGAAATCCCCCCATAATGCTGAAAAAGGAGAGCCATGACAGGAACACTGAAACTGTGTGAAACCAAAATGTGCATGTAGGAGAAACAACCTACAAATAAAAGGGTATGCAAACTATGTACACACGCATGAGGCAAGAATCAACAAGATTCACTGCTGTTGTGGAAGGGACACTCACTTGACAAAGGTGTGATGGCAAACCAAAGACAAACATCAACCCCCCCATGGCACTTTATATCATAGTGCGAATACAAAAGGCACAACAGGATGTGCGAATTCCCCAAAAATTTATACAGCAAAATGGCACTTTATCTGAGTGCGTCTACATAATAAAAAGTGCATACAATGGGAGCCCATAATGTCCAAAAAAAGACAACATGCTGAAAATACAACTCTCTTATAGAAAAAGAGGAAACCGGTAGCACTATGATGAAGTACACGAAAAAACATGCACTTTAAAAAAAAACGACACCCAAAATGTGTTTGGATGCAAAAGATATGGCCCGTCAAAGTCTCCAAAATGAGAACTGAACAACAACATCACTGAGAAAATTGAATTTTGGAAAAAGCTAGAAGTCAAAATTGGAAAACACTTGCACCACCGCGAAGAGCATGAAATTCCACCCTATTTAAAAAAAAATTGCATTGAAAAATATCGCCATATGATCGAGATATGGCCTCGAGAAGATATGGTGCGAAATTGAAAAACCCAATGGAGAGGGGGGGAGTGAGCTATGTATTTAGTATTTGTTCCTATGTACTTTCGGATACAAAGTACATCAGTGGCTGGTTACTTGTATTTCGTTGAGATGGATCACTTACCATATGGACACTCTTACATTCAGGAGGCGATCTTCCATTTTCACTTGATCAGTTCTTCAAACTATTGGTACTTGTGCCATTTGTATCTTTGAGTTCTTGATGTTTGCCTTGGTTTGCCATCGGGTTCAAGTAGTGTCGTTGGGGGCACTTATACAGATGCTTGTCTTCTTGATCTTGATCATCATATGTTTTAGCGGAGGTTCTTCTTTCAGCATTTCAGCAGTCATTCTACAACAGTGTTTGCAGCTTCTTCATGCTTCAGTGGTGTTTCTCAAGTTCATCCTTTGTTCCTATCTTTTGGGACAATTTCTTCTTGGTTGGAGGCTTCTTCGTCCTTCACTCTTGTTGGAGGCTTCTTTAGATCTTCACTCTTGTTTGGAGGCTTCTTTAGTCCTTCACTTGTTCCTATTATTTTTGGGACATTCTTGTTTGGAGGCTTCTTAGTTCTTCACATGTATTTCTCTCTTTTGGAGAGGAGTTTTTCCCACGAGGTTTTCTCCTTTTCTCCTGTTGTGAGAGATCTTTTACATTTGTACATGGGTAACTCATCAGGTCTAGTTGTCGGGACCCATCTTTGCTTTCATTAAAAAAGTCATAAAAAAAAACTATTATATTTTTTTAAAAAAATAAAAAAGACATAAAAAAAACCATATATTTTCTTTTAAAAGAAAAAAATATTAAAAATACATATTATATTTTTTGAATTTTTTAAAAAGTTTTATTTAAAAAAAAAATTATTTAAAAATTTGGGGCCTGCCACCTTGGGTGGGGCTCGAGGGGGCGTACCCCAACGATACCCTTTTGCAGGGGGCGGGGCCCAAGGAGCCGCTACCTACCATAATGGCAGGTCAGCGGTACCTTGGGTACCACCCAAATTTAATATAAATTTTTTTATTTACAAAACAAAAAAAACCTGCCGTGCCCTTTTAAAGGGTTTTTAAAATATATATTTTTAAATTGATTTTTTTTGAAATTTTGCAGGAAAAAACAAAATTGGAATATATATATATATTTATTTTACTTTGATCCGTGTGCTGGAAGGCCGTACAACCATCTTGGCAAATTTTTTTTGCCTCAAAAGCTCCCGACATAGATTTTGGCAATTTGACAGAGCTTAAGGTTTTGTGTCCATTTTGGCTCATAACGCACCAAAAATGTAGCTACCCTCTGGATTTGGAAAGAAAGCAACCACTTCAAACCCTTGTAGATCTGGCGTCAGGAACCCAAATCAAGCTAAACAAAAACCAATTTTGACTTTCTCGATAGCTCTGGATCCAATAGTGAGGTCCTTTTTGCGCCAAAATGCACCTAAAAAGAATGCCCACCTCCAAAATTTGCAAAAAAAAAGCAAAGGGGATTCAGATCTGAAGCCTGTAACCCTTGTTGAAGAAAAAACCTCATAAATCGAGAAAGGGGTTCGATGAATCCACGCTCTGATACCATGTTAGAATTGTGAAACAAGCACAAAACCACGAGCCACAGGATCAAACAACAAACAAATACACCTTCTACGCAAGAGATTTGCAAACAATATATGCAATATTCCTCAACAATAAGAAAAAACTACAGAAGCAAGAGACTCTCAAGAAGATATGAAAGCTCGAGATATTTACAATGAGGGTTGAGTGCTTATAAGAGCAAAACCCTAAATGAGAAAGGGATCATATCATGACAAGTGTCAACATCACATGAGATGAGACATACTGATCTAATATTAGCTCAACTAATAAAACAATCCTAAGTTTAGTTTAAGTGCATGTAAATAAATTAGACTAATAATCAGTTAAAGATTAATTAATTATTAGCTAATGCATGATAACTCTAACACTCCAGGGGTGTTTTTGGGCACAAAAAAATTGTGTGGGGTGCGTGTAGGTGTATGCATTGGCACTCTACTTGAAGTAGATGAAGTGGATGGCCTGGAGGCCAATGTGCCTTAGATGTGGGGACTATGAAGAGAGCCCACAATGTTAGGACATGTTTCCTCATCTAATTCTACTTGCTGATGACAATGACCACTGGCTATGCTTGCTGCTGAATCTTATTTTTTTGAATTTAAATGCGAAAAGCCTACTTCTTTTTAGCATATGATGATTTTTTTAAAACTTAGATGCAACATTTTGCAGCCAAAATGAAGTAAAATGATTTAAACAAACAAAAAGCCTACTTTTGCTTCAAATTTGCCTTTGAAATTCACCAAAAGATCTCTTTTGATCTTCTGTCCTCAATTGCAAAACGTTGTAAATGGCGTGTTTGCTGTTGGGAAGGGTTTTTTTGCAGAGTAGAGCAAAATATGTGTGTTTTTTTGGTTTTGTTTTGGGGGCCCTTTTTGATGCGGCGGCCTTTTAGATCTTTTCCCACAAGTTTTTTTGTACGGACTCACCTAGTTTTTGGCAACAAATCACCAAAATCTCGGTGAGTTTTTGCCATAAACTCGGTGAGTATATGTGGCGAGTTAACACTGGAAATACTCGCCGGTCATTTGACTCGACGAGTACTTGGCGACTTGCCAAGTTTTTGGCGAGTTTGACAACAATGTTTCAAACTGCCGCCCAATTATATCACAAATATAGTAGATGAAAAATTGTAAAGAATTAGAAGGCCAAGTATTTTGTGATGTGTAACTTGTATGCAAGCTCAAGTTATACAATTTCCTAGTAAGAAATTGTCTTCTCAGAGGCGCCCTTAGTTTTGACATGTCCATCAAAAAGAGTAGCACGAAGCTTGAATTAGCAATATCTTGGAAGGATATTGAGAAAGAAGAATGAATCTAGGCATATAAATAAGCAACTTAGAATTTATGTTCAAAGATTTAAAGAGCATAGATGGTTTGTGTTACACGGGGACGCGTCCCCCCACCCAAACCCTACGTCCCTGTCCCCGTCCCCTGTGGCGTTTCGGGGACGGGGGGATGGCAGGGGATGTCCCCCAGGCGTCCCCCCTGATTTTTGAAAATTGGGGGATGGCAGGAAACGCGTCCCCAAAAAGGGGGACGGCTGGAAAATAAAAGGGGACGCCTAGGCGTCCTCGAAACGGCTAGGGGACGGCTAGAAGTCCCCCAATCGTATCGGGGACGCCCAGGAGTCCCCCTTTTGTCAAAGTAAAAAAATCTTTTAATTTTTGACAAATTAAATAAAAATTGCTTAATAATATTAAATATTTCATCATATTTGATAAAAAAATTAATTTTTAATTGCTTGTAAGTTAATTATATTATGAAATAAAATAAAATTGCGTGATAATTAATAAATAATAAATATTAAATATTATTATATTTCATTAAATAAAAATTTGATAAAACATTTAATTTTTAAGCATAACTATTTAATATTATAATTTATTGTCAAATTAAAAAAAAATTACGAGTAATAAAATGAATTTTTAAACAAACTATTATTTAGTTTAAATTTAAAATAATAAAATAATAAAATTAAATTAAAATAAGCATAACTATTTAAAATTTTAATATTATTGTAAAATTAAATAAAAAATTACGAATAATAAAATTGATTTTTAAACAAACTATTATTTTTAAACAAACTAGTTAGGCAGATTGATGAGGAGGAGGTGCAACTGGGAATGGTTGGCCTTCCTTTGGATGATCCACTTCAGGCAGAGAGTGACAGTGACACAAATAGTGCTTTTGATATTGATAGCCCGAATGAGGCATAGTGTCATAGATTGACAGATTGTTGTATTTAAACTTTAAAGTTTGAGACGTTGATCTTTGAGTTATTTAACTTTAGTGTTAAAACTTGAACAAAATGCTTTTATATTTAATTGTTAAGTTATTGGCATTGCTGTTAGTGTTTACCTTTATGTTTATATTGTTGTTATACTGTTGCTATATTGTTGTTATACTATTGTTATACTCTTTATCTATGCACGTATTGTCATATTGAAATTGTTGCACATATTTGATATTTCAAATTGCTCTCTTTCTCTCTCTCTATATAATATATTTTTAAAAATTCATATATATATGTAATTGTGTATATATATATATATTTTGAAAAATTTCTATATCGCTGTCCCCCCGCCGTCCCCCCGTCCCTGTCCCCGAAACGCTGTGGAACACAGTAGATGGTTGATCAAGACAGTGCCTATTAATTGATGTAGAAAATTTCAACAATGTAGCCTTTTGGCCAACTCTATGTAGTTGTTGACTAGGAGACTTAATGATCAATTGGACAGTTCTTTTTAAATGCAATGTCTTGATAGTGTAACAACAATTAGGAAGTGCTATATACTAGCACAAATCCATCATTATACGAAACTTGTATGTGTTGTAAGGTATCTAAAACATTCAAGGTGTCAAACCAAATATGCTTACACTTATGTGGTGGCGGGACATGCATCTCAAGCCTTTTGGTTACCTCTTGGCATGTTTCAGACCCTTATTTAAGATTGACCTTTGCTAGTGCTAACTTCCAATCATATATTGGGCCAATCTTGAGGACCTAGACATTAGCTGTATTGATATTTCTTAACATATTCAAGTGGTTGGCATAGGTGGTTTAATGAATTCCATATATTTTCATGTAGAGTTCTCTTTTATCACAGTCATATCTTTCATCACACCATTTTACGCTTATCTGAAGATCTTTACAAAATTTACTTTCTCCCAATCAGATCTTTTATCTCACAATTTGCCATTTCATGTTGTTTAAATCTTGAGTTACTGGTATGCTCCTTGTAGGACTTAGGTCTCGGTTTGGTTTGGCTCGGGTTTGGGTTTGGATGCGGTACACTTGTGGGTCCGGGTAGGGTCCCACCATTCCTTGTGGGTCCGTCTTGGGCAAACCGGGGGCAAATTTGGTGGGTACCTGCCCCCAGTCGGCGAATTTTTCCCTTTTAAATTTTTTTACATTTTTTTGACTTTTTTTAATTGAAAAGTACAATTCGCCTCTCCAAACCCTAAAATGTGGTATAGAAGACATCTAAAAGACAAAAGCAAACTCATTTCTCATATTATGAATGAAAAACAAAAATATTATCCTTCATTGCTGAACTTTTTTTCTTGCTTGCTATTGCATGGATAGAGTTGAAGATTGATAGGTGAATGTTCCAAGTTGGTTGTTTTGCTATTCTTATGCATTTACAAGAGCTCATTTGTTGCCAATGAGATCATAGAGGAAGATTTCTTCAAAAGAGGTAGGCTTTTTTAAGTTATTGGTTCGTTGTTTCTACATTTTTTTTTTTAACAAATGAACTCTCTTGTTTTATTTTGAAGTTTTTGTTTTGTTTTCATTCTTCTAGGTATTTATAGCATATTCTTATTTTTTAAAAATGAATTAATTTGTATTTATATATTTTTGTTTACATTTGTTTCAATTCTTTGAATGTGTTTTTTATTGAACTTGTCTTAACTATTACAATGGCATCCATTTCTAGCTCTGTGAGTTGATCCTACGTCAAAATAAACCCAAACTCTCCCCTTTGGAAATATGTTGAAATGGTACAATAGCTTCCAAGTGGTGGGCATTATGTTTGGATTTGTAGTGAATGTAATGTTAGATATTTGAGCTCATACAGCCAAGTGAAAAGCCATTTGTGCAAGATCCTTGGACAAGGCATCAAGTTTTGCCTAGGCAAAGATGGTAACAACATTCGAGAATCACAAGTTTTGGCATATATTGATGAGCAAGAAAAATCAAATCAAGCAACAACTCATAAATCACACCATCCTTTGTTAAAGAAAGGATCTTGAGGGATGAAGCCCCCTCCACCACCTTTTAATTTTATGGAGAGCCACCCATTTTTGTCCACACTTGAAGAACAACTTATGGCCTATACACATAAGAAATCAAAGGAATTGTTGGAAATGACATTTCATAATGAGTCTCAAGAGATTTCCAATCAACAAGTAGTGAGTTGTGTCTATGCGAATGGATTGGCATGCAATGTTGTTTGCTCACTATATTGGCAGCAAATGGTGAAGCAATTAATAAGGCTCCAAAAGGGTATAAAGGCTCGGGGTTTCCATCATTTCTAATGGATGGAAAGATGCAAGAAATCGGCCATTGATCAATGTTATTGTAGTGCCCCCTAAATGGGCAATGATTTTGAGAGTAGTGAATTGTGAAGGGGAGGTGAAGGATGGTGCATTTATTACTAACATTCTTTGTCAAGCCATTGAGGAAATGGGCCCTTAAAATGTTGTGTAAGTTATAATAGACAACACCAAAAATTATAGAGCAATTGGGTTATTGGTTGAGGAGTGTTATTTACATATTTTTTGGACACCATGTGTTGTCCACTCCTTCAACCTTATGCTACAAAAAAATGGCATCAAAATTGATTGGATCAAACAGGTGTATGTTGATGTTGAAAAGATCCAAATGTTTGTCATCGACCACCATATGTTACAAGGCATATTTAGAACAATTTAGAAATCGGAGCTGCTAAAGGTAAGTTAAATATGTTTCACTTTAGTAAACTTTTTAATTTTATTTTTTGTAAATTTTTTTTTTTTGATTTTGATTTTCAAATAGGTCGTTGAGACCCATTTTGTCTCCAACACAATTGTGTTGAGATGACTTGTGAAAGTTTGTGAGACACTTTCTAACATGGTCATTAGCCCAAATTGGTCCATATGGAGGCAATATAGAACTACAAAGGCAACAAAGGTTAAGCAAATGATCCTAGATGACATTTGGTGGAATTGTGTTGAGTATCTCCTCAGTTTTACTAAGCCCATGTCAAACATGATTTGTTATACCGACATGGATAGACATTGTTTGGGTGAGATATATGATGGCACCGATTCAATGATTGAGAAGATGAAAGTCATCATAAATGCAAAAGAACAAGATCTTGAAGAAATTTCTTCAAACAACTACACAAAATCATTGAATAGAGATGGAACAACATGACCACTCCGCTACATCTTCTTGCCTTTGCATTGTGTCCCAAATACTATAACGTTGAGCTCCTTTCTATGTCAACAAGAGTTGCCCCATATAGAGATGTTGAAGTCAGTCAAGGGTAGAAGGCAACACTTCTCAGATTATTCATTGATCGTGATATGTAGGATGAAGTGAGGGTTGAGTTCATGGATTTTGCATGCTCCAATAACTTTAGTATTGCTGCTCTTTAGGACAAGTATAAGGTTGATGCTCACTTTTTTTTTTCAAGTCTTATTTACATTTTAAATTTTAAATTTATTAACTCTCAACTCTCTAATTTTGCCTTAATAGATTGCTAGTTCATCTGCACCTGAGAAGAATTGGAGCACATACTCCTCCATCCATTCAATAAAGCACAATCAACTACACTCAAAAAAGGCATAGGACTTGGTGTGCGTGCATTCAAACTTGTGGCTCCTTACACACAAACAAAGTGGCTACAAGGAAGGGGACACAAGGAAATGGGATATTGAGACAGAGCATATTGACTTGGATGCTTCCACTTCCCACTTTGCTGCACTTGAATTTCCGCTCTTTTAATCTTCACTCAGATCTGCAATATGATCTTCAATGATTGCTCTCAAATTTGAAATATATCTCCACAAAAGTCTGCACTATCTGCTCAAAATCTACACAACACACACTTACAAATTGTGCATAATTTCACCATAGAGTCTTCACAAACATGAGACTAATTTAATCTCATAAATCTGCTCACATAAATGATATAGATTTGCTGTAGTATCCTCTTAATTCTGCCTTTCATATATCTGAAAAATATGCTTGAATGATATTGCTTTTTGTCCACCAAAAGACTTCTATTTATACCCCATATTATGCCTTTTCATCGAACGGTATGCCCTTCCAAAGAGGTCGGCCAGCAACAAGTTACTATTTATTTTTATTATTTTAAATCCTTTGCCACCCAAGTAAAAAAAAAATATTTCAATTTTTAAATGCATTTTAATTCCCATGAATGGGTCGCTCTAAGAGGGGGGTCGGCCATAATAATAAAAAAATATTTTGTAATTTAAATCACTTTGGGAAGGGCGCCTAGCAGCAAATTTATTTTATTTTATTTTACTTCTGATTTTCTTGCACCTTAAGGAGGGCAAATATATGATGGCAGCCAATTTATGCATTTAATAAACTCCCCTCCATAGATGGCCTTTGACATCAATGACAACATTTTCAGTAGGCACTATTTGTTCTTCTAATTTACCAAGACCTACATCATCTAATGTCATGTCCCCAACTAGGACCTATTTCCAGTTGGGTGGGAGAAAGCATTTTTAAATTCTAATCTAAAATAATATTAATATAATAATAGTCTTTAAAATAATATTAAATAAATAATAATTTAAATTATTAAATAATAATATTTAAAGTAATATTCTAGAGTTTGTGTTTGGGCTGACCATTTGGGGAGGCAATTATATTGCTTATTTATACTGACTCCTTGGCGGGTTGGAGGAATCACGAATTTGGACAAATGTCATGGCGATCTAAAGGGACATATCCCCCTGCCAATGATCACTAGGTTGAGACGTAGCCCTCATACTTGCAAATTCGTGTATTTTACTATTCTCCAGTATAACAATCTGAATTTGATCTTTGCTCTTTCTGGTCGGGAAGTGTAGGAAGTGGCGAAGAGGACGAAGGTTCACGCGATTTATGGCTGAGCCTCCTGCTTTGGCCACAATCGCCATCTCCACTCCTGGGTGATGGCGGTTCAACCCAGGCGACAAGTGACTATCGTGTACATCTTAGGATAGTAACGACTTCTTGTGACTATTGCATAGACAACCATATTGGCGGAACACTCTAACCACAACAAATTTGTCAAGTCAATATCACCTAGTGCACGGTGTCATACAAAAGATGTCTTTGAATTCGTTGAGCTGGAGCAGTGACATTAGGGAATTCATAGGACGGGGATCCCTCACGCGAATCTAAGGACTAACGCCATCCAACATCACTCGACATTCTATAGTGGGCGATTGCTAAGCGAATACAATGGACACCAATTATTATTAGGAATACTCTCATATATGGTCGTGGGTTCATTCCGTGTTGGCTGTGATCTGGTTCGCATGTCTCATGCCGTTTGATTTATGATATATGGTTACCTATGTTTGGGTATTCTTTGGCCTGCATATGTGATTCTGAGTTATTAAGCATTTGCCAGTGAGATCAGCTAATTAATAATTTCTTGCATTGACTTCGCTGTTTGGAGACATTCTACATCTTCCAATAGTATATAGAATATGTGGTGATTGGTCGCTGCTAGTATAATCTATGATCGCTGTGTATTGAATGAATCTGAGTAATCTACTTCCTACCCGCTGTCTCATATTGGTGTTGATTTAGTTTGGGTTCTACTTATTTGGCTTTGTGCATTTATACTATCCTTGCAAGTAAATCTATGACAAATTCGGTTAGATTCCTTCTGAGTGCAAATTTATTTCTGTTCATGAGATCTGTCCATACTTGGCACATTATAGTGGTGTCAAAGCCTCGATCCTGCCAGCCTGCGGGTCTATTTTTTGCCATTTAGATCGACATTGGACCAGAGTAAAAGGGGACTTTGGAGGAAGAACATGGATTGGCAACCTAGATTCTTACCTAGGGTTGAAGACATAGATCCTATTCAAGAGCTATTGCTAAAAGCACAAAAAGAATTGGAAGGGTATTTGTTTGAGGCTGCCAAAATTTTGGAGCAATACCAAAGTTTGTCAGATCATGCAAAGGCTTGTGTTCCCCTTGATGCGTACTTGAAGGCACTCGAGTGCCACTATCCCCACAAAAGAGGACTTTATGACTACATAAGACGAAAGAAGAAAGAAGAGGAAGATTCAGAAACTGCCAAGGAAGATATTAAAGGGTCAGAGCTAGAAGAATCATTCTTGAAACAAGAAGAGTCCAAGGTGATGGAACTTGAAATAGTGAGGGTACATCATAGCCAAACACATGAGAGGAGGAAGTCATAGAATTGATTGAGTCCCTTGAAAGCGCTGAAGTGGAGCCTGAAGTGAAGAAGATTTCAGCTGTGCATAAGGGGGTCAAGGACGATGTGATGAGAGTAGAGTAGGAAGAAGAATTGAAGCCGCAAATTGAAGATGAAGATGGCTTGTTGATTCCTAATGATTGTGTGCATCCATAGAAAATTGATGAAGTGAAGGTGGGAGAGACGCTATTTATTGAGGTGTCTTTGATTTCAAGTGAAGTTCAAGAAGCAGCCAACCAAGCTTTAGGAGAGTTGAGTGAGTTTGAGAAAGGCGTTGCATTTGAGAATTAAGTTTATATTGGATTGGTACTCGTTGAAGAGCATGAAGCAATGTGGAAAGAGAAGTTTGAGGTGGTGGAAGGCACTAAGGAAAGGTATGACAACTGCCCCGATTTTTTGATTTGGAACAACAATCTTTGGATTTTGCTCGGTCTCAAGTTGGCAGCCTTTACTCATGTGAACGATATTAAGAAGCCTTCTTCCTTTGCTTTATGCACCCATGGGAGAACATTCAATATTCGAAGGTTGATGGGAACTGATGGCCTTTGGAGATACATCCATCCTCTAGCATTTGCTGAGCGTGATAGTGCGATGACATGGGATCCAGGAATTGACATGTTTGTTGCACTATTTCTATGGGATCATGACACAAATATTGGCTTGCTGACATTTACATTAGAGTTGAGAGGCAGAGGTTTGGAGTATAGACGCCATGCTCTTCATCACTTGTTGGTCGTCTCGGCATTCATGGACATGAGCTTGCAATTGCTTGAGGGAAAGCAATTTTCGAGATCGGAGGACTATCATGTCCCGGACTGGGAGCTATTTCCAATTTGGCGGGAGAAAGCATTTTTAAATGCTAATTTAAAATAATATTAATATAATAATAATCTTTAAAATAATATTAAATAAATAATAATTTAAATTATTAAATAATAATATTTAAATTAATATTTTAGAGTTTGTGTTTGGGCCGACTCATTTGGGGAGGCAATTATATTGCTTATTTATATTGACTCCTTGGTTGGTTGGAGGCATCATGAATCTGGACAAACGTCATGGTGATCTAAAAGGATGTAGCCCCTTGCTGATCATCACTAGGT
Organism: Sequoia sempervirens; assembly: GCA_007258455.2. NCBI lineage: Eukaryota > Viridiplantae > Streptophyta > Pinopsida > Cupressales > Cupressaceae > Sequoia > Sequoia sempervirens. The sequence goes on from VDFB02281492.1 coordinate 59,809,527, forward strand.
TGAGACATAGCCCTCATACTTGCAAATTTGTGTGTTTTGCTTTTCTCTAGTATAACAATCTGAATCTGATCTCTGCTCTTTCTGGTCGGGAAGTGTAGGAACCAGTGAAGAGGACGAAGGTTGACGCGATTTGTGGCCGAGCCTTCTGCTCTGGCCATAATCGCTATCTCCACTCCTGGGCGACGGCGGTTCAACCTAGACGACAGGTGCTATCGTGTACATATTAGGATAGTAACGACTTCCTGTGACTATTGCATACACAACCATATTGGCGGAACACTCCAGCCATAGCAAATTCAAGGGTCAAGTCAATATCGCCTAGTGCACGGTGTCATACAGAAGACATCTTTGAATTTGTTGAGCTGGAGCAGCAACATCAGGGAATTCACGGGATGGGGATCCCTCACGCAAATCTAAGGACTAGCGCCATCCAATGTCACTCAACATTCTATAGTGGGTGATTGCTAAGCGAATACAACAGACACCAATTATTATCAGGAATACTCTCATATATGGTTGTGGATTCATTCCGTGTTGGTTGTGATCTGGTTCGCATGCGTCATGCCGTTTGATTTATGATATATGGTTACCTATGTTCGGGTATTCTTTGGCCTGCATATGTGATTCTGAGTTATTAAGCATTTGCCAGTGAGATCAGCTAATTAATAATTTCTTGCATTGACTTTGCTGTTTGGAGACATTCTACATCTTGTAGTAGTGTAGAATATGTGGTGATTGGTCGCTGCTAGTATAATCTATGATCGCTGTGTATTGAATGAATTCTTAGTTATCTACTTCCTACCCTTTGTCTTCATGTTGGTGTTGATTTTGTTTGGGTTCCACTTATTTGGCTGTGCATTTATACTATCCTTGCAAGTAAATCTATGACAAATTGGGTTAGATTCCTTCTGAGTGCAAATTTATTTCTGTTCATGAGATCTGTCTATACTTCGTATATTACATCTAATATGGATGGTAATGATGATATTTTTGAAGACCCATATGATTTTTGATAAATGATGGTTGATTGTTGACATTTGACATTATTTTTTTTAACTTTAATATATATCATGACATTTGAGTTTGACTAATATTTGACTATTAATATGGTGGTTTTGTTTATTATATAATATAAGATGCTATGTGTGGTGTATTTTGAATTTAATTACTGCTGCAAATATGTATATATTTATGATTTTTGTATGTTTTAGTATGGACGAACCCAAAATGAACCCAACCCCCAATTTTTTTTTTGACCAAATCCGCCAACCAATCCCTTGATCCCGAACCCAAACCAATATTAGGACCGGTAATTTAGTTTAGATTTATATAATGAATAATAAAATATTACAACATCAACTACATGTGTTATCTTTAGTGTTCTGAGGGGACATGTCTATGGGGCCTAGACACCCATCCCAGATATCTGGGACATTCTAGGGATGGGGATGAGACGCCTACCTGCTCCCCATTACCCTCTCTGTCCCCTTTTTTTCTTGAAAACTAGGATGTCCCTATATTTTTTTGTTAAAATTGGGCATGCCTTGGCATCCTGCAAATGTCAGGGCATCTCCCCATGCCTACAGCTTTTAAACAATTAGAAAAAAACATGGAGGGTTTCGAGTGAGCTTGTTGTGATTTAAATCAATCCTTCTTACAGAGTAGTGAGGAGAGCGAGGAATCCAGGTAGTGCTCCAAATTTAGTGAAGCTAATTTGTTAGCACTTACCTACTTGAATTTATCAAATGTGATTCCAGTCCATTTGCACAACAAATGAGAATACTTGTTGTTCAGACAAACTCCACTCGAATAAAAGTTCATTCACAAACAAAATAATAAACATTAACTCCTTGGATCCATTTTCTTATAGAAAAGCAAGAATGTAGAGAGGAGGGCATCACTGGCTATAAGCAAGGAATATAACACAGGCATAAGTGAAAGAAGTCTCGTCTCTTGCATGGAAACTGAACAACAAACTCATGGTGGTCAGAGTTTTATTGAATTCCAACTAAGAGCCTTGTTTTAGATAAAATTTAAGCATCAAACTACTAAAGCATGGGAGGCCACCGCAACAAGAGATCCTTATGCAATGCTTTCTAGAGGATACATTAAATTCTTCAAACTTATTTTTAAGTAATTTTAATTTATTTGTATTGTAAAATTTAAATCTTAAATTTTATATATTATTAACCTTGTCCCCTCGTCCCACCCCTCCTCAAAACTCAGAAAAAAACAGTGTATAGTTGTCTCTTTTTTATTTTGTATTATTAGAAGTTAAATTATCAAAATAATAGAGACTTCAAGCTTTTATAAGTTTATTTTTAAAAAAGGGGTAAAAACTTTATTGAAAATCAGACGAGAACATTACAGCCAAGACAAAGGGAGCAAGCCCCGGAAACCAAAAGAAGCAACAAAGCAAGTACAGAAACAAAATCAACTATCTTCCAATATCCTTCTATACTCTTCAAGGAATCTTTCCAAATCCTGACGTAACTCAGGGGAAACCTGCATCCAATCCTCGATCTTCCAGCCAGTATCATGCTTAGAAGCCCATTTAGCCAAGTAGTCAGCAACCTGATTCCACTCCCTCGGGATATGAACAAATGAAACCGCCTCCATCCTGGAGCTAACTTGAAGAATACGCTGAACAACCGAAGCCGACTGCCAATTAATATCAGACATCTTTGTTTCATTCAACAGATTAATCAAGATCTGCGAATCAACTTCACAAATAACCTTTTGCCATCCCAAAGCAAGGGTCCGCTCCACAGCATAAAGAATCACCAAGCCCTCCATGAGATTAATAGTCTTCGCCCCCTCATGAATAGAGAAAATAAATATCACTGAACCCCCTGAGTCCTTGCCGACGCCACCAATCCCAACAGGCCTAGGATTACCTCTAGAAGATCCATCAGAATTGATCTTCAAGACACTAGCCGGAGGAGGTAGCCACCTACCCATCCGTTGCACTCTCTTGGCCCCATGCCTGCATCTCCTGAAACCCCCAGAAGAAGAATGTATCCCCTGAAGACCCAATCTATCCACCAACTCAGCATCCCCTTTCCCCAGGGGGAAAAACACTTCACTTTTAGCCACAACCGACTCCTGTAGCATACCTAATATACGCATCCACACCTGCTGACCCACCAATTTAACACCGCGGAATATCCTGCGATTCCGCTCTAGCCAGGTCTGCCAAAGAAGAAAAGTAGGTCCAACATACCAAACATCCTGCAAAAAGGAAGCCGACGAGGGGGGTCTTCCCATACTATCCCAGAACTCCACCAAAGAGGAAGCATGAACACAAGGTTGTTTCCAAACCTCCCACCACCAATGCCAAAGTTGCACTACAAAGGGGCATCGGAAGAACAAGTGCGAAGAATCTTCTTTCGCTTTCCTCACAAAGAACACATACCGAAGGCCCCTAGAAACCACGCTTACGAATGTTATCCCAGGTCAAGCACCTATTCCACGCTAAAGTCCAAACAAAGCAATTACATTTAGGCCATGATAGCTTACTCCACACCCTCTTCCACCAATGGACCTCCACCCTGACCAACTTCTGAGCCAATAACACCTGATAGCCACAAGCAACAGAGTAACTCCCCTTGGGATTGTGAGCCCAAGCAATAATATCCTCTTCCAGTAGAGAGCTACAACGCCTACTGCAAAGAATCGTGTTAAGTTCGGCCCTGCCTTCCTCCTCACCAAAATCCGGCCATTGAGAGGGATCCTTCCAACAAGCCCTCTCCAACAGACCATAAAAAGAGAGGACTTGAAGTCACTCACCCTAGACCAACCAGCTGCAAGAAATTTTTGGCTCAAAGGAAGCAGGTGAGGAAACTGAGAGATAAGCGGAGGGAAACCATCCCAAGAGTTTGACCAAAAAAGAGCTTCCGAACCCCTTCTGCAGATCCAAAATAAACCTTCCTTAATGAGCTTCGCACCCTTCAGAAGAGTACTCCAAATCACCGAACCTTTCCCCTCAAGAGGGTACCTAAGGAGATCATGCCGAGGGACACCAGGGAAATACTTATGAGATAATATCCTGGCCCACAACTGATCCTGCTCCACACACCATCTCTAGAAAAGCTTAGCAGCCACAGCCACTCCGAACAAAGTAGATTGACAAAGACCCAAACCTCCATATTGCTTAGGACTACACACATCTTCCCACTTGACCAGGCTCCACTTGGAGGACGACAAGCACCCAGCCCATAAAAATTGTCTTTCAAGAGAATCCAACTCCTTAAGAAACCCCACCAGAGCCACCTGAAGCATACATCTGTAAGTAGGGAGTGCTTGCACAACTGACTTAAGAAGCTGAACCCGCCCAACAAAAGACAACCATCTATGTGTCCAATGATTGACTTTCACCTGGAACTTATCAATGATATTCTGCCAAGAACCCTTGGGAAGACGACCAACAGAAATTGGAATGCCCAAATACGTAAAAGGGAGAACCCTTATCTGAAACCTCAAAATATTAGCAATTCTTCTGTGAATGGGGGCGGGCGTATTGAAGAAGAAGATGGAAGATTTATCCTCATTAATCAATTGCCCTGATGCCACAAGGTAAGCATCTAACAATTGTCTCAAAAAAGTAGCTTCCCTGACAGTAGCCATCCCCATCAAGGCAGTACCATCAACAAACTGCAAGTGAGACTGCGGAGGCAAATCTCCACCCCAATGCCAACCCTGAATGATGCCTAACCCAACATTTCTTTTCAACAAATGCCCAAGACCTTCAACAAGAAGAAGAGATAGGTACGGGGAGAGAGGGTCCCCTTGACGTAGACCCCTAGAAGCCCCAAAAAGTTCATAATGATCTCCATTTATTAGTACCGAGAAGGATATTGACGTAACACAGCTCAACCCATTGGATCCATTCTTCACAAAATCCAAAAGCAACAAGGATCTTCCGAAGGAAGGACCATCTAACCCTGTCATAGGCCTTGGCCATTTCCAGCTTAATGAACATTGTCTTCTCATGGGAACTGGCCATGGAGTGGATGGTCTCAATAGCAATAACAACCCCGTCCAAAATTTGTTGACCCGCAACAAACCCACTTTGTTCCTTTGAAATCAGCACTTTAAGCCACTTCTTCAATCTCTCAGCCATTAACTTTGATATAATTTTATATGCCACATTGCAAAGGGAGATAGGCCTAAACTGAGTTAACCTATCCGCCCCTTCACACTTGGGAATGAGAGCAATGAAAGTGGAATTAAGAGCACACAACATCTGCTTGTTCCTCCGGGACTCCTGAACAACCGCCAGAAGATCCAACTTTATGATATCCCAGAACTCTTGAAAGAACTCTATTGGGAAACCATCAGGGCTAGGAGCTTTTCCTCTCTTAATCTGAAACACAATCTCCTCTAGCTCCTCTAGAGAAATCTCCCTCATCAGATACTCATTCGCCTCCCTTGAAACCAACTGAGGGATACAAGAAAGAACTTGTTCCTCCTCGACTGAACCCCCATGTGAATCTTCTTTGAAAAGAGTAGCAAAATACTGTGATGCCTCAGCCGCAATTTCCTGAAACGAGACAACACGATCCCCCTTGTCGTTAACCAACACAGAGATGGAGTTACCATGCCTCCTGGCCTTCATAGAATTAAAGAAAAATGCAGTATTTTTGTCCCCTTCCTGCAGCCATTCAACCCGTGCCTTTTGCTTCCAATATACCTCTTCACGTAACTCACATTCCTCCACCACCTTCAGAGTCCTAGCCTCTTCTTTCAAAAGATCCTCATAAACCCCATTATCCTGGATCAATCTCGTAACCTTATTTAACTCTTCCTGAGTAGCGGCCTTATCATGATAAATATTACCAAAACACTGACGATTCCACCTTTTAAGCTGATACTTGACAAACTGAAGAAGCTTGGCGAAGGTATACATTGCAGTACCAAAAACAGGTCTACCAATCCTCCATCACACATCCACTTGGTCAGAAAGAGTAGAGTCCCGTAACCACATAAGTTGGAATTTGAAGGAAGGAGATTGAGGCACCCGAGTAGAAATGATACTAAGCTTGATAGGCTAGTGGTCCGAACCCCTCCAATCCAAAATTTTAGAGGAGGTACACCACAGGTCACCGACCCAATAACAGGAGACCAAAAACCGATCCAGCCTCTCAGCAACACAGTCCTCACCAATCCTCTTGTTATTCCAAGTAAAACGACCATTACTGGGCTGAACATCAATAAGATTTAGATCAAAAATGCTATCCCTGAGAAGCAGCGCAGAAGGCTCCAACCTAGCAATTCCACCCCTTTTCTCAGACAACTCCACGATAGCGTTGAAATCCCCAAAAACAGGTCTACCAATCCTCCATCACACATCCACTTGGTCAGAAAGAGTAGAGTCCCGTAACCACATAAGTTGGAATTTGAAGGAAGGAGATCGAGGCACCCGAGTAGAAATGATACTAAGCTTGATAGGCTAGTGGTCCGAACCCCTCCAATCCAAAATTTTAGAGGAGGTACACCACAGGTCACCGACCCAATAACAGGAGACCAAAAACCGATCCAGCCTCTCAGCAACACAGTCCTCACCAATCCTCTTGTTATTCCAAGTAAAACGACCATTACTGGGCTGAACATCAATAAGATTTAGATCAAAAATGCTATCCCTGAGAAGCAGCGCAGAAGGCTCCAACCTAGCAATTCCACCCCTTTTCTCAGACAACTCCACGATAGCGTTGAAATCCCCAGCCAGAATCCACGGGTGGAAAGGAGCCAGGCTGCGGACATATCGAAGATGGGACCATAGAAGTTGCTTACCTTGATATTCAACAGGCACATACACATTAGAGAGGAGAATACATTCTCCTGTCACAAAGCATGAGGCCACCAATGAAATAGCAGATCTAGAAGACATCCACCAGAGAGGGCAAATCCTCTGGGGGTTCCATAAGCAAGCCACCCCCCCGGACGCACCATGAGCTCCAACACACTGACACTCGCCATACTTCCACAACTTAGGTACCATACTCAACATACTCTCCACAGATAATTTAGTTTCTTGAAGAAAAAAAACATCCAAAGATTGATTCTTAACCAAATCACGAACAACTTTTTGTCGAGGGCCACTGTTCAAGCCCCTAACATTCCAAGATAAAACAATCATTTTTGGGTACACAAGAAATGAGAATCCAGGGTCTTGACTGCCCCTGACTCCACCAAAGTTTCCCTAGTTGATTTAATCTTTTCCAAATCCTTTTTCCTGCCCAGCTTGGGATTCCTCTCACCAACCCCTTTCTTTGGATCCTTTTGCTGAATATCCATGCGAGAAGAGGACATAGAGCTCTTTCCAACTTCTCAATTAAAAAAATTTAGTCTGCATTAAAAAAATTCCATTATGCAACTATTCAATTGAATTTTTATTTTTTTCATTTTTCCATTTCGGGCGCAAACAATCTTTGAATACCTATTTATTATATACTCTACCGGGCAGTTCATAGTTTTCAGGTCCCAGTCCTCCACTATTAAACCTTCTTACTTCACCTTTGCTGACACAGGTTTTACATCCTTGCCCTCTAGTATTGATCATATCTTTCATCTCCTATTTCTCTCTATACTTTTCTTGTTATCTCTCAATATCTTTTCTGAATTTTTTTCTTTAATTTCCACTCATGTTCTCAAAACTAGATTCCTTGCAGGTGTCAATTGATTAAATGTAGCTTGTTTATTTTTCACTTTACTGAACTCCACAAGAATTTATATTTCTTGGAATATTGCTGTTCTTATTTTTTGCTTCTTTATTTCCAGTTCTATTGAAGCTTGTTTATTATTGTTGATCTGATTATCTTTTATTTGAATGACAGGTTCTCTTTGGAATCAAGTCGGATTGTGATGTGCGACTGATAGCTGCAAAATGTATTCAAGGAGGGCATGCAATTCAGGTTACCCTAGAGCATTGTTCCTCTCCAAACGTTAAACTAGAGAAGGATAGCTTGCAACATAAAAAATCAGTGACAGAATCCAGGGACTTAGAAGGGGTTGAATGTTGTCGACAATCAAATTCAAGAGTAGTATTTGAGATTCCCAGTCCTGGGTTACACCTAGGTATGAATGCATGTGCAGCTGCTGCAGTGGCAATTTCACTTGGGATCTCATTAACCCAAGTTGGTAAAGCTTTGTCAAAGTTCAGCCCAGTTAATATGCGGCTAAGCATGGAAGCTTTTGAAAATGGAATCACAATTATAAATGACACTTACAATGCAAATCCAATGAGCATGGTTGCAGCACTTGAACTTCTTCATTCTGTAGAATGCAGGGGTAGAAAAGTGGCTCTTCTTGGAGACATGTTGGAACTTGGAATATCTGCCAAAGAAGCCCACACAGAAATCTTAAAAATATGTCAAGAAATAGGCATTCAACTATTAGGAGTCGCTGGTTTGCATTTTATGGAAGCAGTTCATGTTGTGTACTTGGCATCTTCTGAGTTATGCACTCTAAGTGCTCCAAATTCAGAATCTCTTGCCTTACAAATCAGAAAAAAACTTAATAAAGGTGATGTTGTTTTGGTTAAGGGTAGTCGAGGTATGCGAATGGAGATCGTAGTTGAAGTCATTAAAGAGATTTAACATCTAAGAATGCCAATGACTATTAAGTTGGGTGTGGAACATGCCGGTTGGCTTCCCCATACTCTTGCAAAAGGAGGGAAGCGGTGGACTCCAGGTGCAATCATCATAAATGAAAATCCTGCTGGAAGCCAGAAAGTAAAAATAAAGTTTTAACACTAAAAATTTCATGCTTTATCTACATGTAAAATCTCATGTCTACCATCATAACAAGCTCCCTTCATTACAAAAAAGAGTGAAGGTGTTCATAATTCATCTGCTTCACAATCAGGAAATAGGATGTGGGATTGGAGCAGCAATAGTTAGGTCAAACTACAACCCAGGTCAGCATTAATCTTTTCGGGATTTCTTTCCTGAATTGTTCGTGTCAGTGAAGCATTAATTGAAAAAAGGCCTATATTAAAAAAAAACTTAAAAGCGGCAAAAATACCTGATAATAATATTCTATTTGAAGATCGAAGATACAAACAGGATATTTTTCAACACTTTATGTAACCTCCAACTACCCAATATGCAAACAAAGCAGGAACCCTAAATTCCTCATTTTTTAACTCTCATTCTATGAGGAAAATAATCAATTTAAGACAGGCTTACAGTTTGATTGTAATTTGTTCAAAAGACTAAGCACACAGGCAGGTTTTGGACTTCAAAGATGGCAAAATCTGCATTTTTCAAGTAGAGCCACATAAATTACAGTATACATGCTAAAAAAGTCTGTACAAAATAATATGATGGCAACACAACCATCCTCCATCTATTACCAATGAAAATATACGATGACAGCACAACCATCAGTTTGCATGGCTGGTAAGCAAGTGAAACATTATAGAGGTATTATTTCCCTTACTGCACCCAATTTCTTTAAGAAAAGCTTGAGCTCTTACAAAAAAATGTACGGTTTTTTTCTCGAGTTGAAGTGAAATGCAATTCATATTAATATTGTGGACCAAATGGTCTTTGATCGTAATGACTATGACTCAATTGCAATGCCCAGAAGCAAACAGGAGCAGGTCACTATATCTCAATCAGCAGCATTGCCTTAGTGGATGATATGCTGTAAAGACATTTGCCATAACCAATAGTTTTTTTTTGTAGATGATGAGCTTCATTATTCACATTACTTTCACATTGTGTTGATATTTTACTAGGGCATTACAGCAATAATTCTCAAAGACTGGGTTGATTATTTAAGTTATTAAATTAATTCATGTCGTTAGGGGTTGTAAGAATCCTCTGGGTATAGCATATGTTAACTGTGGTGAGAACAGGTCCGTAACCTGACATTCTTTTCTTCGGCATGCTGCAATTAGAGTTTCACAAAGTTCTCATTCTTGGATCAAAGGTTGTATTTTTTTACATCAATTTATTGTCAATGACCTTACAGATATTTGAATTTTAATTATGAGGATGTAAGAACACTTCGTGCCCTTGTGTTTGAGACTTCTTTGTTTGTTTGGTTTTTTTGTGTTTTATGAGGGTTTTCTGCTTTTTTTGAAATTTTTGCAAATAATAGACAATGCTGGAAATGAAGGAAGCAATAATAATATTCTAGAACTAGCTGATAACAATATGGTATGAAATGTATGACAGCCTCATATGAAGTAGTTCTGAGCGCAATTTATAACTAGAACCCCACAACAATGCTTAGAAATAAAGAACAAACCTATGCATGCTCAAGAAGACAATAACTGAGGTCTGTTACAGGTTTTCACACTCAGTTTTCTGTTGCAGCATATAAGCATATACTGTTTCTGATTTCTGATTATATCTAGAAGCTACAGAAGATCAGAAATAAACTATAGGATGACTGATTCAATGGCATAATACTCTCAGTCATAACACAGCCATTACTAGTGACTTACAAAATCCATTTCAGGTCTGAAACAACTCATAATATGCATACATTCAGAAATACAAATTCAATCAATATTAAGTACCAGTTTAGGCCGAGCTAGCAAGACAAATCTCCTTCAAATGATTCACGATACACAGGAATATTGTTGCAGCAGATAACTGGCGTCAAGATATATGCCCAGCCACCCTTGAAATCTCACGAAACTCAAGTGACACAATCAAAACTCCACGCAGTCCCACTGAGTAACATATAACAACAGATATGTGTGTGATTGGTGACCAAATAAGCATGTGATCACATAATTAGTATAATACTGTAGCGCGGCACTGTAGCAAGGGTACTGTAGCGCTACTATTCACATCACTGTAGCAGTAGACATACATTTTAATTTGCAAATGATTAAATCTTAATCTTCCGCAATCTTCAAATCTGCAAACATATAACCTTGAAACCCTTGAATAATCTTTGTATTTCTTTACCAATATGCTCAAATAGAACACCTATATGATGCCCTCCTGTATGCCTAATTCAGTAGATATTTCACTACTTCAAAAGGCTGCAACAATGGAGAGTTAATGTTCTCCAATGGCTAATTGATTCAGAAACCCTTGGCTTCCTCTCTCATACAAAAACTCATCAACACCAATGCTCAATCCCATAATGAATATTTTCGCCAAGGCTGAAGTATATAACTCTCAAGGAGAGGTCGATTATCTCCAAAAAGCATTTAAAATATATAATAAATGTTATTTAATTCATTTCATTAAATTTTACCTCTCAAAACCTTGGGATAGGCGTCCAATATTTAATTGCATAATTGGCCCCCTTTTAATGATGAATTGACCCCTTTTAAGTTATACTATTAAATTATAACTTTATAATAACCCCCTTTAATTTTAAAATATTAATTGGGCCATTAAAACTTTAATATCTCCTTTGATATTGCATATTTCGACAAACCGTCTTAAATTGGGGTCAACTTCGTGAATCTCCATACGACCAAGTGCCTTACTATAAATATTAAGGGTCCCTCTCATTCATCTCTTGACTTACTATAAATAGTAAGTATAGTACTGGAGCCCCTGTGAACGCCAAACAAAAGCCCAAATTGATGATCGCTGAACACTGGAGATGATGCAAACCTCAGAAGACCCCCTAACCAACCTCCTTAGCCTACGAGGGTCAGAATTATAGGCTAAACCATCCGCAAACGTGAGCATGCTAAATAGGGGACATTATAGAGGACCAAGGAAAGATTTGTATCACCTTTCTTTCTCCTAATGATATATCATTGTTAGGAGTAGAAGAGTTTCTAGAGTTACCCCACTGCCCTCCATGATCATCTGATCTCCTCCTCTTAGGCATAGACAATCTCCTATAGAGTTTATTGGATCTTGTGTTAAGTCCTATTGTGGTAATGATGATGATGATGATGATCTTGAAGAGGCAAGGATAATTAAATGTGAGTGTCTTGGATATGGAACCCTCAAGGCAAGGGCAATTAAATGCTATGATTCCAGATGTGCAACTTGTTGGGACTAAAATCTATAATGTCCTTATTGCTTGAGTCCCTTTTTGTGTGTGTCTTGGTCATTTGTGGTCCATTGTTTATAACCGATCCGAGAGATCTTAAATGGGCCCCTATGATTAAGATGTCTCTTTATGTTGTGTTGTTTCCCCCCCTCATACTCCAATCAATCATTTAAGTTGGCAAAAATCTAAATTAACAATGTATAAGATTTTGCCACTTTTCAATATTCTTTCTTCCTCTCTTACTCTTTCTTTCAGCGAGTCACTCTTTTGGTGAAATGGAGAACTTGTGAACCATTTCAACATATTAGAAGTTCACGAACTCACAAACTTATCGAGATGGTAAACATTAATCATTATTTTTTCTATTGTCAACTTTTTTGGAAATCAGGGAATCAGGGAAAGGGTGGAGGGATAGAAAATTGTGGAACTCTGAAACACTCATAGGAATTTTGATGAAGACAATGGAATGTTGGGATGTCAAAGTTTGGGGGAATCCATGCTTTGAGATGACAAGTTTGACAAAGGATGATGAGATGAAAAACTCTGATACTTATAAACATTTAGACAAAGAGTGGACTCATGAGACATTGGGATTGGAAGGGATGGTATGAAGGGATTAGAAACTACAAAATTTTGAAACTTTGACAAACACATAAATACAAAGAAAATTCTAGCAATGATTCCATACAAGATTTTATGAAACTTTTCCTCCTTGGACACTTAAGGGACGTGTCTAGAATTTCTTAGATCAATTATAAACAATGGGTCAAATAAGGGATGAAATGACAATAGTAATGTAAAGCAATTTTGCCCTTAATCTTTTTAGTTTTCGGCCCTTACTTTTTTTCGGCTTTGGGATAAATCTGCGCTCAAAAAAGCGAAGATTGCTCCCAAAGGCGTGCAATGTGCCACGTGGTGGTTGTGTGGCTTTTACATATCATTTTCCTTTTAGGCGCAAGCCAAGACACGTGTTAGCTTGCCAAGGATTTTTTTCAAAGTTGCTCTCACAAATCTCAGATTGCCCGCTCGTTTGACACGTCATCTACTCGCTTCAGGTAGTTTATATTCTTTGTGGAGTAATCTCTTCGAGCGGAGTTTTTTGGAATGCAGTGGTTGTCTTGCTTTCGGGGTGGAACCTTTGAGTCGGCGTCATTGGCCTTTATGGTTGATTGATCAGATTTTTGCTAGGCTGTGTTGAAATCCGATTGTTTTTTGATAGCTATCTTTGCTAAAATATCTAAAACCATTAATGAAGCAGTTGGGACTTAATGAGTGAAGATTGCTGCAATCTAATCAAGATCGAGGATCGGATTGTGGGCTATCAGGATAAGGCATTTGGTAGTTTCTGCTTCTGGAATGTTTGCGGAGGTGCTCTCTTCTCCTGGTTATTAATAGGGGTTGGCAGCATAGGTCAAAAAGTTAGAAAAATTGCTTTGAAAATCTTTTCGAAGGATATAGATGTAGTAGGGAGTTTATATTTTCATAAGTAGAAGGTTTTACAGAATATTGTTATTCTCTCTGGCATGTTATATTTTAATTCAAACTATCATCGGATTGGCATCCGACCTTTGTTTTTCAGTTCATATATTATTGAAGTTGATCTATTTGAGATAAATCTTTGAAATTGTGCTGCTATAGCGTTTGTCAAGTTTCTTTTTTATATTTTGTTCATGTAAAACATTGTGTTAAGTCTGCTTTGATAGTTCAGATAGTTTATTTTCATGCTGTTAAGCCTCTATGTTGAATGCTAGCTTTCAAAAATTGGATTATATCTTTTGAACTTTTCCATTTTTTGTAAAAGTTTACCCTTCTTCATACTATGCTGTAAAGGGAGAAGGATTCTGTGAGTTTCTGGATATTTCTATTAATCTTTAGAGTTTTCTATGTCTAATTGGACCTTAATGGGTGCTTCCTATGGGGAGATTTGAAAGAATTCACCGTGCTTTCATTAAGCCTTTGTTGCTCGTCCTCTTCCCAACAATGAAGGGTTTGCGGCATTTTGTGTCTATCATATCAGTTATAAGAAATAGTTTAAGGTTTGAAATGTTGTAAAAGCTTTGGCGCATCGTCACTTTTATGTTTTATTCACATTTCTTTCTACCTTTTTCCCCAAAACACAAAGAAGAGCCGACTTTTTATAAAAATCTCGGAGGTTATTTAGTGAGGCGCAAATTGGTCCCCCACTCACTGGATTTCCCATGAGGCTGTCAGAGAAGCGTCAACTTTGATGATCAATAGTTCTTTTTCCGGTGGGACTTGAAGTTTTTCGAATGTCTGATAAGAAGTCAAAAATATTTCTTAAATCAGACTAAGAAAAGAGGCTGAAAATTTCATGCCCAGAATCCAACCAAGTGCGTCTTCAAGTGGCCATTTCCAGTACTCCCAGTTACTTGTCTCGGTATCAAGAGAAGAAGACTTACAAGTTTTGTATCACTTGTAAGAAGCAACAGGGCAAGGAGTGTTAGCCCAAGATCCAAAGCTTTATCTACTCCACCAGGAGGTTAAACTTTCCAAATCAGAATACCAGTATACCCTATCCATAGGAATCTGTTTTCAATGGCTCATCTAGGTGCCCCCACTCCTAGAAATTTTGTAACCTGGGATAGTGGTAGTTTGCTACAACCACCTACGCCCCCAGACGTATGGCCCGCCATACCCGCCAATGCTCTTAAGGTCATCCCAAAGTTTTTCGGGGAGGATTTCAAGACCCCTTCCAAACATCTCCAAGATATAGTGGAGGTATGCAGAGTACATAACATCGCGGAAGAGAATGTTGCTCTTAGGTTACTGGCCATGTCTTTCAAGGGAAAAGCCCACGATTGGTATAGATCTTTGGCTTCCGGTTATATCCGCTCTTGGGACCAGCTCGGAGAGAAGTTGTTTGAGCACTTCTCCGAAAATGGAGATCGCTCCTCGTTGTTGCAGCAATTAATCACCATCAAAAGGGCCCCGCAAGAGGCCATGAGCGACTTCAACACTAGGTTTCACAAAACTTGGCAAAGAATTTATGTAATCACCAGGCCTTCAGCCGCTATGGCATTCATGTTTTACCTAAAAGCTTTTAATTCAGATATCATAGTCTATGGGAGGAGATATTCTGTCCGACGCATACGTTCTAGTTGTGCACGCAAAAAATAGTTTGATTGACGCCGGGAAGCTTCCGCCACGTCTGCCAATGCCCATGTTCGCGAAAACCTCTGGTGGCCCCTGGGAAGAGGCAACTCCAAACGCCTCTGGTTCACAAGCAACTATGTTGGCTATACCACCATCAATGTACGTATAACCTAGTCTGTAACCATGCATGTCGGGCTCCTCTTCATTAGCAGTGGATGTCAACAATATGAAGAATCTCATGCGGTCCTTTGTGAATGAGCTAGTCCTCATTCGACGACAACAAACAACACCTCCGAAGCCTTCTGCGCAAACCTATCAAGGAGGAAGGCCATCTTACCAACAAAACACATATCAAGGAGCCTCGAAAGGAGGAAGTCAACAATCAATGCCTTCAAACCAGATAGTCTCGGTTACCATGCCTCTTTAGGCCGTCAGGAACAATCCAAGCAAAGATTTTTCTTAGGCCAGAATAACCTGGCGGAGGACGAGAACGCGTGGTGCTTCCCATGTAATGATAGTCATATGCCCTGAAATTGTCTAAGGGGAAATCTTCAGCATAAGATAGCGGAGCAGAGAAACCAAGGCATTTTCTCAAGCACAGAAGAATATTAGTCTCCTGAAATGGAGAATGCTTGCTTTAGAGCACAAACACAAGGAATATCTTTAGAGCAGGAGCTGGATATCACACCAGACCAAGCGCTTTTCTCGTGGATGGAAGAAGACGACGTAGTATTTGCAAATGATGCTTTGACGACTAGTGCCCTGCAAGTACAGTCAGACTACAACACAAGGTCCAAAAGAAGGCTCACTGGAGAGTACCTGCAACAAGCTCCACAATGTCCACATCCACGTTAGCCACAATCACAAGAAAAGCACGCTGTGCAGGCCCGACCCACTCAACAGTTGCAAGCTCTGCTATTGCCAGCGGAGATAGACAAAGCACTGAGCCCACCCACGTCGGATTGACCTCTCCTAAAGGTGAAAAAGATACCACCGTTCAAACCCAAGATCCCGCCAGTTGTAACGCTCAATGTGGTTGAGCAGTTGAAGAAGGTGCCCACTAATGTATCTTTGTGGGATGTTATATCGATTTCGGAACAAAGGACGTTGCTCCAGGATAAAGAAGGAAGAACAAATACCTTAGATGGATGCGATTCCACCGTGCGATCAAGTTAAAGACAAAGAGCCCACGTTGGATCCCCAATCTTCGAGAGCTGTGGCATATGTGAACGTTGCAGACAACGCAAAGGTGAAAGAGGTAAGCAAGCCAAAGCCTACACCTTTCTTTTTAACACTTATTGTGGGAGATAAACTTTTACACAATAACATGATTGATTCGGGAGTTAGTACTACAGTCATGCCTAAACAAGTGGTCGATGCCTTGAAACTCAAGTATGAGCCTCTTGAGAAAGGGATCATGCAATTAGATGGTAAAAAGGTTTCGACAGTCGGTCGCACAAGGATCTATCTTTAACCCTCTTCTCATGTCCGAGCCAAACGGTCATGCATGAAGTAGTTGTGATAGGCATCCCCCCAGTGTTCGGGATGTGCCTTTCAAGGGACTTTACAACGAAGCTTGGTGGATATTTAGTGCTCAATTGGTCTCATCTGATATTGCGTACCAAGCATGGGGCAAAGATGAAGATCCTGTCTAAATCCTTGCACCCAGAACATATAGCGGACAATGCAGTTCTATGCTTTGAAGCAACGCATACCTCCTCAAAAAGGGAGACATTGTGTAGAAATGTTAGAGGACGAGAACACGAGTGATCGGACCCCCGAAGAGGAGGTCCTCCTCAACCAGTTTATTGACTTCGACCCGTTCGGGAACTTCCATGCTACCGGATTAGGCACTTACGTGATCTTCGATGGTGACCAAGTCTTCCCAAAATTGGTATATGAACAAGAAGAGCCTAGTGGTCCAGGCGACAACAGTTTATGAATGTTATATTTTGATGGCACCAAATGCAAGTTCAATTTTGGAGCAGGCGTCCGATTAGTATCCTCGACCGGATTAGAGACCCTCAAAGCTTTCCGTTTCTAGTTCCCATGCTTGAATAATGATGCCGAATATGAGGCCTTGGTCTATGGTTTGTTTCTTGTAGAATGGATGGGCATGAGAAGAGTACAAGCATTCAAAGATTCACAGTTGGTTGTAAGCCAAGTCCGTGGGTAGGCGACTGCCAAAAATGTAAGAATGAAGTCTTATAGACACAGAGTATGGGATCTGATTGAGAGCTTTGAAGCTTTTAACATACAGGTTATCCCGTGGTCCCAGAATAATGTTGCCGATCAGATGACTTTGATTAGTTCACAATTTGAGCCAATTTTTGAATCAGCGACAAAGCAAAATACAGTGCAAGTTATCGTCCAACTGTTAATTCCCGACAATGATTAGATATGGCAGGTTTTTGAGGATGATATTCATATTGTTGTCTTTTTACAGAAATCAGGAAAAGTTTATGACCATTCACAATCCAAAGCAAGAGAAGCTACGGAAGGGCAAGTGATCCAATTAAAAGTTAATAAGCTCCCTCAAGGTTTGATTTCTCTTGAAAATCTTTTCAACTGTGAAGATGCGAGAAATAGCATACAAAGATTCACTGCTGATGAGAAAGACTATGAAGATCTCGATGTTGGAAACGATAGAAAGTTAAAAGTTGGAAGAGACATTCCACAGAAGGATAAAGAGAGACTAAAAGGGCTATGTTCTAGATATGACAGAGTCGTAGCTTGGACCTATGATGATCTTAGAGGATACGACTCGAGCATAATTCAACATACTATTGACTTGGCTGAAGGCTCAAAGCCTGTTCGACAAAAACAAAAGCCATTCAATCCAAAAGTTGAAGCATTGATGGCACAAGAGCTCACTAAATTAATCGAATCAAGGATCATCTCACTAAATTAATCGAATCAAGGATCATAAACTCGATCAAACATTCCACCTGGGTGTCCAATCTTGTACCAGTGCGGAAAAAGAATGGCGATATTTGGCTCTGCATGGATTTCAGGGATTTGAATAAAGTTTTGCTAAAAGATCACTACCTTTTGCCCTCAATGGAGCAGATTCTGTAGATCGTAGCTAGATCGGAGATGTCCTTGTTGCTTGATGGTTTTTCGGGTTATAACCAGGTCCATATAAAGGAAGAAGACCAACATAAAACAACGTTCACTACCAAGTGGGAAATGTTTGCATACTCAAAAATGCCCTTTGGGCTCTCCAATGCTGATGTGACCTTTTAGCGAGCAATGGATATCACTTTCAAGGAGTTGATTAATCAGATTATCTTAATATATCTAGATGACCTAACGGTTTTTTCAAAATCAAAGGATGATCACTTTGATCATTTGGAAAAGGTCTTCCAGAAATGCCAACAGTTTGGGATTTCCTTAAATCCCAAGAAATGTGTTTTCGGAGTGCCCCAAGGCAAGCTACTTGGTTTTGTGGTATCAAAGGAAGGAATAACTATAGATCCTGAAAGGGTGAAGGCTATAATAGAGCTACCACTGCTAGTCAACTAGAAGGGGCTACAGTCCTTTTAGGGAAAGATTAATTTCGGACTTTGTAGGCATCGCAAGACCTATCACGCTGATGTTAAAGAAGAATCTAGTATTCAAATGGACTCTTGAAGGAAAGACGACTTTCGAGTGAATAAAGGCAGCCATCTTCGCAGCCCCAGTGTTAGCTAACCTTGATTTCTCCAAGGAGTTCTTGCTCCATGTCTACAACAACCAACACAATATAGCTTCAGTGCTCACTCAGAAAGATGAAGACAATAGCGGAGAGCATCCCATCGCATTCCACTCTAGGACTCTCAAAGGATATGAAGCCAGGTACAATTTTGTTGAGAAACAGGCTTTTGCCATTGTTAAAAGCCTTAAGAAATTCCGACACCTGGTATCAGCCAACAAAATCACTATCTTCGTTGCCCATCCCAGTGTTCAGGAGTATATCACCAAAGGCGAAATAACTAAAAAGAGGGCCAATTGGATAACCAGGATTCTAGAGTATGATGTAGACATTTGACTAACCAAGCTGGTTTGGGGAAGAGGTCTTTCCGAATACCTTGCGCAAGAATTAAGCTCCCTAGCAGAGGAAGAGACCGATCAGGCCTATACAAATCAGTTCGAGTCTGACGAGTTGTGGGTAATGGATTAGACATGATATATGCAAAAGGGGCAGTACTCGACCAACATTTCGCCTCACAAAAGATGCTACTACAGATTGCAGGGCACTAGGTATGTACTAATTGAAGGGATTTTGTATAAAATAAATTATGATAGCGTTTTGCTCTGTTGCTTAGATAAGCCATAGACGAAAATAATTTTGAATGAGTTCCATAACAGTCCTGAGGGCGGACATTTCTCCGCCAAAACTATTGTTTTGAAGATAATGCAAGTAGGATATTATTGGCCTTCCATGTTTTTCGAGGCGCATCACATGGTGCAAAAATGTACTCAGTGCCAATATTTTGTTGGCAAGCGGAAGAATTTCACCATGCCACTAAGCCCAATCGTAACTGAGGAACCTTTCGCTCAATCGGGTTTGGATTTTGTTGGAATGATAAATCCTATCTCCAACATTGGCCATAAGTGGATACTTATGACAACCGATTATTTCACAAGATGGATGGAGGCTGTTGCCCTAAAAAATGCTATAGAAATCGAAATTGTCAATTTTCTTGAGGAGTTGGTAGCAAGGTTTGGTTCGCCAAAAACTATTATATCCGATAACGCACAAGCTTTTGTGGGTTTTGGGATGTTGGACTTCACTCTCAAGCATGGGGTCTACCTCAAGACTTCATCAAATTATTACCTATAGGGAAATAGGTTAGCAAAATCGACCAACAAGAACTTGATTAGGTTAATTAAGCACATCGGGTCAGAACGACAAAAGGAATGGCACAAGCGCTTGCGAGCCGCCCTATGGGCTGACAGAATCACGCCCAAACAAATCTTGAAGGCCTCTCCTTATGAACTAGTGTTTGGGAAGGAGGTGGTGTTACTTGTTTCTATAGAAATTTCGACATTGCAATTGTTAAAGGCTTTGGAAGTTGAAGAAAGTAACGAAATGGAAGTAAGGTTGGTGGAACTCCTGAATCTTGAAGAAAAAAGGGAAAAAGCGTATGAAGCCATGATCGGGCGCCAATAGATAGTCAAACGATGGTTTGATAAAAATGCCTCCAACCCAGATTTCCGAGAAGGAAGCTTGGTGCTAAAGTACGATGAGCGCACTGCAAAAGCAGGACAACATGCAAAATTTGAAGCACTATGGAAGGGTCCCTTCTGCATTCACACGTGCAAAGAGAATGCATATGAGCTAGAAGACATGGATGGAAATGTTTTGGATATATCGGTAAATGGTATTCATTTGAAATTGTTCCATTAAAGCACGCAGGTTCTTTTAAAAATTTTCACAGTTATTAGCCGATAGGCTATATATAGAATGAACTTTCATCCCAAACCTGTCTCATGCCGTTAAACAGCTGCTGGTTCTAGTTAAACAACAAATGGTTTACAGTTTCTGGTCGTGGTCAGATCAAATCGGATCCACCCGAATCATATTGGATTTACTACAATCTAATCGGATCACTGAAATATGTATCACTGCAACTATCCTATCAGTCCTCCAAAGAATAAATCCCACCGCACCGCCATTGTGTCATTTCCTATAAATATGTATCACTGCAACTATTCCATCAGTCCTCCAGAGAATCAAGTCCAGTTCGCCATGGCCTATTATGTTTTCAATTACTCCAAACTGTGCATATGGGAGGTAAATGATTCCTCTGTTTTCTTTTTCCCTTTTCTGATTGATTGCAGTATAACATAATTGAAATTGAGATTGTGGGTTTTTGACATCTTCATTTGGGATTTGTGCGGTTTGAGGAGTACAGCAAAATGGTGTGTCTGGATGCCGACATTCAAGTCTTTGACAACATTGATAACCTATTCGACATGCTAGATGGGTATTTCTATGCTGTTATGGACTGCTTCTGCTAGAAGACATGGAGTCACACGACCCAATATTAGATTGGATACTGCCTGCAGTGCCCCCAACAAGGTGACGTGGCCTGCTGAGTTGGAGAAGGATCGCCCTGCTCTGTATTTCAATGCTGGAATGTTTGTGTTTGAACCCAGTGAATTAACTTTGGAAAGCATGATGGAAACTCTCATGTCTACCCCTCCAACACCCTTTGTAGAGCAAGTACTCTATATTTGCATTGCTTTTATCTTTGTAAATATCTTTATATTTATTTATATTGTTTGATGAAGTATACATATTTTAGCTCTAATTTTCATATATTGTTAATAGATTGAAGTGGCAGTTGCAGGGGTCACTTGTATTGGTTTGTCACATTTTTTCTCACTGGCATCGTGGAGAACATGAAATAATTGTGCAATTTTAATGAATAGTTTTTGGAAGTTACATGGCCATATCATTTATTTTTGTGTGCTTTGTTTCATAACATTCATGGACGTTATAAGATTATAGAAATTTCAGTTAAATATTTTCAAGAAACCCCAGATTATAAAAGGCAGTTACAGTTTTACATTTTCCCTTTTAAATCACCATTGCTTATGTCCTTTAATTCCTGAATGGGGATCCTAGTTTCATAACATGCGGCATCTGAGCCATGGGAAAGAAATGGAGAGAATGTTGTGATAGTTGACAAATGTACATGTTTCTGAAAGAAGAGAGATTCGTTAGAAAAGGAGAGAATGTTTGTAGATTAAAGAGGATGATTGTTGGTTGAAGAAGGATGCCATCATGCTGGTTTTGTTTTTCCTCAGTGCCATATCTGGACCCACTGTGCAACCCTGAAAATGTGTAATTTATTGTGCGGATAATTGTTGGTTGAAGAGGGATGCCATCATGCTGGTCTTGTTTTGCCTGAGCACCATATCTAGAGCCACAATATGCAGGCCTGAAAAACTGTATTTTACTCTGAAATTCTCAACATTTTTTAGTTTTTTAAAGTTGAAAGCTTTAAACTATTTTTTCTTTTTTAAATTGTGCCTTTATAATTTCTCCAATTCTAATTTTCTTCGCAGGAGCAAGTGACTGGCATAAAACAAAACAGTATCCGTTTTGTATCAAGCACTCAGTTTAGACTTTGGAGTTTATGTAGCATAGAATTACAATGTTCAGAAGCTCAACACCATGGGCTTTGTCATGGGCTTTAAAATTACCTACCAAATAAAGGAAACTGTCATATCATTCCCTCCTCGATCTCAGAGATAATTGATTTTTGCCACCACTGCTACAGTCCAGAAATACCTCTTGCATCGTAGAGTTCATTTCAACAGGAACCCTGAATATTGGCAGCAGCTAAAACCAAATCTGCCAATGAGGAACAGAGACCACAAATATCACACCTCTGAACCTGTACATCACAAGCTCAACTGATAGAGATTATCTATATTAAATTGGGGATTGCTAAGAATTGCTTGTGGACAATTGAACACCATTAGTTCACATACAAAATGGACTTGTTCTGTAGACACAACACAAATAGCTAACACGTCAATTTTCTGTCAAATGTTAATTGTCTGCATCTTTGGAATAAATGGGTAACAACCAATGGGGCCCAGCAGCCTCTCATAAGTTAGGTCAAAGTTGGGTAAATTTCCCTTTGTGGATATTAAAAATCCAAATACACTTTTGGTGAATGCACCAAAATGGGTGAGTTCCCAGATGAATCTTAAGAGGCTCTACTGCTATTGTTGGTGAAATACAAAGCAATCAATCATGCCATATCCAAATCATGGTGAAAAATAAAATCCAAAGTGGTATAAACTTTGTGCCTTAACTCTCATATTTGTTTTTAAATTTTAATCCTTGTATTTATAATGTATTCCAAGTCAATTGAGAAAGGTCTTCCGCAAGAAGATGGAGGGATCAGTTTCAAATCCCACAAAGCCCAATACACTTAAAATTTGAATTTATTCACACTACTTCCCAAAGATTTTAGTCACTGAGTTGGTTACTCCCAAGTTCAAGTCCTAGAGAGGTCAAAATCCAAAATCAATTTATTTTTCATAAATTTGAAAATTCATTTTCTGCAATGAATCAGTAAGGTGTAATTTTGTCATGCAGTCTCATTTTCCTGTAAGTTTGACATTTTTGGAAAGTATATTCTCAACTCTCCAATGAATACATACACAAAGGGCATCTGTTTGTTGAATGATTAGTTTTTAAACTTTGAAAAACTAGGAAAATTTTGCATTGGTGAAGAGCAGAAACTGCCTGACTTGAGTGTCAAACTCAAAACTTCAAACAGGTGAAACTTTCATATACAGTGTGTCATGTGTCCTGTCCCCTTTTCAGAATTAAATCCATTGGAAGAGCCCATACCCTATTTCTTCATTTCCCAATTCTAACGAATAAAATGAAAGACATCATGTGTCCTGCCTGACTTGAGTGTCAAAACTTCAAACACGTGAAACTTTCATATACAGTGTGTCATGTATCCTGAAATATTTTCTGCCTTAGGTGGCCCATATAACAATGCCATGTAATACTTTTAATTTATTTCTTTGGAGTCCACGAGGGAATTATTATTTTTTCTCAATATGATCTTGGTGTTATTTTGATGTTTTTTGGGTGGAATGTATGTGCATAGCTGCTGCTTCTACCTGCAGTTGCACACGATTATTTTCATATTTGGGTCTATCTCTGCAGTTCTATTGATTTCTAAGCTGGTAGATACAGTCTTCATGGTTTCTTAAGTGGGTATGTAGTACATATAGTTTTATTAATGTCCTAAGTGGTATGTGCAGATATGTGCAACTTTGGGGTGTACAAGCAGATCTGTGTGGCTTGTATGTACCTATCAAACTTCTTCATATTCCAACATTCATAAGTACACACGTTATTCCTACTAAAACAACACCATTCAGTTCCTGGGGCAAAATAGATCCTTCTTTTTTATTATTTCGGTTGTTGGTTGGAGCCTCCTGCTCCACCATTGCTCTCTTCCCTATTATGTCAGGCCAACCCCTTGATACTAATTACATTTCGCAAGAGGAGCAAGTTCAGAATGAAAATCAATTGTCTAGTTAATCCATACCATCCCTGTTTTCTCCAAATGATATCTATTTGGTTCCTAATTCCCCACCAGCACAAGGAACAATATGAGTATCATCTATTGTCACACTGACAGTGTTCTTTTCATAACAATCTGCATAATACTCATAATAGAATTTGTCTTAGAGGAAGTCATAAAATTCATCCAAGATGCTCATTATTACCTCCAAAGTTTCTGCCACTCTCTACATCTTATCTTTGATACTTCACACTCTATAGATGTCCTAAGCCTGAACAAAAAATTTATAGAGCAAAAAGTTTCCAAAATGCAGTAGCATACAGGAGCCTCTCCCACAAACCGCCTGTATAAAGAATGAACAAAACACAATGTGCAGTCCAAAGAAAAGGAATGTATGTTTGTATGAAACAAGATATCAAATGTTGTCATCTCAGGTTCATGCAGCTATGTGTACAAGAAAGAGTTGTTTTAAAAAACAAATATTATATTGTTTGTAAAACAACTGTCAAAATGTTAACAGGCAAACTATAGACAGAGTCAGCTTACATAACACCTATCCATCCAAACAATAAAAATTGGGGGATGCCATTTAAAATGATGTGGTGGTTGACTAAGCATTTAACACCTTCAAACCTTCCAATTTGTCCATTACATATCATATTCAAAAATATTATTATTATTATTTTTTTGCAATTTTTCATTTATAGATATAAATCTAACGGAGAGAAAACCCTATAACTTATAAAGCACAAAACTTTTACCAATTGAAAATTGTATCAGAGTAAATAAACAAACCCGCAAATCCAAGATTTATTTTCAATCAAACACATTATTAGGCAAATTACTGTAATTTGAATATAATATCAAAGAAAAAAATAAATAAATCACAGCAGTAATCTTACTACAGCCGTTGACGAGGCACAATAGTGATCCCTTCCTGCTGAAGGCCATGCCACTAGACTTGGAAAAAAGGACCTCGTACATGAATTTCAACATGAATATTTTATTAGCAGCATACCCATAACTGTACCATGCTGCACCCTGGATTTGGTTTTCTTTCCGAAAATGCTAATTTTGTGAGCATGTGTAATGAACATGGAGTCAATTTCATTGGGCCAAGTGTAAGTACATTGTGAGGGATTTGTTTTTTAATTTAATAACAACTTATATTTACAATTTTTTTTCTTTGATGTTGTTTCGATTGTTATTTTTGGTTATAATTCATTTACAATTTCATTAACAAAAGGTTAGGTTCTCTAATGTCGTGAATATTCTGTGTGTATGTGTATCCTTCTATCTGTAAATTGTTTCATTGAATATTGTTTTCATTCTCACTTGAAGTGCTCAGTTTATTGGAAGACATTCGCTGCATCCCACCATGTCTGGAATTTGATTTCATGTTGCTGCATGCATATAGAGAGATATATTTGTTAGAGGATAATATGTTCTATAAATGTCTTTTATTACTTTAGTCAATATCTTCTTTTAAAGTACATTTATGGATCTAAATGACCAGTGATGTTATTTGGATTTCTGTATTTTTAGTTTTGCTTGCTGGTTACCAAAATAGTGATGTTATTTGTATTCTATATTTTAGTACTATTTCTTTGTAATCAAGACTAAGTTCTGTTTCTCTAGATCTTGCACAAAAACAAGTTCCACTATGGTACCATGTATAGATGCATCAAATGCAAGAAAATATTAGCTTTAAATGAACTTGGGAGAGAATCAATGAATTTGTTTTTAAAATTATAGTAATGTGCTCATGTGCTCAGTTGGCCAGACATGATCAGTGGATTTGGAAAGTGCATCATTTATAAATTAAAAATTGATCAAGTGAGTGTTTTAAAGCATGTAGAAAGGAAATGCTAAAGATTAAAAGGCTTGTCAGTCGTGTAAAGATTTAAAGTCATTATTTTGTAACTTATGTATGGCATTTTGACCTAGGATGATGCTGAAGTAATAGCAAGAGAATGAAAATTGCTAATTATCCATCATAAAATGCTAGCTATTGAGATTAGTAACTTGAAAAGAGGCATTGGAGAGAAGTGAATCCTTTAAAAATGGTAAGGCTTTGTTTACAGGATGCTGTAATAAGTTAACCCTCTCTCAATAAAAGATCTGTATATTTTATTAGTTATTTCTAAGGAGGAGATGACACTCTTTGAGTAGCTTCTGTTGGATAGGAGTGGGTGCTACATAAAATGTGAGATTTTTATTGAGTGATTTGTAGGTATCTCAAGTCATTTGTTCATTTATAATCTCCAATAGGTAAAATGGATGGTGGGGTGAAGAATGGTATGTGGGAAGGGATTTTGGGAACATATTGCAGGGATGTGGTTGAGGGAATTTAGAGTGTAAAGACAATTAGATGTGGTCATATTGAGAACATTTTTGGGGGTGTTTGGAATCTTTGGGTATATGACATAATACATTGATAAAGCCATATTTTTTTATTCATATACCTCCCCGCCCACAAAAGTATAAGTAAAAGCTTCATATCCAAGGGAATGGCATAAAACATTAATAATAACTATAGATTATAATATTCATGGATCTTGACAAGCTAGCATCCATACAAACCTAAGTTAATAGGTTTACACAAACAAACCCCAGATCCAGGTATAGTTCTTTCTTGATCGGGGTTCATGGTGTGGTCCACATTGGGTGCAGGCAAGGCATGGACTTTGGGCCTCATAGTGGATTTGGGGTGAATCTATGCTCCAAATCCAATTCCTAGAGCAAACTCTTTGTGAATTGCACCTTTTTAAAGTTAGTTTAATTTATTTTTGCTTTCTCTTCAAATAATTTTTTTGTCATTACATTTTATAAAAAAGAACAAATAAAATACCTTTGCAGCTCCTTGCTACAAAAGTTGTTCCTTTGTTAATGTGGGGGGCTTGTACAAATGGAGATGTTATAGTTAGGAAGCTGAGAAGAATGTGGTAGGAAGGCCATTTTCCCCTGAGGCCTCTCCTCCTATTTACTTCTCTGTCCAATGATGGCTGATGAATATGCATGTAAAGATTATGGTGTTTTGGTGGCGGTGTTATTATTGTTCATGTTGCTGATGTTTTAAGATTTTGATTACCTTCTCACAAGATGTTTATTGATGAAAAATCTTGTCTTTTACTAAACTCCCTAATTATTAGTTGCTTCCCATTCTTCTTGTTTGCACACATTCCATTTTGAAGCATCTATTATAAGGGTTCCTTTATTATACATGAGTACAAACTTTAAATTGTAGATAAGTCGGTCGACCTCTATGAAGCATACACCACTACATAGGTTAGCACTTTTTTTGTTTTTGAAAATTTGTAACTCTATTATGGGGTGTGCACTATTTTATGGTGTTGTATTTATAGTCTTTTATAAATTTAATTTTATCATTAACTATTTTATGGCTTTCTTCCCTTTCTATAGCAACAAAGGTAGCTTCCTCCCTATTGCCAACAATGTCATTAATCCACATCTTTAACAAATTGAACCTAACCCATTTACTAATGTTTTACATTTTTTATCTAACAAAAAATTAACAAAATTGTATGAGGCATATCACCGATACATTGCACCTATCCCATTGTCAAGTGACGTATGGATTACAATAATATTCAAACTTTATAAACTTTTGTGTCAATTTGGACACTACAACATCGTTGTAGCAACTTGGCTATAACTATGATCCCTATGTTAGTTGCTTGATCAACAAGGTCGTGAATGTGATTGTTGTGGTGTCTATTATGTATCCAAAGCAAAATATTCACAATTGAAAATGTTAGAAATATTTCATTAAATTAACTATAAGAAAATATGTAATACACATATTTTTCAAATGTTTTAAAAAAAATTGTATGTACCTCAAATTCACACTACAAAATTATATAGACAGTAAGGAATATGCCTCCTTAGCATGTTAACTTTCGTATACATTTCTATTGGCGTAACCCTTGCACCCCTTTTGGTGCAAGTGCTAGTGTACCATATGTAATTTTTTTGTAGAATACAATTAGTTTTGCGAATAAGCCATAAGAGTAACATAGAAATAAGCAAGAACATATTATATTATATTCATTGAAATTTTTTACATTATAATACGAGCCCGAAGCTCTGAGAGAAGCTTGAAGCTTTCTCGCATAAACCCAAAAAGAGTTACATTGCAAAAAGCAAAAAGGGAGGCGACATGCAAAAATAAATAAATTTAAAGCCTCCAACCATCGTTAAGCAGTCAAAAATGATACTTCGTCGGGTTCTTCTTATTCTTCTTTAATAGGGTGGAAAGGGGGGTGAACATACATCACACAGGCTCAATATGGCATAGACCTCAGTCCTTGTTCCCATGGCTATACACCAAAAATTCAAAGTGTTTTGTCTAGTCAAGCCTAGAAACACGCTCCACGCCATACTCCCTCAATAGGAAGGAAGCCATAGGCTGGGACAACGAACGATGCCTCTCAAGGTCCATAGTATGAAAATCAGTGAGGAGGGGTAGCTAGGGAACATCCTCCCCATTATCAACGTGCCTGCGAAGGTCCATGGCATTCAGAATGCCACCACCAGGGATAGCCACTTGCATGATCTCGCCGAGCCCATCCTAATACGTCAAATCGAACATGACATGACACAATTCAATTATCTAGGGCTTGGAGATGTTCAAGTCAAGCAGGAAGGCCACGAAGTGGGAGACAACATTGGAGTTGCATTGTGGTTGGTTTTCATTCTTCACATAATCCTTGCTGAGCACCCACTTGAATGCCACAGTAGCGAGGCGGTCATTCTTCTTCGCGAGGAACTTAATTCTGTCATTGCTAATCTCACCCATGAAGGAATATTGTGGCCTTCGTGGTAAGAGCTGAATAGGGGTACCTAGGCCATATGACATAACGACAAACAAGCTAAGGCTAGTGGAACGAGATACAATAGGGAAAGCTTGTTAACTACAAGAGCTATTTCAAGTGAATATTTCAGCAAGGTGGCATAGCTATTTATAGAAAAGGTGTGCCGATGAGCTCAACAAATGAAAAATCCATCTCCCATTGGACGACGATGGAGAAAATATCAAAGCGACCGAAGGGCGAGAGATGAATTGCACAGAAAATCTGACACCAAGCCTTGAGCAATAAATTTGGGTGTTGGGAGTAAATGCTCAAATGTACCAATTGCCGCCATGTGTCCATTGCTGTCATCAACGCCAACTTGCTTACTTATGAGAAAATACGTTGATTAACGCGCTAAAGTTCAAACAAATTAAATACGCACGTCTTTTCGGAGTACCTTATAATGCTTAAAGCATGTTTCTTGTGGCTAAAAGCACGCTTTCCAATACATAAAGCTTATTTGTGAAAAAGGCGGCGAGGAGAATGTACTAATTACATTCTCACGACGAATTTGACATTTCCGAGGGATACAAATCCCTAATCCACACATATTGCCTCATTAGCAACATTTAGTAAGCTAGTGGTAATGACAATGCTTTACTGCATGTATGTGCAAGAAAATTGAATGCACCCAAAAACAATTTTTGCTAAGTGGCAAAAACAACAAACAATCGTTTCTCTGAAGAAGCTCCCTGCAAATTTTTAGCACAACAATGGCAGAAGCATCAACTTTTGGTAGATAGGCTGAATCTTTATCTAAAAAACTAAGCTGCGTCAACATTTTTGGGAGGGACTCATTTGCTAATACCCCAACATCGGAAGTGTGACATTTTGCCCATACCAAAACCGTATAGGCAGGCGACCACGTTAAGAAAGAAGCCGTCCTGGATTTCACAGACAATATTTTTGACCCAAGGTTGGTGGCGAACCCTAAAAGCCTTAGGGAAGGGGCATTACAAAGAATAGTCAAATATGGGGCAACCAAAGTTTTGCACTACGGCTTTGGAATTGTGGTTTGCCACAATTCATTTTGCCCATTGTACACCCATGTCCAGAGCTGGTGGATGCATGTGCTAAGAGGTTTGACAAGGAAGCAGGGGTTATAGTCGGTGACAAGATAAGGGTTACAATCAGTGTAGTGACCATCCAAGATATGTTATGTATCCCCACAAATTGGGGTGCCAAGAGCTTCAAGCAAGAAATGATGGAATAGTTCTGAAGAACTAGAACTAAACAGTTGTAGTTTTATGAAGATGAAAAAAATGAGAAGTCAGAAGGAGGTCAGATCTCTTTCCTCTATCACGCAGATAGCTCAAACCAGATGTACGTGCCGTATTCGCAATGTTGGTTTGTATCTACGACTACGATGATGATGAAAAGGTTTACCCTTTCTAGATGGGCTTGGCTTTCATGCTTAAGAGGGAAAGAGCCAGGAGTATTTCAATTTTGTTGAGGTAATAATTGAAAAGATACTGGAACAATTGAGAAATTATGGCATTGAGTGTGAGTTCAAGTACTTTTCTTTCCTGACACATTTGATCTTGCATCAAAATTTTGAATTTCTTGAAAGACACTTATCACTGTTTAGGTTTGATGTAAAGGGGTCGTACCAACCAATTTCGGTCTGGACCTATGTGATTTCAAAGACATGGGATTATTATTGGTTTGTGGATTACTTCATGAGGCCAATGCTCGTATATTTGTCCCCACGCCCTTCGAGCCATTTTTCTCCAGAGGTCTTGCAATGGATGAAAAACTCACAAACCCCGGTGGATTATTTTCTGGGAGCTAATTTTACCTTCATCAAATTCCATGGTTTTGTTGAGGAGCCTTTTAGAATCTCTAAATTTGTAATAGATAGGGTTTTCGCTTTGGAGGCATGCCGTTAGGAAACTATTGCCGACAAAGCCTATGGTGCTGGAAGGCACAAGACAACACTTTACCCAATTCCCCTCAACATTACCAACAGTTAGGTAACACTGATGAAAAGAAAGGAGCAGGAGGTGCTTACCAACAAATTGGAGCACTTGGGCCTAGTTCTCATTTGTGATGCATGGAGCTACAACCCGATAAGGCACCTCTCGACTATAAAGCATGAGAGTTGAATCAAGAATGAACCCGACTGAAGAGAGGCTAGATTTCTACATCGACTTAGCCTTCATACCATTCAACCAACCACCATGGCTTGAATTTTATGTCAAGATGACAAAGTACTAGTAGAGCCTCTCGATGGGCAAGTCCCTCAATACGCAACTGAAGTGCCTAGGGTGGTCGGAAAGAAAGAGAGCGGATTTTTGGAGGTGCTGGTAGGAGGTGAAATGTCTCAACACTATGTATGGAGATATTAAGCCACATGATGAGAAATTCGACCAAATTTATGACAAGGCTGACACTGAGGATAGTAATCTTGAGTATGATTAGGAGATTGAACCAAAAGAGCTTCCGCTCTACACTTCCTAGCCTCAGGATCCCGACACAGGAAAAGGGAAAGGAAAGGGGTCGAAACAGAAGAAATCACATGTCACATCTTCCACCAGTGCCTGAGGGAAAGGAAAAAGGACTTGATGGTCCCCAAAGAGGTCCGTAGTGGCCTCCAAAGACCAAGTTTCAGCGAGATCAACCACCAAGGGATATGAATTTGCTAGTTTCAATCATACAAAGAGAAGGCGAGTCTAGGACCTAGGCGGACTCGATGCATCCGGTGGAGGAGAGGAGGAAGCAAAGTCTGCTCCGCCAGGATATTTGACTTCAACAGCCCAAGTAAGTTTTTCTCCCCCTCTTCTTTCTTCCTTTGCATCCTTAGTTGTTCCTCCACAATTGTCTGTAGAAAAGAGTCCTCTGTTCGCGGATTCTGATCTCTTCGTCCTGAACGAACCCCCAACCATATTCAATAATGAACCCTGTGAAGAAACCTCGCGTGTCAAGCGAGCATCATCCGCTTCAGCGGCGATTGATTCTTTAATCGCCCTATCAAGGGCCCCCATTGAAAATGCTGAAGCATCTATGTTGCCAGTTTCACCAAACCCATATGTTTCCAAGCAAATGTTACTCTTTCCGCCCACTTCCCCTTTCACTCTGATGCGTGTTCCCCCCTCTCAATCCCCATATGTCATCTCGCCTTTTTCCATGATAATGCCCCCCTTCGCCTCTCCACAATCTCATACATCTGAGGCTCCTCCTTCCATCACCCTTTCTAGTCTCCCTCTAGGTGCTTCTATTGTTGCACAAAGTATCGACACCCCACAGTCTTCGAGGCCACTTGGATGCAATGAAGCTGGCCCGACAAGCTAGAAAACATAAATTACAGATAAAAGCTGCGACACAACTAGCTGCTCGAAAGATTGAGGTTTGTTTCAATGATGAGCGAAATTCCCTGTTGATTACTACCATGAAGCCTCTAGCATCCAAGCCAGAGGGAGAAATACAGATGGAAGATTGCGACATCAGAGTTGTGGGCCTTGATTTAAGTGAGACTCTCCTGCACGACAATGTGGTTCTAGCTAAAGCCACTCAAAAAGTGGTCTACACTAATTATGAGAAGCTGGACAAAAAATTGAAGAAGTGCGAGGCAAAGTTGGCAAATATAAAAGACACAGTGAACATACTGCAGGCATAAATCAAGGGAAAGGATATGGAGATGGCTTGCACAAGGCAGTTATAGAGTTAGCAGGGGGAAGCAACTAAGTTGCTCGAGGAGGCCTGAGGTGAGCAGAATCGACTTCATGCTGAGATAGAAAAGTTGAAGGGTGAGGTTGTTGTTGAACGTGAGACAAATGCAAAATATCGACACAACTAGGAGAAGATGGATAAAGATAACTAGAGGGAACGCTATATCCGATGTGCTACAATAGGAAATAAGGATGTTGGATCAACAAAAGGAGTATATGTAGAAGGAATTGGATAGCGTCCGATCTCAGGCTTTTGATGATCTCTAGAAGGCCTAGGCAGAAATGGAAAGGGTGAAACAAGAAAAGCAGGAGATCAAGTCTATTTTGCAGACTCACAAAGAAGAGACCGAGAAGCTGAACTCTGAGCTCAAAACACCCTCCAGGAGAAAATCCAATTGGAGGAGAACATGAAGGCAAGGGAATCTCAATTCCATCAGGAATTGGCTATGGTACAAGGATCTAGGATCCTCCTGATACTAGAAAGACTGATATTCGTGCATTGGGAAAAGATCATAGTTGCAGTTGCTGCCTTGAAGCCAGTCTTGCAATTTTTGAGGGATGCTTGGGAATTAAACGAGAAGGTTGGCCTAGTGGTCGACCAAATTCTGCATATATATGCTCCCGGGTCACAGAATCAAAGAATCAGATCTCCAGGTTATCTATGGCCATCAAAGAGGTTTTAAGAGATGTAGGAATTCCTAATTGAAGGGCCGCCTCAAGGAAAGCAAGCAAATTCATCAATTGCCACAAGGTTGCGTCAAAAGGTAAAGATCGATAGACAATGTTGAATAGGAAGGTCAATGAGATCAAGGAGTTTGATGTTCTACTCGATTCCGAATTACCCTCCCTTTTCTCACCAAATGAAGGAGTGCTATTAATCGAGTAGATTGTGGATGCGATCAGAGTCAAAATCCAGACTTCCACAACACTCCTAGGTTTAAGCCCATCGCCCATTGTTGAGGAACTCGAGGAGGAGATACTTCCCCTTTCTCGACTTTATTACTGCATTGGGGCTATTTCATCAAGGTGGGGAGGGGTTTCTTTTGAGGATGTCCTTGAATTGGATCAAGCATATGAGATTCTTTGCACTCTCATTCGGCCCATTGATTTGGATTGGGAAGTCCAACACTCTGCCTTCCTATAACTCCAAGAATTACTAGAGCTCTAGGTTCGTGCCTCCACAAGTGAAGGTCCCTTGTGAGTCGCCAAAAAATGTAAAGCAATTTTTCCTTTAATCTTTTTGGTTTTCGACCCTTACTCTTTTCTGGTTTCGGGATAAATCTATGCTCAAAAAAGTGAAGACTGCTTCCAAAGGGGTGCAATGTGCCACATGGTGTCTGTGAAGCTTTTACATATCGTTTTTCTTTCGGGTGCAAGGCAGGACACGTGTCAGCTTGGCGGGGATTTTCTTCAAAGTTACTCTCGCAAATCTCAGATTGCTCGCTCGCTTGACACATCATCTACTCACTTCGAGCAATTTGTATTATTTGCGGAGTAATCTCTTCGGGTGAAGTTTGTCGAAACACGGTGGGTGTCTTACTTTTGGGGTGGAACCTTTGAGTTGGCATCATTGACCTCTATGGTTGATCGATCAGATTTTTTCCAAGCTGTGTTGAAATCCGATTGTTTTTTGATAGCTATCTTTGTTAAAATATCTAAAGCCATTAATGAATCAGTTAAAGACTTAATGAGTGAAGATTGTTATGATCTAATCAAGATCTAAGATTGGATTGTGGGCTATCACGATAAGGCATTTGGCAGTTTCTACTTTTGGAATGTTTGCGGCGGTGCTCTCTTCTCCTAGTTATTAATAGGGGTTGGTAGCATAGATCAAAAAGTTATATTTTTTTTTTTCAAAAATATTTTCAAAGGATATAGATCTAGTAGGGAGCTTATATTTTTAGAAGTAGAAGGTTTTACAAAATACTGTTATTCTCTCTGGCATGCTATATTTTAATTCAAACTATCATTGGATTGGTATCCGACCTTTGTTTTTCAGTTCATATATTATTGAAGTTCGATCTATTTGGGAGAAATTTTTGAAATTGTGCATGCTATGGCCTTTGTCAATTTTTTTTTTATAT
Source organism: Sequoia sempervirens (assembly GCA_007258455.2). Taxonomy (NCBI): domain Eukaryota; kingdom Viridiplantae; phylum Streptophyta; class Pinopsida; order Cupressales; family Cupressaceae; genus Sequoia; species Sequoia sempervirens. Next base: position 59,844,302 of record VDFB02281492.1, read on the forward strand.
TTCGTTCATGTTAAAAACATTGTGTTAAGTCTGCTTTGATAGATCAGATAGCTAATTTTCATGCTGTTAAGCCTCTATGTTGAATGCTAGCTTTCAGAAATTGGATTACGTCTTTTGAAATTTTTCATTTTTTGTAAAAGTTTTCCATTCTTCATAGTATGCTATAAAGGGAGAAGGGTTTTGTGAGTTTCTGGATATTTCTGTTAATCTTCAGAGTTTTTTATGTATGATTGGACCTTAATGGGTGCTTCCCATGGGGAGATTTGAAAGATTGCACTGTGCTTTCATTAAGCCTTTGTTGCTCATTCTCTTCCCACCAATGAAGGGTCTGTGACATTTTGTGTCTATCATATCAGTTATAAGAAATAGTTTAAGGTTTGAAATGTTGTAAAAGCTTTGGTGCATCACCATTTTTATGTTTTATTTGCATTTCTTTCTACCTTTTTCCGCAAAACACAAAGAGCCGACTTTCTATAAAAATCCTAGAGGTTATTCAATGAGGCACAAATTGGTCCCCCACTCACTGGATTTCCCATAAGGTTGTCGAAGAAGCGTAAGCTTTGATGATCAACAAGTAATACAACCACTATTTGAGATTGAGAGCTATTTTTGTCATTTTCTATTTGAAATTTAATGACATTATTGATGTATAAATAGTAATTTTAATTTGAGTTATCTAATATCTAAGTGAATGCTAGGGCCAATAGTGTTGTTATTCAAATAATATTTTTTTGTGAAAGATTAAAAATTAGATTTGTATTATTGTTTTGACCCGAGATATTATAGTGGTATCAAAGTTGGTTTTCTTGCCAGCTTGTAAGTCATGGGATTCCTAAAATCTCTAATGTATGATAGAATGAATTCTCCAAGAATGAATGGTAACATGAAGCTAGGTGATTCTAACAACATATAAAGAATAATGGATGGATCTATTGACATACCTCTTTGATTCACCTTCCTATGATTATAAAAGATGTTCCTATAGAAAACACTCAAACTTTAGTGAAGGAAGATATCATTACTACTTATATAGAATATAAAATATGTCTAATGGAGATCCAAAAAGCAATTCCTTTCTTAGATTTCATGAAAATGAAGGGAGACAGGGGTAGATTGGGACAAATGAAACACTATTTGAAACCACATAATGGATAGAAAAACCTTGTTCCAACTTAGAGATCATAGAAAGAGGAGATTGTCAAAATCTATGAAGGTGTACTAAGCTAAATTAAGATTGAAAAAGGTTGCTGAGGAAGTGACCATTGAACATGGGAAAGAGAAGGTTCTAACAAAAGGTAGAGAATTTAGGTCTAGAGCCACAATCAACACCAAAATATAAATAATTTTGAAATCTAAACGATGTGATATAAACTTAAAAGGAAGACTCATACATGAAGACATTATACATACCCTTTGAGAACCATGACACTAGTGGTTACAAAATAAGACACATGATGCAACTAGAAATGAGCTCAAAAGAGAGGATCTATTTTTTTTTTGGTAGGGAACCATGGACCTCATGTCATGGAACTAGAAAAGAAATGAGTACAAATGAGCTAGAGGTGCAGTGAAGGGAGAATAAATATACCACAAAGGAGTATGGAAAGGAGAAATATGAGTTATAGGAAATTAGAGTCATCATTGTTAGCAAGGAATACATAAATCCCTTGTACATGGATACAACACTTGTCAAAGAAACAAAATAGTAAGGGACACCGACTTTTGTAAAAAATATACAAATTCCTATATATGAATACATAAATCCGTTGTACATGGATACAATCATTTAGCATGAAGAAGAGTCAAGGAAACCTAATATAAGTTAGAAAGGTAAAGGATGAAACCTAAATTCATGATGGGTGTACCTGTGAAGAAGCAAATTCAAGATTGCAAGAATGTGGAAAGAAGTAGAAAAAATCCACATTTATTGTTGAAGGTAAATTTTCTATCCCAATGATTTCTAGTGAGCTCTCACATTAGGAAAGTGTTCTTTCTAATCAAGTTACTAAGAACTTAACAATATATGTTGAAGATAAAATAATTGATGATCTTATTTATATCAAAAGGATAGTTGTGAATATTTTTATTGCAACAAATTCATATTATATCATCTCAAAATAATTTTAATTATGAGTCATTCTAATACCAATGAAAATATGAAGAGTACAAAATGGAAAGGGAATCCTTTTTCTCAGCAATAGGATTTCTCAAGCATGATAATGTGGGACTCAAGTCTCATACATAAATGAATCCAAATTGAAGGTATTGCAAACCACACATAGGGTGAAGATTGTGATGAATTTATTTTCATAGATGCTAATACAAGGTAAAAAGTATAAAGTTGTGTCACACTTTTATAAAGGAAACAACCAACACTAATCCAACTTTTATACTTGAATCACTAAAAGTGACATACGTTTTGAATTTTTAAATGATGTAAACTAATAAAATGTGTATTTTTTAGTATATTTTATGTTTGTATTTTTTGTAAAAATCATTTGAATATGGTTTTTTTATAAATTGACACAATAATTTTTTTGTTGATAAAATGCTGAAAAATGAAGTTACATGAGACGTCACTCTTTATTTATATAGTAAATTTTATTTTTTTTCCTTCAATTTTTGGTGTATCTATAATTTGAACTTTAGTGCATGAATTTATTTTTTCCAATTTTGATGAATACATTATTTTTAAATATTAAAATGTGCATATATTAAAAACACAGTTGTTTCTATTTGATGTCAACTTTCATTTTAACTTTTTATCTAAATAAAAAAAATTATACCATCTTGATATAAAATCTTTTGTCTAGTGTATCATATTTTTTTCAATTCTTTTTAATAAGTTTTAGTATTTTTTCTTAACATGATAATCAACCTAATATTTTGGTGTTGATAACCTACTTTTAGTCAAATCAAAAATAAAATATAAATAATAATTAAACTATTTAAAAATATATAAATTCTTGAAAACTACACTTATGGATCTACAAAAGGGTATTTCTATATTTTAAAAAATGTTATTTACATGAGTAGAAGTTTTTTGTATTGATAATCGTTTGAACAAGTTATAAAATGAGATCATTGACATAAATCATAACAAGGAGCAACAAGCTCCATCCCCCCACAGATAACAGTAGGATCAAGCCCCTCCCATTACATATACAACATATGGCTGTTTACATAGTCATTACATATCCAATTTCAGTAAAACTGTACAAGAAATCTTGTTAGACTGCTGCAAAAAAAAAGAATCCACTTGGCTGCCAAAAAGGTCACTATGCTGAAGGAAGATAAACTATGTCGAGCCATTCTAATTTACACTAGGAGATACCAACCTGTTCACCAACTGAGAAAGCAATTTTACTGTCCATAATGCATTACAAGCCCCATGACATGCAACATAAAAGAGCCACTATCCGTCCAAGAGTGCCCAATTACCCTGCCAAAAAAGTCCAAGTCCACACAAAAATATATCAACTTCATCTCCTTAGATTGCTGCATCCTCACTGCCTGTTGGATCCTTCATACCCAAAAGTACCTCTGCTTCAATTTCTTCCTTTGTGAAATCCTCAGGCCTCAACATGGGTGGGGGATTTTCCATTTGTGCCTCTCTAGCTACCTTGTTATTGAAATCTTCTTGAAAGATCTCCAACACTTGAGGAAAGATATTTGTACTAGGCTTCCCTAGTTGCCAAGTATGCCTAGCTCTAACCTCCCTCATGGTGATTTGTATGATGCCATCTTCCAACAATTTGAGAAATTTGAGTTTGGATACCTTCACTGCCAATGTGACCTGCACAACAATTTTGTGAATGATGAGTCCTCGTGAGGACTTAGTAAGTACCCTCATGCCCCCATTAAATATTTCATTATTCCTTGAATTCCAAATGAGCCATAGAATTTCTGTTGAGAGACAAGACCAAAATAGATTTTGTTCCTTGCCAAATTTATTGCTCCTAAATAGAATAGTTCTATCCATTCCAAGAGTTCCATTATTATTTCATACATTTAATTGGTTACAAAACAAATTCCAAACTTCTTTTGCATATATACATTCAAAGAAAATATGAGAGATTGATTCTGGAACTCTACACATTCTACAAGTTTCTGTTTCATTAGCATTGTTTTTGTATGGTAACTTGTGAAAGATCAAAAGCCACCTAAAACAGGCCTTCCTCAACACAATTGTTTTAACCTAGTTATTAGATAGAATTTTGGACCATTCAGTGTTATCCAGGTTCATATTCCACTTGCTATTTAGGTAGTCATAGGTTTCTTGCTGTTTGGCAAGAGTATTATAGATAGTTTTAGCATTGAGGCTCCCAATGATGGAGCCATTAGTCCATTGGAACTCTTGGAACTGATTATTATTGTCTTTGGTGTTAATCGACTATTCCAAACCCTTGCATGCTTCTCTCAAGATTGTATATGTCCTCAATTGGGTGGCCGGTAAGTGAAACTTAGCGCTCAGCTGGTCCCACCCTATTAGGTGGCCCTTGTTCAAGATGTTAGAAAAGTGCTTTACACCCTTGCAATTCTAGGCCTTCGCTGAGCATCCTTGTAGGAGGGCCAAGGGTTTTCCATTATGGTTAAGATTCCACTAGATAGACCTATGAGTATAAACCAACTTGCCTTGTATGGCCTGAGCATTACATATGCCCTTTTACCACTTCCCATGCTTTCCAAATGCTCCTGAATACCACTGAACCTTTTGGGGTTATAGGGAGGGGATAACTAAGGAGGTCATTGAGAGGGAGGTTCCTCCAAATTTTTCTGTTCTTTGGGGCTACCCTTTAAACATTATTCCTAACTAAAAATTTCCAAGGCTCATTACCATATAAAGCCTTAAATATCCACTTAGTAGCTAGTGCAATGCCTTGGATCTTCAGGTCCTTAATACCTAGCCCACCTTTAGATTTGCTTACACAACATCAAATCCACTTTACAACATGTCTCTTTCTACCCCCTTTTCCATTTGACCAGAGGAATCCCCAGATTCTTTTTTGGATCTCATCTACCTGGTAGCTACAAAAAAGCCACACCGAGGCGAAATACAAACTATAAGAGGGGGTGATCTTTTGGCAGACTTGTATTCTTCTTGCCAAGGTGAGATAGTTCTTACTCTATTTCTCTAGCTTCCTCTCAATTTTGCTTTTAATCCATTCCCACATTTCCTTTAGGTTCAGGTTCACTGCAAAATGGATTCCCAAATATCTCACCTATTTGCATGGGCCTCCCCATTGAATACCAAATTTTTTAATCCAATTTGGGGGCCTATCATGCCAACCTAGAAAGATTGATTTTGAGAGAGATTTTTGCACCTGAGGCATTGCAAAATATGTTCAGTTTTTTCATCAAATTGGAGATATTCTTTTCTTCCAGCAAGGGGAAAAGAGTTGCGTTAGCTGCAAATTGGACATTCAGTAATTCATCATTGTTGGGTAGTACTATACCTCTTACCTTTGGGGAACTCATATTGGTCCTGAGAAAATAGTATAGTGCTTCTGATGCAATCACAAATAGTGCAAGGGTTAGTGGACATCCTTGCGTAATTGATCTTTCAAGAGAAAATCCCTCTGTAAGGGAGCCATTTACATCTACCTAAGCAATTGCATCTTGGAACAAAGTGAGTACCATGTTGCAAAAATTTTGTGGGAACCCAAATGCTTCAAGAGTGAGTTTGATAAATGACCTTTCAATCCTGTCCTACACTTTTTCAAAGTCCAGTAATAGGATAGCAGCTTCTGCTTGGTGCTTTTGGCCCATTCTAGGGCTTCCCAGCTGGTAAGGAGATTTTCCAAGATATATTTTCCTTTGATGAAGCCTATTTGGGTTGTATTGATGAGTTTAGGTAGAACATTAGTCAGTCTCCTTGCCAAAATTTTGGCCAGTAACTTGTATGAGACATTTAGCAGTGTTATGGGTCTCCAGTTCTTCACTTGGGTCTTGTCCCCATCCTCCAGGAGAAAATTGATAATACCTATGTTGATGTCCCTTCCCAGAGAGCCCACCTCTAGTGCCTCCTTGTAGACGCAAAAAAATTCCTCCACCATCCACTCCTTGAAGGACTTATAGAATTCCGCCGAAAGAAAATCAATGCTTGGGGTTTTATCATTTTGCATGGAATCAATTGCTTTTTGTATTTCCTCTTTGGAAACTTCCCATCCTAGCGTTTCCACCTCTTTCCCTTCTAGTTTCCTTGGGATGATATCACTGATTAGCCTCCTTGCACTGGCCAACCACTTCCACCCTTCTCAGAGGAGAAAAGTCCTTTGTAGAAGAGGAAAAAATGGTTCTTGATTACCTCTTTATCCCCAGAAGTTCCCTCACCTACCTGAAGCTGCTCTATGTGTTCTTTAATTTTTTTTTTCTCTTAACATATTAAAAATGAACTTTGAGCCTTTATCACCATTTTCAAACCAATTAGTCCTGGATCTAACCTTTAGTCCCTGTATTATGCTATTTTGCATCCTTCTTAGTGAATCCTTGGCTAAGGCCATCTTGTTGGTTAGGTTCTCATTCCTGAGGTCTTTTTGGAGCCCTACTTTTGCTTGTAGTAGATTTTCTTGCAGAATACCCTCCAACTTCCTGCTGTCCATTGCTTTCATCTTACCAACAATTTGAAAAAGTGTTTACCACCCCTTGACGTTCAAATTCCATCTTTCTAAGGCACTTTTTCTCTTATGTAGGCCATTGTTTAATATTCTAAGTGTTTCTATGGCATCACAAATAGTCTTCATCTTGTAGCAACTTGGTGTTAAGGAAAAATTCCCCATCTTTCCTCCTCACAATCCCCGGTCCCTTGCTGAGGGATATCCTTATTTTTATTGAGTGATGGTTAGATAGGGTGTAGGGGTGAACCTCCACTTTGCACCCATCTCTAAGAGGATCGGGGATGAAGAAATATCCGTTCAAATAGAATCTATCCAACCTGCAATAGATCCTTCTATTTCCCTTCTGGGCGTTGCACCAGGTGTACCATATGTGGGGGAAGTCCTTTTTCTGCCCCTCTAATGGGTCTATCAATCTAAGTTTGTTATTCATTTTCAACTAGAAGTACTTTTCATTGCCCTTCCACTCTATATCAACTCCACCTAGTTTGTCCTCTTGGCTTTAAATCATGTTAAAGTCCCCCTAAGGATCTAGGGGAGGTTGTGAAGCTCACTTAAACATTTACAGACATTAATCCTTTCACCATATTCATTGGGGGCGTAGACTGAGCAAATTCCAAACGAGAGGTCTCCTTTTTTCAATATTACCCAAACAACACGGTTGCAAGGTGAGACCCCTTGCTTGACCACATATTGATGAGATATTCAAAATACTTTCATTTTATGTTTAAAAGACTTGTTATTTTTGTTAATTGACATGACTGGTGGTAGATTATAGATTAACATATTTACTCATTTTGCTTTATGTTGCTAAATTAGTGGATATATTTGAAGTAATGGTTTATGTTAGATGTGTTAGTTTATGATGATATTAATGAGATAATTATGTTGTGTTGATCTTTTACTACCATAATTGTTATCCTTTTCCTAAGGGTTTTGAACAGGGTATTTTAAAGGTTTATATGTGGTTAAACTCTTTGATTAATCAAGGGAAATAATCACGCCACTTGAGTGACTCATCATTCAGCTGGGCCCATCAAATGGTGTGATTATTTCCCTTGATTAAACAGAGAGTTTAACCACATCATCAATCTTTAAAATACCCTGTTCAAAACCCTTAGGAAAATGATAACAATTATGGTAGTAAAAGATCGATGCAACATAATTATCTCATTAATATCATCATAAAGTAATGCATCTAACATAAACCATTACTTCAAATATATCGACTAATTTAGCTTTACATAAAGAAAAATGAGTAAATATGTTGATCTATAATCTACCGCCAGTCATGTCAATTAACAAAAATAACAAGTCTTTTAAACATAAAATGAAAGTATTTTGAATCTCTCAACATTTTCTTCCCCACTTGTTCTGGACCATGTCCTCATGGTTCTTCATCAAGAATTATGGTAGTCTCCCTTTCCTTGTTTAGTGCCTCCATCCAAATGCAACAGTCGAACACTCCTTCCCTATAATCGATGGCAATACTTTGTTCTGTGTCCCACTTTGATCAAATTGAAGGAAAGCAACAAGTTAAATCAATCACTATGTTAAGGGATCTTACTTGAGGAAGAGTAGGGCCTGCTCAACCGAAGGGATTGATCTTGTGTTAGTATTTTACTAAGTTATGCTATTTCTGTTTATTGATATTAAATTTGAAGTGTTAGATGTTAATTCTGGAATGATAAGTTGTTGAATCATTTTCAATTATTGAATGATAAATATGGATAGTTACTTCTGTTTGAATAGCTTTTAAATTTAGTTTATCATGGTTAGATTAAGTGGTTAGAATCATTATAAGATTTATTAGATTAATCAGATTTAGATACTGTTCAAAATAATTAAGTTTGGTAATTATTTGTTGAGTTTAATAAGAAGCAATGATGGAAACTTATGAAAAGATGGAATTGAAGTTAGTTGAAAATCTGTTCATGGAAATAAATGTTTATGTTTTCTAGATTAATTGTCATTTTCTTGCAATTCATTTCTATTCTTAAAATAATATTTAGTTTCCAACAAATCTTAAGATAGATTTCTTTTAAAGAAAAATAGAATTAATTTGGGTTTCGTATTTTAAATTAAGAATTAAAGTAGATGTTAGTCTTCTCCATGAATCGGTCTCAATCAAGTCCAATGAAGTCAAAAATAAGTTAATAGAACTTTAGTTCTAACTCCTATTTAAAACCGAAACATGGATATTTATAACATATCCTTATTGAATGAGAGCAAGAAGTTAACTCAATCACTGTGTTAAGGGATCTTACCTGAGGAAGAGTAGGGTCCGCTCAGCCAAAGGGATTGATCTTGTGTCGGTATTTTACTAAGTTATACTATTTATGTTTATTGATATTAAATTTAAAGTGTTAGATGTTAATTCTGGAATGATAAGTTGTTGAATCGTTTTCAGTTATTGAATGATAAATATGGATAGTTACTTCTATTTGAATCACTTTTAAATTTATTTTATCATGGTTAGATTAAGTGGTTAGAATCATTATAAGATTTATTAGATTAATCAGAGATCTTAAAACTCAACATGAAAAAAATACTCATCCCATTAATTTAGGAATGATTGATGCTCCATGATTTTGTATGAATGTAGGAGTGTGCTGGGAGTCTTCTCTATCTTCTCATTATTTCTTCAAAGCCTTCTAAAGCTTTCAGGAGTTAACTACTTCAAGTGTCTAGAGCTCTCTGCTTCAAGTGTTTATGGAGCTTCTTCTTACCATGAGTTATTTAATAACTCATTTATCTACATTATATCATTTTAAACACTTATCGAGACATATTAGAGGAAATTTGGATCACATAGATTACAAAAAATAAATCAAACATTTACTTTATATTTTACTTTAATCCAGCTAAAGAACTTTCAATCATTACTCAAATCCACTTTAACACTAATGCATTAGGAAGAAATAGATGATTTTTTTTGATAAAATATGAGACAATTTATGGTCTCATCTTTTAAAAGACTTGTTATTTTTGTTAATTGACACAATTGGAAGTAGATTATAGATTAACATATTTACTCATTTTGCTTTATGTTTAGCTAAATTAGTGGATATATTTGAAGTAATGGTTTATGTTAGATGCGTTACTTTATGATGATATTAATGAGATAATTATGTTGCATTGATCTTTTACTACCATAATTGTTATCCTTTTCCTAAGGGTTTTGAACAAGTTATTTTAAAGATTGATGATGTGGTTAAACTCTCTATTTAATCAAGGGAAATAATCATGCCATTTGATGGGCCCGGCTGGATGATGAGTCACTCAAGTCCAAATCGACTTCTTTGTAGTTGGTTATGGAACTACTACTTCTAGCACCAATCTGGCATATTTCTCTATGTCCTGCTTTAGTCCTATTTCAATTTTGCTTGCGTTTTTTTTTAATCTTTAGTTAGACGCCTTGAATCTTGGCAGTTAATCACCATGTTATAAATTCAATAAGGATATGTTATATATATCCATGTTCCAGTTTTAAAATAGGAGTTAGATAATTTTTTAATTAGATTTCTGTAATCGATGGCAATACTTTGTTCTGTGTCCCACTTTGATCAAATTGAATGAAAGCAAGAAGTTAACTCAATCACTATGTTAAGGGATCTTACCTGAGGAAGAGTAGGGACCACTCAACCGAGGGGATCGATCTTGTGTTGGTATTTTACTAAGTTATGCTATTTCTGTTTATTGATATTAAATATGAAGTATTAGATGTTAATTCTTGAATGATAAGTTGTTGAATCATTTTTAGTTATTGAATGATAAATCTGGATAGTTAATTCTGTTTGAATCACTTTTAAATTTAGTTTATCATGGTTAGATTAAGTGGTTAGAATCATTATAAGATTTATTAGATTAATCATATTTAGATGTTGTTCAAAATAATTAAGTTTGGTAATTATTTGTTGATTTTAATTAGAAGCAATGATGGAAACTTATGAAAAGATGGAATTGAAGTTAGTTGAAAATATGTTCATGGAAATTAGTGTTTATGTTTTCTAGATTAATTGTCATTTTTTTGCAATTCATTTCTGTTCTTAAAATAGTATTTAATTTCCAACAAATCTTAAGATAGATTTCTTTTAAAGCAAAATAGAATTAATTTGGGTTTCGTATTTTAAATTAAGAATTAAAGTAGATATTATTTATCTCCATGAATCGGTCTCAATCAAGTCCAATGAAGTAAGAAATAAGTCAACAAAACTTTAGTTTAGGAAATAAGATAGAATTAATCCTTAGGAATTAGTCATTGCAGTTCAACTCCTGAGAGCTCTTGAAGAGCTCCCAAAAGCTCCTGAAGTAGCTAAATCGATACATGAAGTCACTATTTACTGTGATAGGTCGATTCTAAGTGCTAGAAAATGAGCAGCAAACAAGAGAATGCAAATAACACTAAAAACAACCTACACCTCAAGATTAGCCTAGTTGGATTCAACACAATATAAAAACAACAAATGAAACCTTTTACCTTGTGTCGAATCGATCCTTTGGTTGGCCCTTCGATCTTCGGTGTTGTGTGCTCCTTGAATGGCAAGAGATGCAAGTTAGATGATGATATGAAGGTGGATGCAAGTGAGTGCAAGCATGAAAATGACTAAGTATGGATTCTAGGAAAAATTTGCAACAGTTTGGCTACAATGCATGATCTCTCCCCAAAATGAGAGAAAAGAGGGGGTATTTATAGAAATTTTGGAAATCTCTAGGGAAATGGACGGTCAAGATTGAGCCACCAAGATCAAGATGTAGGGCTATGGTGAGTTGAGAACTCACAAGCCCTCACATATTGACATGTGGCATGTGATATGGCTTAAAAAGGGGGATGTGTATATGAGGTGGAAGGATAGTACATGACATAGAGAGGGTACATAGTACCTTGGGATTGGGACAAGATCTCCTCATAAAGGAGGTACTTGTCCCCATATGGGTGAGAGGACAAGTGGGGAATTAAAAATTTCTCAAATATTTTCATGGGGATGAGAGAAGGAATTTAAAATTCCTTTAAATGCATTGGGGGATTAAATGTGAATTAAAAATTCACATGGGGAATGGATATGCTTGTTCAAAAAGAGAAAGCTTTTAATGAAGTTGACTAAGGACACATTCCATAAATGATATGGGGATTAGAGATGACCTAATTAGATGATTAAGGTTGTGCAAGTACTTGATTATACTAATTAATGAAGATATTAGAAGAGGGGTAGATTTTACATGTGACTTGATATGACAAGTCAAAAATCACATGGGGAAGAGAAAAAGGAATTTAATATTCCTTGGAAGGATAAAAAGGAATTAAAAATTTCTTGAGAAGTTGATTAGGCTAGTTAATGAAGGATTAGAGGAGGGTTAGGTGGCTAAGAGAGATTGGAGGCCAACTTGCAAAAGTTGGAGGATGTGACACATCCTAATCAAGGATTAGGCATATGCACATCCTAATGATGAGATTAGAAGATGGATTAGGATTAGATAAAAATGATGGAGGATGTGACATAAAGGGAATTAAATAAATGGCATATTTATTTAATTCATTTGATGAAAGGGGGACGGTATTTAATTATTTAACTAGATACCTTATGGATTAGAAGGACTTTAGAGGGATTAATTAAATAATAGTGATATTACTTAATTAATGCCGATAAGGGGATGTTTAGATGAAAAATGATAAATTAAATTTCCAAATTTAGGTGTGTACATTTTGCCCCTCTTTGAGATGGTGTTACGAAGTAGCATCATTTCAAAGAATATTAAAACATAGAACCTAGAAGAAGATGGTTAGATTGGGAAAGATGCCCTAGTCATTCAAAGGAGTGACTAGGAAGAGAAAAAGACAATGAAAATTAGGGATGAAGGATGCCCCCTCAAGAGGACATGCGGGTTCAAGAGAACACAAGGGTGCTCTTGAAATGGATGAGATGATGCAAGGGGAGATGAAGAAGATGATGCAAAGTGATGGGTAAGAAAGGATGAAAAGGCAGCACGAGATTGGGAGGGGAGGGTGATGAAGGATGAATGGATGGGGGGGATTTTGAGGATGAGAGATGAAATGCAATCCAAATGCAATTTACCATTGTCGGAGCACTAATTTTTGCTATAGCATAAGACACAAGATGCCAAGATATGAAAAATCAAGGCGGATTAGTGTCTAATGCATGAAAAAAACACATCAAACAAGAAGGTTATCCCAACACCCCAAAGTCACAATGACCTTGGTTGGGCCAGGTATTGGGATAACCACAAGCACACAAGGATGCCCCAGCGTAACACAAGACCTCAGAGATCTTGGTGGGTACTACGTGGGATAACTGAGAAGACAAAGAAAAGATAAAGATACACCCCTATGTTGACGAGTCAAAGCACACCATGATATTATGGATCAAGGCGACCATGACAAGTGATGATAGGGAGCTCAAATGATAAACAAAAGCCAAAAGCATCAAAAGATCGCAATCAATTTCAAATGTTCTTTTCCATAGGATCATGGGGATGGATGGGATTGATGAGGTTTGTTAGGAAGGATGCATCCTGTTGAGACCGATGATGGATACTAAATTAAAAGATTGATATGATGCAGGATATTCAAAACTGATTGGATCTGCTGATACAAGTGGATCTTGTTTGTTAAGAACCAGCTAGATAAGGGAATAGCTTGATGACATGACATAAGAGACATGACACAAGATAGGAGATTGACACATCCTAGCGACCTAGGGGTTCAGGGGCCGATCAAAGATTAGCCTTGCCTATGTGAAAGCACAGAGCCCTCGTAGTTCGATAAAAGGCCGACGATATACCATGATGGAGACTTCGATGGATGATGAAGATAGGATGGAGAAAAAGGAGCAAAGTGGAAAATATAGATCGATGATGGATGGGACCCCGGGGGCGGATCAAATGATCGACCTTGCCTATGTGAAAGCGCAGGGGCAACATAGTTCAATGAAAGATCAATGATAGACAATGGATGAAGGATGATGAGATAACCCCAAATAAGGGGATAAAATGATTGGACTGACATGATGGGACCAGATAGACCTATTGGATTGGATAGGATGATGGTGATTACGAAGCTTAGGGATGGGATAGTTATCCAAATCAACAATGATGAAGTGGGAGGAAGACAAGATGGAGAGATGAAAGATTACTCAGAACGAGTAAACAAATGATCGAGAGGAAGAACGACTACTCAAAATGAGAAAATGACTGCTCACAATGGATGAATGATTCTTGGAATGAGAAGATGAAGGTTTGGAATAGATGAAAGATTACTCGGAATGAGTAAACGATTGATCGGGATTGTTGAATGAGAGTCGAAATGATAGGAGGTTTGAGATGGATAAATGTTTTCTTGGAACGAGTAAACAGATGATTAGAAGGGATGAATAGGAAAAAATTGAAGAATATGGAGGGAGGGATCTTAATATTTATTTTGATATCTAAAGATATTGATTACAAATGGGCTAAAGCTCAGATTAGGGTTTTGGTTAAGCTCAGATTGGGATTAGATTAAAGCTCAGATTAGGATTAGATTAAAACTTAGATTGGGATTAGATTAAAGCTTAGATTAGGATTGAATTGGAGCTTAGAATGATTGGAGGATGCGATGGGATTGATTCTACACCAAGTTTCGGAGTTTAAGGGACATAAGGTGTTGACAATCAAATTTTTCCAGATTTGGCAATTTTCAAAAATTGTCAAACTTTGCCATTTTAGGAAACTTCACGATCATACGTTTGAGAGTTCAGTTTTTTCCTAAAAAATAACCAAAACTAAGATAGGATGAATTGCCAACTAATATCCCAAATTTAAGACATGCATTCTGAGTTATTGACAAAAATGATTTTTCAAAATACTAGAAAAAAACACTAAATTGCAATTTTGAGGGTGAAGATGAAAGTTTGAGGCCCCGAAAATGTGGCAAAATGGGATCCAAGGGATTTACAATTGTTGGGAATCCACATGCCACCTCATGATGCAACCACCCATAAATTTTTAGCTCAAACAGACACCTGAGTCAAAAGTTATGGCTTTCAAAAGTTTCAGCATAAAAATTAAATCTCTCGAAACGAAGTCTAGATGATTGGGATGGATGACCCGATGATGGAGGAGGTGATTTCAGTGATGAAATGATGATCCAAAGAGGGGAAAAGAAAAGAAAATAAAAATAAAAAAAATAAAAATAAAAATAAAGCTGGAAGGGCGGATCCGCCCATGGATAGGGTGGGTTCGCCCATGGATTGGGGCGGGTCCGCCCAAGCCGGGGCGGGTTTTCCCAAGGAGCCGGGCAGGTCCACCCACGGATTGGGGCGGGTCCGCCTAAGGATCTGGGCGGGTCCGCCCGAGGACGACCTGGTTGGGTCTGCCCGCAACCAGGTGGGAGCTCGCCTAGACTAGGGCGAGGTCAGGGATCCAACAAGGGGATAGAGGAAGATGGCGCAAAAGAAGTGAAAGTGATGATGATGAGGTAGATGGCATTGAATTGCGTGGAGAGTAGCCTATAGCTAGATACCAATGACAAGGGATTGTAAGATGGGATGAGGAGAGAGGATGGGGAGAGAAAAAGGATTGTGTGGATGGATAAAAGATAAGGATGGGGAGATGGATATATCGATAAGGAGATAAGGATAGGGAAATGGAAGGGATTGTTTTGATGGAATAAATGATGTCTCCAAGGACTATATCACAAAGGAAGATAAATGCCCCCACCCTAGATATGTCATGTGCGAGGAGGCATGAAGGATGCAATAGAGAAGGATAGGAAAATAAAGGAGTGAGATGGATGAAGATAGGATGCATGGAAAAGGAAGGGAGATTGGGGGTAGCATGACGGGTGGATAAGGAAGGTAGACGAGTGCGAATGAGGATTAGGATAGTGTGCGGATGAGGGGAATGTATGTGAAAAGGTGTCCAAAGCATGCTTATATGTTTTCCCTTGTCGTTATCAAGATCACGAGGATGGAAGGATTGGGATAAATGAGATATGCCAAGCAGGATGTGTAAGATAGGTAGGATGGAGGGGATGAATGAAAAGGATGTATAGGTGGAAGATGGGTGCATAGTAGGAAGCATAGCGGATGAAGGGAATGCATACCAGGGAGCTTCCCCCAAGTGCAGATGGAGATTTATGCATGATGCCTGTTTGTCAGGTTTTCATCATGGTACTTATCCAAGGCGCTTGTTTGCCAAGTTTTCACCATTGGACGAATTATTTCTCTTTACTATTTTTATTTTATTTTGATTTTTCTAATTTTTTGGATTTTTTGACTTTTTTTTTGGATTTTTTTTGGATTTTTTGGATTTTTTGGCTTTTTGGATAGTGTGCGGAAGGAGATCGATAAGGATAGGGAGGCGAATAAGTGGATTTAGAAGCCATGCGATAAGGATATGGATGAAGGACTCAAGCATCAAGTTCTATATGAGGTATTAAGAGCCCATGTTCGAACCGACTGTTGGATGTTGGTACAACCTTATTAGGAGAAATGGATTATGTAAAAGGATGAATTAGAGGGATTTGATGGGGGAGATATGTGGGGTAATGAATGGGATGCTGGAAATGGTATGGATAGAACGATGGGGTGGATGTGTGATGGGGTGGCGAGTTCAAGACCAACATTGGCACATGTGGGGGTGGATGTGAAAAGATGAAAGAATTAATGGATGGATAATGTAGGGATAATGGAGGAGATGGAATAGTGAATTTTGGGACATAGGGACCCAAAATAGATTTAGCAGAGGGTGGATGAAAATGATTAGCTTTTGGATGAGCAATGTTGGATGTTGTTACAAATTTTTTATTTGAAGGCATTGCATCTTTTTTCTTTGGGATCCACATGGTTTTGATTTTTGATTTGGTGGGCCTTTGTGGCCTATGGATTTGATTTGGATTTAGATTTTTCTTCTCTTCACCATGTTATTTAGAGGGGACATGGGGAGCTTTAGATTCATGTGGATGTTTGGATTTATGTAGTTTTACTTTAGCATCCAAAGTTCTTTTATTAGCAATGGGATGGGTGTGAGGAGATGGACGATGTGGAGCAATGGAGGTAGGAGTATGGGGATTACGTGTAGATGGAGGATGTTTAGGTATGTGCCTTTGTTGATCTTGATTATGGGATATGCAAGAGGGATGTTTATGATGGATGACACAGATAGGTGTTGGATGGATGAAAGGATGAGATGGAGGAGGTGATCTTGGGATATACGGACCCAAGATGGATGGAGTAGATGAAGGATGGGAGATGATGGATGGAGGGATGTAAGGACCCAAAATGGATGGAGCAGAGGAAGGAGAAATATGGATAGTTGTTTTGAGGCGATACAATAGAGGAGGAGGGATGGTAGCATATGATCTGGCGGAGTGATGGGAAGAGCTAGAATTTTTTTTGGAAAAGGCTTGTTGAGGACATTTAGAGGTTGTACCAACATCTTTAGATTGTGAGTTTTGGGAAATAGGTCCCAGACCTTGCATGAAAATTTGTTCTTTGACTTGGATGGGCTCTAAAATACCTTGCTCATGAAGGCCAAGACCTTTTCCTTGATAGTTCATGTTCTTGAGCATGCGATCCATGATAGGATTTGTGTTATTCTGAAAACATGATGCGAGTCCGTTATTAGGTGGAGGATGATGGGTGGTAAATACACTGTGTTTTTCTTTTGCGAGAAGGCCACCATGGAAGAATGTGAGAGTACCAAGGGGATATGCAAGCGATGTGGGGATAGTAGTTTTAGGCAATGATGGAGGATCATAAGAGGGAGATGATGGGGTAGTAGCATTTGGATGGGTGGTATCAGGAGAGGGATTAGGGGATATGATAGGATTTGGATTTGTGGTAGCGGGCTCATGCGATGGAGATGGAGATGGAGCAGTGGAAGCTTGAATGACAAGGGGATAATGGAATGGAATGGATGGGGGATTGTGATCTTGAGGTGAACTAGATGGGATGGTAGGATCTTGATTTGGAGAAGGGGATATGATAGCATGCTTTGGATTAGACTCTTGGCATGACTCATCTTGTGTGGATGGCAGGATGACAGAGTGTTGGAGAGACTCTTCAAGTTGGGGAGATGGAAGGATGGAGGATTCGATGCAGTCATCAGAATGAATTTTAGTGACACTAGGAGTGGGAGAAGTGGATTGGATTTGGGTGTCGTCGATGGGTTTGACAACTCTCAGAGTAGGGGGTTGGTGTTCAATGGATTCAGCAGATGTGATGGTAGGAGATGGGGGCTCAGTGGATTCAAAGGATGTGATGGTTTTGATAGTTTGAGTGGTGCTAGGGGTGGTAACATCAATGATAGGTGTTGGGTGGAGAAGAGTCTTGTCACTAATGACTGTGGATGATGGGTTGGGATGGCATGATTCCACAACTTCAAGGTGTGGAGTGGGAGATGTCTTCTTTGTTATAAGTCCTTGGAGAAATTCTGAAATGAGAGACTTGCATACTCTAGGATGAGATGGTGTGGTAGGAGTGGATGAGGGATTATGGATTAGTGGGGGATTAGGACTATGGATTGGTGGATTAGGATTAGATGGGGGAATGGGATTGGATGCAAAAGTGGGAATAGATGGGAGATTAAGATTAGATGAAGGGTTAAGATAGGGATATTGGGATGGTGAATTAAGACATGAGGATGTGGGTGGTGGATTGTAGTAAGGGTATGAGGATGGTGGATTAGGATGGGAAGATTGAGATGGCGGATTGAGATAGGGAAATGCGGATGTCGGATTAGGATAAGTTGATGTGGATGTTAGATTAGGATAGGTTGATGCGAATGTAGGATTAGGGTGAGATTGGTATGGAAGATTAGGGTAGGGGGTATATGCGGATGAAGGATTAAGATATGAGGATGTGGACGGGGGATTAGGATAGGGGTATTGTGATGGAAGAATAGGATAAGAGGATGCAGATGTTGGATAAGAGGATGATGTGGATGAAGGATATGATGGATATCCCTTGTCAAAGGTAGCATAGGGAGCATGATTAGGCATGGATGAAGACATAATAGGATGACTCGAAGGGGTGATTGGATTTTGGAAAGTGGGTGGAGAAAACTTACTAGCAATGATAGTGTCAAGGGGATCTATGTCACATTCTTCTTGATAGACAAGACTTTTGTTATCGTCGTCGACGTAATGAGGGTTTCCCTTGACCACTATTGATGGAGGATAAGAATTCATGATGATGAAAGGATAAAGAGGATGGATAAAGATTTTGGATGGAATTGGACTAAAGCTCAAATTGGGATTTAGGGCAAGCTCAGATCAGGATTGGATTAAAGCTCAGATTAAGATGATTGGATGATATGATGGGATTGATTTTGACGATTGGATTTGATTATCAAAGGATGATTACGACACTAAATCTGCTTCGAGATGGAAGTAGATTGATTGGGTCGAAGATGATTGGATAAAGATGTGATTGGATTGAATTGGTTGATCGATTGATTGATAAGATTGACTGATGGATTAGATAGGATGATGAGAGGGACTGCAAACCTCGTTCAAATATTATCCTAGGTGGCTTAGGATGTTGATTGATCGGATTAAAGGATAAATGTATGATTACGGCACCAGATCCACTTTGAGATTGAAAATGGATTGATTGGGCCGACGATGATGATGAACTTAGGATGGATGACAATCCTAAGAGGATGTTGATGATGATGATTAGATCAGATACTTTGGTCAACTTGGATAATAACCTGAGATGAATTTTAGGGGATTTGGATGGGGAAAACGATGATTTGATTAGAGAAATGGATGAATGAATACTCAAAATGAGTAAATGATTGACCAAAACGGATGAACGACTACTTGGAACGAGTAAACGATTGCTCACAACGGATGAATGATTCTTGAAACGAGAAGATGAAGGTTTGGAATAGCTGAAAGATTATTCAGAATGAGTAAGTGATTGATCAGGATTGTTGAGGAGGGAAGGTATGGCTTCGTAGGAGGGTAGATATGGGTTTTTAGAGGGGATTCCTCGGTCTCGCAAGGGAAGGTTTATGATGAAATATTGAGAGAGAATGGTAGGGTATCCCCCCCTTAAGAAGGCGGATGGGGAAGGAAAAGGGGCCCCAAAAAACTTCTCAAAAGTATGAAGTGGTATATGTCGTTGGAAAGAGCAGAAAAAATTGAGAAGATTGGCGCTTGAACGGAGAAAAATGGGTTTACAATGTGGAAATGGCAGGGCATATATGGTTATCTGTCAGGGAAAATCCGCCTGTCTGTTAGGTCAGGTCTGTCCATGGAGAAGGTTAGGTCCACCCATGGAGAAGGTCAGGTCCGCCCAAGGAGAAGGTCAGGTCTGCCCAAGGAGAAAAAGTTGGTCAAATTTGGTCAAAATGGGCCTAAAAGGGGTGGGTCAAAGGTCAGGTCCGCCTGTGGATGAGGTCAAGTCCGCCCAAGGAGAAGAAATTGGTCAAATTTGGTCAAAATGGGCCTGAAAGGGGTGGGTCAAAGGTCAGGTCTACTTGTGGATAAGGTCAGGTCCGCCCAAGGAGAAAAAGTTGGTCAAATTTGGTCAAAACAAGCTTGAAAGGACTGGTTTAGAGGTCAAGTCTGCCCCTGGATGAGGGAAAGTCCACCCAAGGAGAAAAAGTTGATCAAATTAGGTCAAAAAAAGCCTGAAAGGACTAGTTTAGAGGTCAAGTCCGCCCTTGGATGAGGGCAAGTCTGCCCAAGGAACAAAAACTGATCAAACTAGGTCAAAACTAACTCCGAAAGGACTGATTTCTAGGTCAAGTGTACCCCTGGATAAGGGAAAGTCCACCCAAGGAGAAAAAACTAATCAAACTAGGTCAAAACCGACTCCAAAAGGACTGATTTCTAGGTCAAATCCGCCCTTGGATGAGGGAAAGTCTTCCCAAGGAGCAAAAACTGATCAAACAAGGTCAAAACTGACTCTGAAAGGACTGGTTTGAAAGTCAATCCCACCCCTAGAGGAGGGAAAGTCTGCCCAAGGAGCGAAAACTAACCAAATTGGGTCAAAACTGACTCTGAAAGGCCTGGTTTGAAAGTCAATTCTGCCCCTGGCTGAGGGCAAGTCCGCCCAAGGAGCAAAAACTAACCAAGTCAAAACTGACTCTAAAAGGACTGGTTTGAAAGTCAATTCTGCCCCTGGGTGAGGGCAAGTCCACCCAAGGAGCAAAAACTGACCAAATTAGGTCAAAACTAACTCCAAAAGGACTGATTTGAAGGTCAATTCTGCCCCTAGATGAGGGCAAGTCCTCCCAAGGAGCAAAAAATTGACCAAATTACGTTATAATTGACTCCAAAAGGCCTGTTTTGAAGGTCAATTCCACCCCTGGATGAGGGCAAGTCCGCCTAAGGAGAAAAAGTTGGTCAAAATCCACCAAAACAGGCTCCAAAGGACTCGTTTATAGGTTAGGTCTGCCCCTGGATGAGGGAAAGTCCTCCTGTCCATAGGTTTATCTTGACTTTTGGCAAAGGACTGAAAAAATTTGGTTGAATCAGACAATCACTGGTTTCGCACAAAAAAGACAACTCATATAGCACAAGCCTAAGTCTAGGAGGATGGGTATGGCCGACAAAGTCTTCTAATCTAGGATGAACATGGCTACTAGGGAGTCCTCGATATACACCCAATATGTGAGGCCCAAACCTTGAACACCAACCCGTTACAAGCGTGAGTCGGGAACCTAAAAGGCTCGGACCAAATCTTCACATCATCCCGATGCTTCGCCAATTACAACGTGGTTGGATTAAGGTACAACTTTTGCTCTCCCCCTTTTATATACCCCACCGGTACGCGTGGTTGGAGTCGTCTCTTGGGGTGATGAAATCCCCAAGCAGGTCCCACTAAGAAAAATAAAATGGGTAGACTCAAGGACGTGGTAAGCTACGGTTTCTCGTCACCCAGGATTGCTGAATGGCATAAAGGGATTGGATACGTCAAATAGCTCACCCAAAAAAACATCATACAGGGTTGATTGACACCTCTTAATTAAACTATGTTCCTAATTAGGGGTTAAGAACCCTTAAAACAACCAAAAAATTGTTAAAAAACTAAAATTTTACCTTTTGAAAAAAGCTATATGGGGAAAATTTGGCTGTTTGTGAGGGAAAATCCAGCTATCTAGGGAAAATTCGGCTGTTTGTTAGGTCGGGTCCGCCTTTCTGTGAATTTTTTTCAAAAAATAATTTCTACAGTCTGGGTAGGGCAAGTCCACCCTTGGAGAAGGTTAGGTCCGCCTGTGGAGGGCGGGTCCGCCTGTCTGTTAGGTCAGGTCCGCCCCTCCGTGAAAATTTTTCAAAAAAAAAATTCTACAGTCTGGGGAGGGCAGGTCTGCCCCTGGAGAAGGTTAGGTCCGCCTATGGAGGGCGGGTCTGCCTGTCTGTTAGGTCGGGTCCACCCCTCTGTAACCTGTACCTGCAAAAAGTCAAAAAAATAGAAAATGTGAAAGCAAGAGACCTGTTTGTGGGTCCCATCGGGTGTGCCAGAAATGTGATAGGTTGATTCTAAGTGCTAGAAAATGAGCAGCAAACAAGAGAATGCAAATAATACTAAAAACAATCTACACCTCAAGATTAGCCTAGTTGTATTCAACACAATATAAAAACAACAAATGGAACCTTTTACCTTATGTCGAATCGATCCTTTGGTTGGCCCTTTGATCTTCGGTGTTGTGTGCTCCTTAAATGGAAAGAGATGCAAGTTAGATGATGATATGAAGGTGGATGCAAGTAAGTGCAAGTATGAAAATGGCTAAGTATGGATTCTAGGAAAAATTTGCAAGAGTTTGGCTACAATGCATGATCTCTCCCCAAAATGAGAGAAAAGAGGGGGTATTTATAATTTTTTTGGAAATCTCTAGGAAAATGGATGGTCAAGATTGAGTCACCAAGATTAAGATGTAGGGCTATGGTGAGTTGAGAACTCACAAGCCCTCACATATTGACATGTGGCATGTGATATGGCTTAAAAAGGGGGATGTGTATATGAGGTGGAAGGATAGTACATGACATAGAGAGGGTACATAGTACCTTGGGATTGGGACAAGATCTCCTCATAAAGGAGGTACTTGTCCCCATGTGGGTGAGAGGACAAGTGGGGAATTAAAAATTCCTCAAATATTCTCATGGGGATGAGAGAAGGAATTTAAAATTCCTTTAAATGCATTGGGGGATTAAATGTGAATTAAAAATTTACATGGGGAATGGAGATGCCTTGTTCAAAAAGAGAAAGCTTTTAATGAAGTTGACTAAGGACACATTCCATAAATGATATGGGGATTAGAGATGACCTAATTAGATGATTAAGGTTGTGCAAGTACTTGATTAGACTAATTAATGAAGATATTAGAAGAGGGTTAGATTTCACATGTGACTTGATGTGACAAGTCAAAGATCACATAGGGAAGAGAAAAATGAATTTAATATTCTTTGGAAGGATAAAAAGGAATTAAAAATTTCTTGAGAAGTTGATTAGGTTAATTAATGAAGGATTAGAGGAGGGTTAGGTGGCTAAGAGAGATTAGAGGCCAACTTGCAAAAGTTGGAGGATGTGACACATCCTAATCAAGGATTAGGCATGTGCACATCCTAATGATGAGATTAGAAGATGGATTAGGATTAGATAAAAATGATGGAGGATGTGACATAAAGGGAATTAAATAAATGACATATTTATTTAATTCATTTGATGAAAGGGGGAAGGTATTTAATTATTTAACTAGATACCTTATGGATTAGAAGGACTTTAGAGGGATTAATTAAATAATAGTGATATTACTTAATTAATGTGGATAAGGGTATGTTTAGACAAAAAGGATAAATTAAGTGTCCAAATTTAGGTGTCTACATTTACGGTGCAAAACCCCCCAAAAATCCATGAAAACCATCCTTATCACATATAGCTCTGAGACATAGTTAGTTCAATAAATATTTGACTAAATGATGCAAGTTGTGACATCAATGACCTTGCCCATCATTTTTGGCACAATTGTCAGGGATTAAACAAGATTTGGCTATTAAGTGTGAAGCCTTAGTGTTGATAAGGAAGATTGACTTGAATTGTGGATGAGAAGAAATAGAGACCATCTAGGGAGGTTTCTTCCACGAAATGTTAATTTTTGAAGAAATCTTGATTTTGATTAGAAATATATTCAACAATACCAGATCAAAAATCAAGAAGATAATCAAGAACAATAGATAGACAATCAAGAAGAGAATAGATATCCATTTCAAGAAGACATGGGTGAACAACCTGAGAGACCAGCAGCCAATAGGACCTCTTTTCCTATCAATCTTGAAAGACAAATTGGTGAAGCTCCTATGAAAAATATCTCACCTTCAGTTTTGCCTACCTTTAGAGGAAAAACATCTGAGGATCCTGACCAGTTCCTTTTTGAGTTCAAAGTTTTGTGCTAGACCTATGATTACACAAACGATAATTAGAAGTTGAAGTTGTTTCCTTCTACATTGAAAGAATCAGTTTTATGATGGTTCATGGGATTAGGCGCAAAAACAATTGCAACTTGGCAACAAATGGAGACTGAATTCTTGGATAAGTATCAAAACTAATGCAAAGTAAGGGTTAGAAAGGAGAAATTGTTTTGAATAAGGAAAATGGAGGATGAAAGTTTAGAAGACTATGCTGATAGGTTCCAGTTTGTGCATCAGAGGTGTACTAATGGGATGGGCAATGAAATTATCAAAACAATATTCTCAAGAGGAATTGATGATGAATCAAGAGAGTCCTTGAATCTTATGGGAAAGAGGGACATTAATAAGCTTTCCTTGGAAGGCATTGTCGAGATATGTAGAAACTACTCTAGAACTAGGGTAGGAACTAGAAACTCCAGAAGAAACAAGGCTCATGCAACTGATGTGTCAGAAGTAATGGAGGAATTAGCAAACATGAAGACTGACTTACTTCTTCATCTCAATATGCAAGGAGATAAGAAGACCACTGAACCATTATCTATCTATTGCTCCAAGTGTAGGGGAAAACACCTTTTAAGAGAATGTCCATTGAATCAAGTTGAAATATGTGAGATTTATGAGAAAACACACCCAACAAGTTCCTGTAATATTTTGGTTGGTATAAAAAGAAATCTAAAGAAACCACCAGTGGTTGAAGAGGAGCTTAATTATGTTGGTCAAAGACCTTAAAACATAGGGTATAATGGAAATCAATGACAGTATGGTTCTCAATCAAAATGGAATCAAAACCCTTGGTCGAACCAGAACCAATGGGCCCCCCCATATCAGCCACAACCACCACCTACATATTGGGGACAACCTGAATGGATGAATCCCCAATGGAGCCAATCACAATGGCAAGCTAATCAGCAGCCGCAGTGGTAGTCAAATCAACCATCATGGCAACAAAACCAGACGCAGTTCCAACCATGGAAAAACCAAGGGAAAAAATGTCCCTGGGGACAAACAACCCCTATGATCAATGCTCCTAATGCCACTAATGACCAGGTAAATCAGCCTCAACTACTATCTCAATCAATTGGAAATCCCAAAAATAATCGTAATGATGCAACTCCCCCTAACTTGAACGTAATTGATGCTAACGATATTCAACTGAGAAATCATACTATTCAATATAAACCTACAAAAAAATCTCAAAAAGAAAAGGAAGAAATTAACACTTCAACTGAAACACAAAATTTTGAAGAGGAACAAAATGTCAATCAAGCACCTTACCCTAAGAGATTGAAGGAAGAAATAACTCCTGAAAACTCTCAACCAAGCTACATGAATGTTGTTGATTCTCAACTTTTTTGGGAGTTGAAGAAAATAAACATTGAAATTCCATTATTGCAAGCAATTAAGGACATACCAGAGATAAACCAGTTAGTCAAATCTCTCTGCATGAAAACTCTAGGGAGAAAGACGAAGCTACCTCCCAAAATGAAAATAGGGACAAAACTAACTGATGTATTATCAGGATGATTGCTTCCTCAAAAATATAATGATCCTGGAAGTCTTGTAATCACCTTGAGTATAAATGGAGTGGAGGTTAACAATTTCCTAATTGATTTAGGAGCTTCCATAAATGTTATCACATCTGATATGGTTCAAATGTTAGGTATGACAACTATTCATCTGGAACAACAACTGTTTTACAGTTAGCTGACCAATCTACTACAAAGCCAGAAGGTATAATAGAAGAGATCATGGTTACCATTGACATATGGGATTATCTAGTTGAATTTTTGGTTCTAAAATCCAGAAAGAAAGATTATGGATATCCAATCATCTTAGGAAGACCATGGTTGGCTACTGTTGCCCCTTTAATTGATTGTAGATATGGAAGCATGATCATATCAAATGGTCAAAAACATAAAGAATTGTCACTCTATCCACCAACACAACCATCAATTTTACCAAACACCCAAATTTGGGTGGATGAAGATTTAGATTCAGTGTAGAAGTTGAGAAAGCCAACTTCACAGACCCCGAAGATCACCTGCATGCAAATAACCTGTTACAGAAAGAAGAGATGGAGACAAACAAGAAAAGGTGCTCTGAAAGCTGAAAAATGTATTCATCCGAGAGAGAGATAAATTACAATGATGAATCCTTATAAAAGGATATTGTGCAACCCTAAAAGAAACCCTAATAGGTAGACATTTAATAATTAATATAATTATTAAATGTCAAATGCTAAAACTAAAGTGAAATCTTAAGAGAGGAATAAAGGTAATTTAATCAACATGATTAAATTGAAACCTACTCTAACACCCTTAAAGATGAACAAAGTGCAGTTACAAACATGTGCAAGAAAGCAAAGGTAACTACAATGCAAGAAAGTAAACTTGGGTCAGCAACAAGGCGATCAGGTACCCAATTACAATAAATCTCAGTAAAGTGGAGAAATAGAAAACCTCATGGGAAAAACTCTACTCCAAAAAGAGATGAAAGAAATAAATGCACTAATAACAGAAGGATAGGAGGTGGATAACATAAGACCCCCCATAGACAGCTTCTATCATATAAGTACATGTACAATGGTCTCCATAAGAGAAATAGAAAGAGACTAGAAGGCCCCCCCACAATGAAGAAACTCCTGTCGCACATATGGATGCCTGAGGTAGAATCCAAAAAGAGATCCTGAAGCGGCATATAATATTCCTCCCCTTGGGAAGAAACGGATCCAAAGGACAATGTCAAAGAAACCCTGTGAAAAGAGAAGAACCAATATGTCTCAAGATGTGTGCCATGATAGGATGCTGAAGAATCTCTCTGTCTGAACTGAAACAAAAGATGTCAAATCCAAACTGAACTGAAGACTCAAAAATTGCAACCTCTAAATGCACAGATGATGGTGGGCTAACAGCTGGAATATGGCTGTCAACAAAGAGGAGCTGAAAATCCTCAAAGTAATCCTCTAGATCTGCAATATAGGACTCTACAAACAAAGACGAAATGCCTGCAAGATAATAATCCCAAGTAGCCATGTCTGAAAGATGTATGATGTCCTGCTTAGCTGAATCAATAGGAGCCAAAGAAGAGGCAATATCAAACTGATCAAGAACAACAGGAGAAGATGTTGATACAAGTATAATCTTAGTCTGAAGAGTAGGAACTGTGAGACAATCCTCTGATTCATCAGAATATGTGAGGGTGTCTAAATATTGAAGTTCCTTTAAAGTATCATGATCTTCGGGGTCTATGAAGTTGGCAGAGGTGGCGGCCCGGCGGCAAAAGCTAGTGGCCGCTGCCTCTGCTGGTGGCCGCTTGGCTGAGTGGCAGCGACGCTAGCCTTTGAACTGGCAGCACACACAAAAAACAAAAAAACTTTGTTTTTTTTTATGAGATTTTTGACCTCAGAAATCGTGCCTGGGGGCCGTACGGCCCCTGAGCAAAAAAAAATTTCCTCCCAGATCAACTATGCCCAAATAGGTCATGCCATATATGAAAATATGGGTTTTTGGCTGCTCTAAATCCAACCGTGAGGTCCGTTTGGGCCCAAAATGCACCCAAAAAATGGAGTTACCCAGATCCTAAAAAAAAATCAACCAGAAAACCTAAAAGCTAGATCTAACCCTCAAAGCTCCAAAATCTTCAAAAAAAGAACAGGAAGCAGCAGGTCTGGAGCTTTGATACCATGTAGAAGTTGAGAAAGCCAACTTCACAGACCCCGAAGATCACCTGCATGCAAATAACCTGTTACAGAAAGAAGAGATGGAGACAAACGAGCAAAGGTGCTCTGAAAGCTGAAAAATGTATTCATCCGAGAGAGATAAATTATAATGATGAATCCTTATAAAAGGATATTGTGCAACCCTCAAAGAAACCCTAATAGGTAGACATTTAATAATTAATATAATTATTAAATGTCACAAAATGCAAACTAAAGTGAAATCTTAAGAGAGGAATAAAGGTAATTTAATCAACATGATTAAATTGAAACCTTTACTCTAACATTCAAAAGGTGACAGTATTGTGGAGTTAGCCATGGTTACTATAGTTGAACATGTTCAAGAATGTGAGGAACAAGAGTTTATTTCAGAAATGGAAAAAGAAGATTTTCAAACAACATTACATGAACAACACTCTTGTCCTCTAAATACACTTGTTGAAAAATCCATTGATTCCACCAAAGACACCAAAGAGATTACAATAGCTGGAGATAAACCTCTCAATATACTTTATCCCCAACTCAAGAAAAAGAATTGAAGGAAATTTTAGAAAAACACACAGAAGCATTTGCTTGAGAGTATACTGATATGAGAGGAATCCATCCTTCAATTTTTAGTCACCACATTTACATAGAAGATGTAAGACCAATCAAACAAGGACAAAGGTGTATCAATCCTGTTCTTCGTGACATTATTAAAAAAGAAATAGAGAAGCTACTCAAAGTAGGGTTCATATACCCAATCTCTGATAGTTAGTGGGTTTCACCACTAGTTATAGCCCCAAAGAAGAATGGTAAATGGTGTGTGTGTATAGATTAACAGAAATTGAATAAAGCCACAAAGAAAGACCATTTTCCATTACCATTCATTGACCAAGTACTTGATAATCTAGCAGGAAACAACTACTTCTCTTTTCTTATGGTTTTAGTGGATATAACCAAATCTAGGTAGCCCTTGAAGATCAAGAAAAAACTACCTTTACTTGTCCATGGGGTACATGCGCATATACAGTCTTACCATTTGGACTATGTAATGCACCAACCATATTTGAAAGAGTAGTACTTGCTATATTTGTAGATTTCACCACTTCCTGTGTAGATATTTATATGGATGGCTTTACAGTCCATGCTAAAACATTTGATGAAGCATTACAAAACTTAGAAAAGGTTTTACAACACTGTAAAGATCATAGATTATCACTCAATCATGAAAAAAGTTCCATTATGATGACAAAGGGAATTGTTTTGGGACATCACATCTCAAAAGAGGGGATAAAGGTTGATCCCAAGAAAGTTGAGATCATATAGAACATTGAGATCCCTAAGAACCAAACTGGTGTACAAAGTTTTCTTGGGCATGCTGGGTATTACAGAAGGTTTATAGAAGGATTTAGTAAAATTGCAACACCACTGTTTACACTACTCAAGAAAGAAGAGGAGATTGTATGGACTGAAGATTGTCAAAAATATTTTGAGATAATCAAAATAGCTTTAACTTCTTTGATCATTAAAGGACTTGTTTGGGGAGAACCATTTTACATACATGCAGATGCATCCAATCTAGCTATTGGAGTAGTGTTAGGAAAAAAGATGACAATGATGCCATGCATGCAATTTATTATGTTAGCAAAAATTTAAATCCTGCTGAAAGAAATTATACAACAGAAAATGAATTTTTAGCTGTAGTATATGTAATAAACAAATTCAGGCATTATATTACAGGTTACAAAGTTTACGTACATACAAACCATGCTGCAATTAGATATTTAATGAACAAGACTATAGTAGGCAGACACATTATCAGATGGTTACTATTACTGCAAGAATTTGATGTAACTATCATTGATAAGCCTGGAAAAGACAATGTTGTTGCTGAATTTCTTTCCAGAATTGTTTCATAGGATAATCAAGAACCAGTGGATGATACATTTCCAGATGAACATCTATTTTCTATATCAATTCATCCACCATGGTTTGCTAATTTGGAAAATTACCTTGTAACAGGGAAATGTCCAAGTCACTTTAGTCAGAAACAAAAAAAGAGGTTAATTCATGAAAGTTCTAGATTTCAGTGGATTAATGGTCTTTTATTTAAATTATGCCTTGACCATGTTTTACACAAATGTGTAGCTGAGTTAGATGTTTATGATGTAGTACACACTTTCCATCATGAGCCTGAAGGAGGACACTATTCAGTACTGAGAATAATTCACAAAATCTTAGAAGCTAGCTACTTTTGGCCATCAATGAAAAATGACGTTTCATTGTTTGTCAAACACTGTGATGAATGTTAGAGGATGGGAAGACTCACACCAACCATGGATATGTTTTTTCAGCCACAAATAGATCTGTAACCATTTGAAAAATGGGGCATCGATTTTGTGGGACTTGTCAATCCACCTTCAAAAGGGAAATGTGACATCCTTGTTTGTACTGATTATGCAACAAAATGGGATGAGGTGAAAGCATTACTAGCAACAACTGAAGATAAGGCTATATATTTTTTATACAAGCAAATTCTTTAGAGATTTGGTGCACACAGAGAAATTGTTTTAGATCAAGGACCACAATTTGTATCAGTAATGATGGAAGCATTTTTGCAGAAATACCAAATGACTCATAGAAAATATTTTCCATATCACCCTCAGGGGAATGGACAAGTGGAGGTTACTAACAAAGAATTAGAGAATATCCTGACAAAAATAATTTCATTGAGAAAATAGACTGGGTAGATAGATTGGATGAAGCAGTGTGGGCCTATAATACCTCTTGGAAAACAACAACTCGATTTTCTCCATATGAACTTGTGTATGGGAAAAAGAAAATTATGGCAATAGAATTTGAGTTAAAAACATTGAAAAAATCAGTAGAAATTGGAATTAATTTACCTAAATATGAGAAAAGTAGAATTTTGTAGCTCAAAAAACTTGATGAAATGAGAATGGAGGCACTTTAGCATACAAAGGTGATTCAAAAGAAAAGGAAGGAGCAACACAATAAACATATTGTGTCCAGATAGTTCAAAGAAGGAGATTGGGCATTATTATTTGACTCTAGATTTGAAGAGTTTAAAGGGAAATTCCATACTAGATGGTTAGGTCCCTATGAGATACAACAAGTATTTGAAAATGGAGTTGTCCAATTGGTTCTGATTAATGGAGAAAAGAGAGTCATGCTAGTTAATGGTCATCGACTGAAGACATATCATAATTCAACAACAAAGGAGGAATTTCTAGATGATCTGCAACACAAAATTGATCATTTTCTCATGGAATAAATTTCTTCCATGAGAGAAGATCTTTAAACCTTTGAAGAAGGCATGAATAAACAATGTAAATTAAAAACCAACAATTGGGATTTTTCCTTGAGAAAAAAGGAAGTAAATTGAAAACTAGTAAATGGTGGTTTTCTTTAAAAAAGAAAAAAGATGACTGAGAACCAACAAATGGTGGTATATCTAAGTTAACTCTTGAAGGCTCCTGAAGAGCTCCCAAAAGCTCTTGAAGGATCTTGAAGTCCAAAGACTCTAAAGACTCCATTTCGGTTGATAGCTCCTGATGACTCCTGAAGTTCCAAAGCTCTTGAAAGCTCCTAAAGACTCCTGAAGAACTCCTGAAGGATCCTGAAGATCTCGAAGGATTTCAATTCATGTAATTCCAAAGCTCCTGAGAGCTCTTGAGAGCTCCTGAAGGCTCCTGAAAGCCCCTGAAGAACTTAAAGGCTCAAAATAAATTAAGGCGTGCATTTAATATGAATATTATTTTCTAAGGTAGTTAGACTAATGTAAAATAGGTAAATATTTATAAATCTAGACATCTCCACCATATTGTTATTAATAACTATAATAAATGACTTTTAATGATTTCAAAAAGTGATAGGACAGTTGATGTAAGGAACGATGTGACATTGGATGATGTTAGTAATAATAACGGATCTTGTTATGATTCACTTGTCTTTTCAAAAATCTTCCCAAGTTCATGTTGACATGTGTAAAAGATGCTTCCAACCTTGCAAATTAAAATAGAAAACTTCATTTTATGGCATGCAAATTGTCTAGAGTAGTAAAGGAAATTAATGTAGAAATTTAATGACATGTAATGTCATTTTCAAATTGGCTGCTCCAAAAAAAAGGAAAAATCATTCTGCATTTTGTTAAGTAATTCAGTCTGCCACTTGAGTCCGCCTGTGAAGTTCACGATTGTTGAAGTCCATGATTGTTGACAGACGAAGATGGGGAACAAGAAGAATGCTGAGCCAGAAAAATTTCACTCTTGATTCAAAAACTAGGAGATTGTTAGTGGAAACTGGATGGATGGATTTCGTAATGCAATATGAAGGTTTTCAACTAGAAATGATTGAAGAATTTGTGAGAAATTTTCATGTGAATGTCACTAGAGTAAGGGGTGAAATCATTGAGATCACTCGAGAAATAATAAGTGAAAATTTTGGAATTCCAGCTGAAGGAAAACTAGTTAACAAGGGTCGAGTCAAATTTGAGAAATTGGTGGCTGCATTTCACTAAGAGCTAGAAAGAAGGCCAAAAATTTTGATGCATAAGGGAGACCAATGTGGAATTGCTCGCCAAAGTTTGGACGAGCCTTGGAGGACTATTGCAACATGGCTTATGAAATTTTTCACCTGTGAAGGGTAGTACAGTACTATATTAGGAGCGAGAATGCAAATTTTGATACATTTAAGGTATGGAAAGACAAAACCCTCTACTAGAATAAATTTGCCAACATTTTTGTTCCAACAAATTGCTTCCATGATTTTAAGAGTAAAGTCTAGAGGGGAATCGTCCATAAAATACCAGGGGTTGATTCATTTGATAATTAACCACCATTTCTTAAAGAAAGAATCTGGGAAACAGGGCTAGTTAGAATTCTTGTCTGCACCCATAGAAAAGAAAAAAGGGAAACCCACAAGGGGACCCGTAGCTAAAAAGTCAAGGATTGAGAAAGGAGAATCTTCCAAGAAGAGGGGAAAAATAAAATTACAAGAATCCTCTATGGTAACCCGTACTAGTTCCAAAAAGAAAAAGCAAGAAGTACATGAAGAAAGCCGTAGCCATGTTGAGACCGTTGTGTCCACCCCTGAAGAGACACCTATAATTCAAACCCTTGTTTTGAAAGTTCCAATAGAAACTGTTGTAGGCCATGAAGAAACCCATACACTAGTACATTCTCCTGAGCAACCTCAAAGCCCCCCTAAAGGCCTAATGCCGACTCCTAAAAGAACCCCTATTTTTGAAGTCCATGACTTTGCTGAAGAATTTGAGGAACAATCTGAAGAGAAAGAAGCATCAGGGGAATTTGAACAAGAGGAGACTGTGAAATCCCCTACACCTTCTCCACATTATGAGAAAAGAAAAGGAAAAGAACCATTGATTGAAGAAGAAGAAATCCATGAAAAATTGAATGAAGAGGAATTAGATACTGAGGAATTGTTAAGGGCTATGAAAATGTCCCGATTAGAAGCTGAATTAGAGCAAGAAAGGAAAAAAATGCAATTCCTTGAAGAGAAATTGAGAAGAAAAGAAGAAGAATTGCAGCAATCCTTCAACAAAACTCAAGAAATGGAAAGGAAAATTGAATAAAATGAAGCAAGATATAGAGAGCAATTGAATAAGATTGAGGATGCCCTACAACAAGCTAGTGTACAAGCATTAGAAAATGTTGAAGAAACTTCAAAATTAAAAGAGGAATTGCAGCAAAAGGAAGAGCAATTAAAACAACAATCTATGCAGTTTTATTCACATGAAGCCTCTACTTCCACGGCCCTACCATGCTACCTTGATCTTCCTTCCATTCCCTCTGATATCCCTTCTATTCCATCAGATGTTCCTCCTTGAGCCTAGCCTAGATACCTCTCCCTAGTAGCCTTCAAATTTAAGGAGGAAAATAAACAATTGAAAAAGCAAGTGTAGAAGTTAGAGGAAGAGAAAAATGAGATTGAAAGAAGACTTGAGCAAGCAACATAAATAAGTTTTGCGATACTTTCCTTGAGAAGACGCGCAAGGGTTTATGCTTTGTTCCTTAGAGAAAGGTTTCTAGAATGGAAGCTTAATCAATTAATCTTAGCAAGAATCTTAGATTATCATAATGATGGAGATTTTCTATAGGATTACTTTCATAGCCACCCTAACATTCAAAATCAAATGTGTGAGTTTTTCCAGCATGGAATTTTAATGGGAGATAATGATGACTCTATGTTATATGTATATGTTGGTGAGTTGCAAATTAGATCATTTGTCTCCTTAATGCATAATCAAATAGAATGGTCAAGTAGAATGGAAAAATATAAGGAGGCTTAGAGAAGGTATGGCTTACCAATGAGGCTTGAAATGCCTCATGTAGAGAAATATATCAAAGTAGTAAGATTAGTGGTAAGGATCAATCACAGTAATCCTCTTTATGTTTCTAACTTGCTAAGTAGTATTTTTGCATTCCATAATGTTGAGGGAACACTTCCCCCATTGGAAATACAATCCTGTGAGGAAAGATATCAACTCATTCCTGAGTCAGTTAGAAGAAGAGAACCAATAAGTCTGAACAATATCAGATGGAGTTTGATAAGAATCAGGCATGTGATCACTTTGATTGAGCAACAAAAAGAATTCTGGGTTAGCATGAGGTTCAAAATGTCGATTATCATTATGCCCACTCTAAAGCTCAAATAATCAACCAATATACCTAAGGGAGTGTTAAGACCATGGTTTTAAAAGCTGAGACAAAACTATGGCTTTGCACTCAATAGAAGATTGCCACACCGGTACGTGGAAGGAGTGTTTGACTGTTGCATTTGGATGAAGGCACTAAACAAGGAAAAAGAGACTACCATAATTCTTGATGAAGAACCATGAGGACATGGTCTAGAACAAGTGGGGAAGAAAATGATGAGAGATTCAAAATACTTTCATTTTATGTTTAAAAGACTTGTTATTTTTGTTAATTGACATGACTGGTGGTAGATTATAGATTAACATATTTACTAATTTTTCTTTATGTTTAGCTAAATTAGTGGATATATTTGAAGTAATGATTTATGTTAGATGCGTTACTTTATGATGATATTAATGAGATAATTATGCTGCACTGATCTTTTACTACCATAATTGTTATCCTTTTCCTAAGGGTTTTGAACAGGGTATTTTAAAGATTGATGATGTGGTTAAACTCTCTATTTAATCAAGGGAAATAATCATGCCATTTGATGGGCCCAGTTGGATGATGATTCACTCAAGTCCAAATCGGCTTCTTTGTAGTTGGTTATGGAACTTCTACTTCCAACACCAATCTGGAATATTTCTCTATGTCTTGCTTTAGTTTTTCTTTAGTTTTATTTTAATCTTTAGTTAGACACCTTGAATCTTGGCAGTTAATTTCCATGTTATAAATTCAATAAGGATATGTTATAAATATCCATGTTTCAGTTTTAAATAGGACTTAGATAATTTTTCAATTAGATTTCTGTAATCAATGGCAATACTTTGTTCTATGTCCCACTTTGATCAAATTGAATGAAAGCAAGAAGTTGACTTAATCACCGTGTTAAGGGATCTTACTTGAGGAAGAGCAGGGCCCACTCAACTGAAGGGATCAATCTTGTGTTGG
The DNA here is from genome assembly GCA_007258455.2 of Sequoia sempervirens. Lineage (NCBI taxonomy): Eukaryota > Viridiplantae > Streptophyta > Pinopsida > Cupressales > Cupressaceae > Sequoia > Sequoia sempervirens. Next base: position 59,879,660 of record VDFB02281492.1, read on the forward strand.
TATTTTACTAAGTTATGCTATTTCTGTTTATTGATATTAAATCTAAAGTGTTAGATGTTAATTCTTGAATGAAACATTGTTGAATCATTTTAGTTATTGAATGATAAATATGGATAGTTACCTCTATTTGAATCACTTTTAAATTTAGTTTATCACATATTGTCCCCAATCTTTGGAGAGGATGATTGTTGGCCCCCTGCCCTTCTCATGATGGGTGACAAAGTTGATCGATTCTCTCCAAATGAAGTTGAGATTAGTATCCATCATGATCCTAGTAGTGTTGATTTCTTGTAGCAACACCACATCTTTCTCCTTGCATCTATTTAGGATTCTCTTGACAATTTTCTTCCTATTTGGAGTCTCAAGGCCCATTACATTCCATGAAATGTAGTTAAGACTCATCAGGGAACTTATTTAAGGCTTTTTTTTTATCAGACTTGAAGTTTTCAAAACACTTAGGGACCTTCTGGTCAACTTCCATTCTTTTGGGAATTGGACTTGTAGTAAAAACACTTAGTTTCTTCCTTTTTTGTTTTTTCAGGAGTTTGAGATTTCCTTTTCCTTCAGTGATTATTGTCTTAGTCCCTTTCCCTAGGATTCCTCTTGATCTGTAGGGAATGTCCACCTTACCCTCTCCCTCAGTGAATCCCTTAGGGGTCTACTCCCTAGTGGCCTCAAAAGGTTCAGTGGCCTCCAAGCTCTTATTTGGAACAACACAACTATTCATGGTTTGATCTTTGTTACCATCTTGGAAAGAGAGAGTAGTATCACCTACATTGGTTGTATTGTTTCCAAGGAGCTCAACCTCACCCCCACTTAAACTAGTTCTCCATCATTGGTGCATTGTTTACCATCCCCAGTATGGGGATCACCTAGGCCATTCCTGGCCTCATGCAGATTTGCAACTAGTTCATCAATGGTGGCATGCTAGTTGCAAGTGGGCATCAGATTTGTCTCCAAGGTATTAATTATGTTTTTCACTTTTCCTGGCTCTGTTTCTGAAATTTCTAGTACTTTCTTTTTGCTGGAGTCTTCCTTGGTGATTCTAAAGTTTTTAAAGTAGAATTTTTCACTGCTAGGGAAATAATTCCTACCTTCCCCCCCATTTGATCTACTTCTTAGTTTCTCCATTTCCAGTTGCTAGGAATTTTTCCACTCCTTATTTGCTGTCTTATTCAGATTGGAGATATCCTCAAATAGTGCATTAGTTTCTTGGTTTGGGCTCCTCTCTATGCTGTCCCTTGTTTAGGAGTCAAGTTTGGTGCCTTTCAATGGGGGGGTAGATGTTCCTCACCCTCTGGGGTTTCATCCTTCGTGGGAACTGCAACATCCATAGATCCATGGTTTTTGTCTTGTACTTCTAGTTCCATACTCTCCAATTTGTTGTCCATATCCCAATCTGAGTCTATACTCGTCGTTTCAGAGAAGTCATCACTATCCTAAGAGTCATCATCTACATCTCCAGACCATGGCTCTGAGAGATCTTTTGGGATTTCAGCTACACCATTGCCACTTAGAGTAGTTAACATTGGGGACCCTTCTATCCCCTGAGCACAATCAAGGTTTGAAGAACCTGGTGTAATTTTCCCATGTTCTCTCTCTCTCTCTCTATATATATATATTTTCTGAAAACCACTCTTGGCGGGTGGTTGATTATGTTCCTAATTGTTGACCTCTCCATTTGAATTACTATGGTTTGTGGCATCATGATGTGCCCTAGTTTTTCTTGGTCTTTTGGTTGATTCTTTACATTGTTGGTAATTTTTCCAATCAGAGGAAAATTCCTCCTTATGTGCCCTTCTCTCCTGCAAAGATAGTAGAATTCAATCCACTGAGCACTTCAAGGCCACACATTTTGTCTCCATTTCCTAGTTTTATAAGCAAGGCATCCAGTAGATCCACTTCGAGTAGGATTGAAACCAGGACCCTAGTGTCTACGTGGGGTAGTGCAGATATGGTGTTGTCAATTCTTAACACTTTTCCATATGGTTCAACCAGGAGAGGGATAAATTCCCATAGTCTTGGGGGTATGTTTTGATGACCAACCATCTAGGGCTAGAAAAAGCCAAAAATTCATCTTCCAGGGCTTCAGGCGACCAAGCCACAACTTGAAATATGTTACCCCCAATATTCCAAAATTGCTTGTTTAGGGTTTTTTGTTGCATCTCATGATTGTTTAAAAAAATGACATAGAGCCCTTTTTCTATCATTTTATAGTAAGAAAATGAAATCCCTAGTTTTCTCCCCCATACATTTTCCAACCACTCATCCATAAAATTTCTTGCCGGAACCTTATTTATGTACACGACGACCAAGAAAATAGCAATGTTTTTAAATTTACTATCTTGTTCACACAGAGCATCTATAAGTTTCTCATTTGGAACCATAATGTCGATATTATAGGGGATAGGAGGGCACATGCCTCTTTCGTGTCCCCCATTCTCCTCGCTGCCACCTTCTTGCATTGAGAAACCTGTGCCCCTGGGAAAATCATCTCCTCGCCAGCCAAAATGTCCCAGAACAACTTCAATTGTGAATGGTTTTCGCCTTCAGGAACCACTTTATCAGTACCACCATCGGGGGGTCCAAATCCCCAATCATAGTTCCTTTGATTGATCTCCAGCTCGCATGGGCAAAACCAATGAGAGAGGATGCCGCCACATAGGGACATGTGTGGAGGAGGACCAAGCCTCCCCCACCCACACACACTGAGATACTTTTAAACCCTAGGTTGTAGAGCCGCTTTCTTCAAAATTCGGGAGAACCTCTTAAAAATCCTCTCATTGGCTTCATGAGTAGAAGTTGTTGAAAATTTAAAAAATGTTTTTTTTTTTTTTAAATTGGCCTCAAAGTGGTGCTACATATGCATTTAATCAACAATTTTAGTTGGAAATGGTATAAACATATCTAACTTAGCTAGAATGAATCTAACTAGATCATATGTTTGACCAAAATTGATTTTTAGTTAGAAATACTTAAATTCACTTGTGTTGATAAGTTGGCTGAAAGTGTGATGACTTTGTACTTTTACTCTACACTCATAATTCCACATGGTAAAAAAGTCAAGAAACTCATTGTTACTATTGGAAAGTCTCCAAAAAATTCATCAAATTAGGGAGTTTAAGCTTGAGTTCAAAGGAAAGATTGTGTGCATAACAAGAAACACAATGGTGGGGAACTTGCATATTAACTCATTGTATGGATCATTACCAAACAACTAATTTCAATATACTAGGGAGTTAATTGATAGAAAAAACCTTGATGCTTGCAAATGTGGTACAATTTCTCATGGAGAAAACTCAAAATTTGACGATACAAATCCTTCTTAGTAAGGATGAATGAAGTGAAGCATATGAGATATTAGCAACATTAGAATCACATCATCTTGCCAATGTTGCACAAAGGTATATAATTACTTGAAGGGAAATAACAAGTGTTGGTGACAAAACAAAAAGAGGTGCAAATCCTAACTAAATTAGATAGCATGAAATTGATCATTGAAGGGCTCACTTTAAGCTTTAAGAAGGCACACATGTCAAATGAAGTAAGAAATAAATGTACAATCACTCTTACAAATTTTTAGGTAGTGAATAATACCTTGCAATGCATGAAATTATAATATCTTCAACTTGTTAAAGACTAGGATACGGTCATTAGTGAAGATGAAGAAATGAATAAAAGAAAGAAATGTAAGATAAATGCAAATATTGAACAATTTATCTTTCCTTTTACCTTTCTCACCTTATGGATTGAGCTGAAGTAGATGCATCTATGTCTACTTTATGAGCTCCTTTTGATGATTGTATTTGGATAAAATGTGATTGTTTAGACTAACAATATGATATTGGGATTGAGGATTGATAGAAGAAAACAACAACATAAGGACACGGTGAAGGTAGATGCCACAAAATGAGAGAAAATGACTCAATTTATATATTTTTTATGGGAGAAATCAATGGCCAAAATGCATTGACTAAATGGAGGGTCAATATTGAATGAGATGATGGAGGCTTAGCCTTGTGACAAGTGTCACAATAGGAAATAAGGTGTAAGAGCAAGGTGTGCGTACACATTGAGAAGAACATGAAAGAGATGTCTATGACATGTGTAAGAGGTAAAGTGACATGTCTATGGCGTGTAAGGGGTAGGGTGGCTTCACATGTGTGAGAGATATGCTCACACATGTGAGAAAGGGGTAGTATAGATGGGTTAGGACACTTGTCACATGATAAAAATTTTAGATCTTGATCCATGTAGATTGACTCAAGGGCTAGGATTGAATGGACAAGGATTGATGGTGAGGAAGAATTAAATAATAAGAAAATAGTTATGAGGGTTAATTTTCCTAGAAAAATTAATTAAGTAGGTATTAATTTATTTAGTTGGAAGGTTTTGGGGGTTAAGTTTAAATTTGATTAAATAAATGTAAAATTATTTAATTAAGGGTGAGATAAGGATGAATCAAATAAATGGGGTAAATTCAAGTGTGGTTGGGTATTGGCATAGTTAGATGTTTACATTTTTCCCCTCTTTGATATAGTGTCACAAATGTAAGGAGTGATGTTGTACCAAAGAAGAATAACATATAGTGGATAAAACGGGATGAGGACTAGAGAAATGATGCCCGTCACTGGTAAGATGAGGAAGGACGACAAAGAGGTTGTGGTATGCCCCCTTAAGAGGACATGCAGGTTCAAAGAACACGAGTGTTCTCTCAAAATGGGGAGGACTAGAGGATTATGGATATAAAGAGGATGAAATTGAGATAAATGGATAGAGAAAAATGATGGATAAAAATCATGCTATAGTGGTATAAGCAACCTAGATTTGATATTGTACTTGACATTATGCACCAAGGTATAAGAAACCAGGGTGACAATGTGTCAAGTATGTGATCAAAAAGTCAAGTGCAAACATATATTCCTTATAACACCATGATGCTCTTGTGGCAATAGGGTGCAAAGATGATGATAAATTCAAACAATGAAAACACACAATCAACAAGAAATAATACACAACAAACCAAAAAAAAACTAGGATATTGCCCCTAGGCAACTTGAAAACCAATTGATTGATTAATGATGATGAGGATAGTAAAATTAATGATAATAACAATGTGTACCCTAAGGATTGTGTTGTTAATGATAAGAACAACACATGGATTGAGATGGATACATCCCTATGATGATAAAATTACAAATAGATTTCAATTTATTTGGATCAAAATGATGGATTTATTTTCAGATGATGGACTAGATGGAAAGATTGGATTGCATGGATTAGGATTGATTGTATTTGGATGGATTGAATGGGGATGATAAATGGATTGGATTAGAAGGATGGATGGAGGGTAAATGGATTAGGTAGGATCGATAGATGATAAATGGATGGGATAGGATAGGATAGGATGGGATGGTAGATAGAAAACAAATGGATTGGATAGGATAGGATTGGAGGAGGATAGAGGAATGGATAGGAATAAATGACAAGGGAAACCCAAGGCATGATAAAATGATGAAAGATAGGAGGATTTCTTGGATAGGATATGGGGGGATTAAGTGGATGGATGAAAGGTGATAGGAGATAAGTGGACCGGAGGAGGGATCTCCAAGGACTATGTTGCAAAGGAACAAGATGCACCGCACTAGCGGTAGTGGATCAAAGGATGGAAGATGATAAAATATGCATGAGATGGAAGGATAGTGTATAAGAGACATGGAAGGAAATGAGATTAAGGCTTTCCTTGTCCAAAGCATGCATGGGTATTTTTCCCTTAGCTCTCTATCAAGATGAATGCTGAAAAGAGAGGATCAAGTTGATAGGATGGGAGGGGTGTGGGGGATGGAGATAGAATAAGGGATATGAGATGGTGGATATTGGAGTATGGGATAAGATGTGGTAGGAAGGATAGCATGGGGTATCTTTATCAAGATCAAAGATGGGAAAGGTGGATGGATTTTGATAGGATGAGGGATATGAGATGAATGATATTGGTAGCATAAGCTAGGTAGGATATGTGTTGCTAATGAAGATCCTTAGCCTTGTCAAAATAAAAGGTGGAAAAGGGGGATGGACTTAGATAGGATGATGAATAGGGTAGTGGAAGGTGTGGATAGGATATGCTATGGATTAATCTTTCCCCTAAGTGTAGAGTGCAAGTGGATGGGGGATTACACATGATTCTTCTTTGCTAGGTTTTCATCATGGTACTTTCCCAAGGAGCCCAAGAAGTGGTTTTTACCGTTGGATAGATGATTTCTCTACTTTTTTTTTTCATTTTTCATTTTTCATTTTATTTTGGACATTTGGAAAAGAAAATATGGAAAATGATGAGGATACATATGTGGATAAGTGGGTTTGGAAGATAGTGGATGGATGATAGGGAGATAGAGGAAGGAATCAAGAATCTAGTTCCATGGAGAATATACCTTGATGTGCTATAATTGACCATGGCCATTAGAGGTATGTTCCTAGACATGGTACAATTGGTAAGGGGGATAAAATGGATTTATGCAAGGACTTGGATTAAAGGAGGATGATGGGGGATGAATTTTAGATAATGGATGGAGGTTTGGAATACTTGTGGATGAGTGGATGGGAATTTTGGAAAGATCAACATTGGAACACACCTTGAAGGGTGGTGGAGTTGTATAGGAGAAGTGGATTTTGAATTTAGAGATTTAGATGGAGTGGATATGGATTTTGGGACATAAGGGCCCAAAATGGATTTGGAAGATGATTGTTAGATGGAGGATAGAAGGAATTAGGAGTGGATGAAGCTATTGGATTAGCAAGTTTGGATACCAATTTTGATTTTTCTTTGAGATGCATGGCTTTAATGAGCAGTGTGGGAATCCACATGGTTTTTGATTTTTGCTTCATGAACATTTGTGATATTTTGGATTTAAATTTTTTCTTTTGGATCATATTTTTCTTTGTTTTGGCATGTATTTTTGATGGTACATGGTGATCCTTGGATTTATGTGGATTTTTGGATTTTGAGGATGATGGATATAGATATTTGGACTTGAGGGATTTGAAATTTTGTAGGGATATCAATGTATTTAGAATGAGCTTGATAACCATGGCCATGAAAAATAGGTTTTTTTTGGGATTTGGATGGGTTCTGATATTGCTCATGGAGGCCTAATCCTTTTCCTTGATAGTACATGTTTTGAAAAATCCTTTTTCCAATGGGATACTTGTTTTGGAAGCAAGATGAAAATACATTTTGAGGGGGATATGACATGGAAGGAATAAGAGGTTCTTGGAGGAAACCAAATTGGATGAAGGTGGAAGAACCCATTTGATAGGTGTGGGGTTCATGGGTAGCTTGGATAGGGATGATGGGATCTTTTGGAGGATTAGAATCATGACATGGAGATGAAGGCATCCTTTGATCCTGACTTGGGGAAGGATCATGAGGGAGAGGAGGGATGATATTTTTTATTGATTAGGAAGGGGATCATGTGACGTATTGGAAGGGGTAATTTGATCTTGTCTTGGAGTGGAATCATGAGATGGAGTGGAAAGGAAAGAATCATGAGATGGGAGAGGATCCTTGGATGAGATGAAAGGGATATTTTTCTCTTGATTATGAGATGGAAGAGGATCATTGGACGGGATGGAAGGGATATTTTTCTCTTTATTTGGAGATGGAACAAGATCATGACATGGAGTGGGAGGGGTCCCTTGATCTTGATATAGAGGGATCCATGCTAGCATGATTTAAGATGTTGAAATATTTCACTTGGTGTGGATGGTGTGATGGAGGAGGAAGGTTGGATATAATTCTCTAGTTGGATATATGGAGGGATAGGGGATTCATGAGGTTTAGGGGATTGGGGTTTATCTTGTTGTGGAGGGGATGAAGGTGGATGTTTGAGATGGGAATATTGCACAACTTTGTTTTTGCATGGGGATTTAGTCACCTTTGCTAAGATTCCTTGGAGGAAATCATGAAAGACATGGGATGAAGTGGATTTGTAAGATTGGGGTGATGTGAATTGTAAGGATATGGGAGATGAACAAGTGGAATAAGAAGTGGAAGCTTCCATGGATTGGTAAATTGAGGATGAGGATGAGGATCTTGAAAAGGATTTAGAGACAGAGATTTGGGATGTGGATGGGGTTGGAGGGGAATTTTGGATAGAGGCTTGGTTTCCCTTGTCAAAGGAAGGGGAAGGATAAGCAATAGGAGATGGATTGGGATTGAATTAAGGTGGGGATGATGTAAGTTTAGCACCAATGCTAAGGAAGTATCTAAGAATGGAATCTTTGTCATTGTTGAAGTAGTTGGTGAGGATGAAAATTGTGGATGGAGATAGGTCCTTTTGATCAACAAAACTCTTATTCTCCTCATAATTATCATATTTAGGTTGATCAACGAGACTAACCTCATCATCATCAATGATTGGTGGGGAGGTATAGAAAGAAGAAATGATGTTAGATTGGATTGGGATGGGTGAAAGGGGATTATTCTATATTGGATGAGGATAAGTTGGATTGGATGGGAGATTTATTAAAGCTCAAATTTTGGATTTGGTTAAGCTAAATTTTTTGATAAAAGGGTGATTTGAGAGGTGGATTAGGATACAATTTATGTAAGATTAGAGGATGAGGGTTGATTAGATTTGGAGGAGGATTTGGGTTTAGATGAGGATAAAAATTAGGATGGTGGATTATAAATGGATTGGGGATTAGAAGGATATGACTTAAATATGAAGATGGAGGATGAGGTTAGGGGTGATTAGGCACAAGATTATGATTGACAAGGCTGATTAGGGATGGGATTAGGGAAGATGAGGATGTTTAGGGATGGGATTAGGGAGGATGAGGGTGATTAGGGATGGGATTAGGTTTGATGAGGATTCTTAGGGATGAGATTAGGGAGGATGAGGGTGTTTAGGGATGATGAGGGTGATTAGGGATGTGATTAGGGTTGATGAGGGTTATTAGGGATGAGATTAGGTTTGATGAGGGTGAATTATTAGGATGGTTAAGGATGATAAAAAGAAAATAGTTGGTAGCCTAAAGGGGTTTGGGATACCTACCCCAATGATCGGGGGTATGAGGGTATATATGCAATCCCCTGTGTATAGAGGTTTGATGGTGAAGCCTCTAGAGAATTTTTTCTTTGGTAATCTAAATGAACTATTTGAAAAGGTGTAGAGGTGCTAAAGGATGATCAAAGAAATTAAAAGGCTTGTAGAGGTGCTGAAGGATGATTAGAGGTGCTAAAGATGATCATAGGCACTAAAATTCCTAAAAAAGTGCTAAAGGATTACCATAGGTGCTAAAGGCTTGAAAATGCGCTAAAGGTTGATTGCAGGTGCTAATTTACACTTGTAGAGGTGCTAAAGGATACTCACATGCACTAAAAGGCATGCAACGTAGCTAAGAGAGACCCTAGTTATGGCTTCAAAATGGATGATTGATTTAGGAGAGGTTTATGGTGATTAGGGATGGTTAGGGATGGTTTAGGAATGATTAGGGATGTTTACAGATAATTAGGGATGGTTTAGGGATGATTAGAGGTTTAGGGATGATTAGGGTTTATGTATGGTTGATTGTACAACTAGGTTTGTGTAAGGTCACTAATAATGAAACCTAAAATTTTCTCAATGGAGGTGATCATGTTGTGGAGTCAATTATTTAGGTTTTGAGGTGAAACAATGTAGGTGTTGAAGCATAATGTAGGGGTGTTGAACCAACTTAGGCATTGGCATAGGGTCCTTGCACGCTTAAAGGGGGTCTTCAATGTGATTTGCTCAACTATTGAAATAACATTTGTAGTTTCTGAACCAATGAAAGCATTGAAATAGGCTACTTAGGCACTGTAAGGTGAATCTTAGGCACTAAAATAGGCTTAGGTATTGAACTGTGATATTGGTTGTGTTTTCAAAATGTTTAGGGTGATTTGGATGGACTAAGGATTGGATTGGAAGAATGGATGAAGGATTTGGAGGAAAATAATGGATGGTAGAGTTTGGATTGAAGGTTTTTGCTTGCTTGACTAAGGGGTGGACTTGAAAACACAAAAAAATAAATTGGATTGAGAGGAGTTAAATTGATAGGTAGCATTGGTTTTGGACAAGAAGACACATCGAGCACTTGCATAAGCCTATAATTATTTAGGTGGGAGTGTAAAATTAATGTGGTCCCACTAGCCAAAGGCTAACACCTTCAAATGAATGGGTAACTAGAGTATGCAAAGGTCATGTACCACCTTTACACCATTACCTTAGGACATAGTCCTACTAGGGATATTTGTCACCTCAACAAGAGAAAGTACATGGTGAGTAACTTCGAGCATGATAATATACCTACCAAATAGTCTTAAACTAGGATTAACAAGGTTATTAGGGAGTCCTCCAAATACCTCAAGGGTATGTGAGACAAAATCCATGGATGAAAGAGAATAATGTCAAATAATTAGGAGGACAGGTAACCCGCTCTCCACCTTCAATTTCTCGGGGTATAAAGTTCTTGGGGGCTTAGCCAAGAATGACAATATCCTACTTTCAAGAGTGATGTTTATTGATTCAGCTCTTGTTATTTATGGAGTGATGAAATCCCTAAGAAGGCCTCCTAAAAGGAATGATCCAAGTGTTTTTGATCACCTAAGATCACATGTAGCACAAGAGGAAAGCATACACACATTGGATTCCTTGGGCTACAATAATGCAAAAAGAAAAAAGAATCAACTTAAGCTTTTGATCTCCAAGATCACCCAGGGGTGTGAGGAGGGAGAATACATTTAAGAGGGCCTCACAAGCATAAAAAATAAAGATTAGTTCCCACTAGTCTAACTTAATGCAACTAAACTAGTGATGAAAGAAAACTTCTTTGACAAGCATTCCTATACCAAAACAATATTTTTTACTTTTTTTGGTCTTGGAAAAGTGCAAGATAGTTGCACAACTAATTAGGAACTAAAAGACGTTAGGAAAAAAAAAAAAGTGACAAAAATCAACAAAAAAATAGAGGTTCCAAAACATAGAGCAAAGGCATTGAACCAACAAAAGTGCTTCTATGTGAAACAAACACATTGAAACAAGAAAAATACCTAAAAAGTGGAGGCACTGAACCAATTTATGGAGACATTGAAGCATTGTATGTGCTGAAGTAACCCTCGTAGGCATTGATTCAAAAAATATGCTAAAGTAGCTTGCATAGATGCTAAAGCAACAAATGTGTTGAAGTAGCATTTGTAGGTGTTGATCCAAAACACTTGCAAGAAAAATATCAAAATATAGGATGTAGAGGTGTTGATCCTGCAGATGGAGGAACTAAAACACAGTTGGAAACTATGTTATGCTATCTACAACGTAAAAAACTTACACAAAAATTCAAATTTTGTTAGTTTTAGGGATGTGGGTCCCATCGGGCATGCCAAAATGAAGATGAAGTAATGGATAAAGGAAAAAATGTAATATAAATGAAAAGAATGAACAATTTACCTTTCCTTTTACTTTTCTCACCTCATGGATTGAGCTGAAGTAGATGCACCCATGTCTACTTGATGTGCTCCTTTTGATGATTATATTTGGATGGAATGTGTTTGTTTAAACCAACAACATGATATTGGGATTGAGGATTGATAGAAGAAAATATCAACATAAGGACATGATGAAGGCAGATGTCACAAAATGAGAGTAAATGCCTCAATTCATAGATTTTTGATGAGGGAAATAAATGGCCAAGATGCATTGACTAAATGGAGGGTCAAGATTGAATGAGATGATGGAGGCTTAGCCTTGTGAGGAAAGGAGGTGTAAGAGCAAGGTGTACTCACACATTGAGAAGAACATGAAAGATACATGTCTATGACATGTGTAAGAGTTAAAATGACATGTCTATGACATGTGTAAGAGGTAAAGTGACATGTCTATAACATGTAAGGGGTAGGGTGGCTTCACATGTGTGAGAGATATTCTCACACATGTGTGAGCAAGGGGTAGAATAGGTAGGTTAGGACACTTGTCACATGATGAAAAATTTAGATTTTGATTCATGTAGATGGATTCAAGGGCTAGGATTGAATGAACAAGGATTGATGGTGAGGTGGAATTAAATAATAAGAAAATAATAATGAAGGTTAATTAGCCTAAATAAATTAATTAAGTAGGCATTAATTAATCTATTTAGTTGGAAAGTTTTGGGGGATAAGTTTATATTTAATTAAATAAAGGTAAATTTATTTAATTAAGGGTGAGATAGGGATGCATTAAATAAAAAAATATTATTTAATTAATTAATAGATAGAATGGGGTAAATTCAAGTGTGGTCAGTTATGAACATATGTAGATGTCTACAATTAGAGTTATAGAAACAACCATAAATGCATCGTAGGAAAAGAAAGAAAAGGTTGAAGAACTCAACTTTGAGATTGAATCAAATAAGGAGTCTCTAAAAAATAACCAAATGATACTTCTAGAGGTAGAAGAACAACTTGAGGTGGTAACAAGTGCCAAGAAGCAAGAAAATATAGAAATGGATAAGGAAATTGGACAAGTAGTTGAAGAACATGATAAGATCTAAGAGGAATTTTATTTAGAATAGCTTCCAATAATATCATAAGGTGCAATTTTAGAGTTAGGATTATGCCTTGAAATAATTCGAAAAGGAATTAAAGGTAAAAAATTATAACTTGTGGATAATTGCTTAGATCTAGGTCAACATGAAGAATATTTTACATAGGAAAAAATGAATAATTTTTAATCTCTTTCTATTTTGTTTTGGGTTGTTGATAACCCCCTATTTAAGGTGAATGCATGGATATCTTCTAGTTCAAGTTTCTTAGTCTATGTTAACATAAAAGTAGTGCAACATAAGTTAACTACATCATAATAAGGATCGAGAATATGAAACTATTGATTCTCAAAATTAGAATGGGATACATCAATTGATAACCACTTAGAAGGAAATGTGCATGGTAGAATTAATGTTCGACCATGTGTTTGCATTCTGCATAAGAATAGAATCCTTCAAGTATGTGGGTTTAAGATTAAGCAAAAGACCTAAAAATATTACATAACATGCCTATGGTACAAAACTCTAGATATTGACAAAATTATACGAAAAAGGGAGAGAAATTTGTGTGGGGTCTTGTCACATACATTAGCAAGGACATCACCTTCCTATAGAAAGGAGAACATAATTTTTTAGTAAGTTTTCCACAATATCTATTTATTCCTCATTGAGATTTGGAATGTTTATTTATGGACTCTATCAAGAGTCTTTCCTAAGTGCGTGGTAAAGATTACATTTCTGTTGTCACAAATAAGATAAATACATAGGTATACCTTTTTATGACTTATTATGGATTCAATTCACATCATGTGAGGGAATTAATTTTAAATAGATGATTAGGTTACATTGGTATCCTAAAAAAATATTGATAATGGAGGTAATAAATTTTCCAAGAGTTATTTGTAGGTATTATTTCATTTAACATGTGTAGAGGTCACTCCTAACATAGGTTTGTTGAAAGAACACAGATACATTGAGAGGGGGGGTGGGTGAATTAGTGTATACAAATTTTTAGCACATTAAAATAGTAGACATGATCAAATATCACACAAAATATCACACACATAAGAAAACACCAGATATATGTGGAAAACCCAGTATGGGGAAAACCATGGTGAGAAAAGCTACTAGGATCTACAATCCTAATCTAGCCTCACAATAAAATATTTTACATATGTTTTGTAAGAACCCACTTATAGGTACATTTACACCCAAGACAATGTTTTGAGGCACCAACCTCCTGGCACACTGCACACCTAATTGAGCACCAACTCAACCTTTATGAGGCACCAACCTATACAACATTACTAGTTCATATGTGCTGATATTGGTTCTTCATCAACCTGAGAATGCACCTTTTCAAATCATTAAACTACCCTGCTTTCTCTGCACTCTACTTCTCTCTACTTATAATCTAATAATCATCATTCTAATAGATTTTCATATATGACAATATCCTATAACACCCCTGAACAAGTACTCAATTCAACAATATGCATATATTTGAATAATACTTCATTGATACCTCTACAATACACATTCCATAATAGGATTCTATATTTGGCACTCACTCACACACACATCCTGACTGCAATAGTAACCATTTCACTATTACTCAAACCATAATTGTATCACAACCTTTACACTAAATGATTTTTCAAGATTCTACTATTTTCATCTAGTCACACCACCATTTTGGCATAGATGGTAACAAAAATTACCAACCCTAACTGATTCACAGTTTCTAAAAATACAACCAAATCAACTTCATTTCTATAACTGCTCGTCAAATTTTATCTTCTGAATGTATCCGTTTGCTAACTTTGAATATAATCTATTGATTATACCTTTTCCACCAAGATCTAAAGGTTCTCATTAATCTGCATCAACTTTAAAACATAGTTGTCTGATAGGTTACCTTTAAAACCAAGTTGTCTATCTTTGTCACATCCCTTATGCCTATCACAACTTTTTTTCAAGCTTAAGAATCATTTATGTGATGTGAAGAAACCATGCAATGCAATAAATAGCTGTCAGCTTCCAATCTAGACATGTGTCCTCATATCACTCCATCACTACTTTGAAATAGAGGACCCATCAATTATTCTATCACATATCGCTCTTTATGCTTTGACAAGGGAATTCACAACAATGATGTGAATAACCTGAGAGATGCAATCATATATCGCCAATTGTCCTCACTACTCCACTACCATCGCATATCGTTCTTATACCTTGCACCTAAAGAATGAATTATGTGATGTGAAGAGCTCATGTGATGCAATTAGAAGTTGCAACTTGTTAGCTTATGTCACATTCCACTAGCATGTTTCATTGGATATCACAAGTTTGCTTTGCACAGGAGGAATAGAAAATGCATTTTAAAGAATTAATGCATTGCAATCAACTTCTGCCACATGTCCCATCTCACCAAGGTATTGATCCGCAAAACTCTAAAAAGTATTTGAGATGTTAGATGTTAGATTTCACTCATCGACCATACTGCTTACCATCCTTTTGATAAGTCATAAGCCTTCCTACCAAATTGCGATGCTTGAAAATTTCCTTCGCAAGCTTCAACCCTTTCAGGTGTTGGCCTTTGGGCTTTCTCCTTTTTGCATACTTGTCAAACTATTAAGGTATAAACCTTAAAGCTGATCCACAATGCATGACCATTTCAAGTGTTGGGTTTCAAGGTTCCTTCATATCCCTTCCTTTGCTTTACATTAAGGTGTAAACCTTAACACTGACCTACGAACTTCAAAACCATTTTAGGTGTTAGGGTTTAGAGATCCACCATACTCCTTTCCTCAAACATAAAGGTAAGACATAAGCCAACAAGCTGAATCCTGATGTCTGAATCCTCTCAGACTTAACTTGATCTTCCTTCATTTCTTCTAAGGTATTTGATATAAGGTATGACCAAAACCTAAAGCCCGAAACCTTTCAAACTTAGCTCAAATCAACTATCTCCTTCCTTCTTTGGAAAGCAAGACAAGGTTAGCCCAAGGTCCGATGTACAAAACTCATTTAGACTTTGCACACTCTTCCTCTTTTCATTCTTCTTGCAAGTGGCATAAGGTAAGCCTGATGTTCAAATTTCTGCAACACTTCAGGGCTTGTTTTTCAACTTCAAGAAAACTTCCTCAGCTAGTCCTCTGAAATCAATGACCATCATGACTACCTTTTGATATAAATGACACCAATTCCAAAAATCTTCCCTTTTTCATTGATGACAAAATGTAAATGCTCTGTACCAATTGTACCAATCGAATGCACAAAATATGAGCATTAACCATTTTGTACAACAACCAAACTCCCCCTTAGAAATATCTCCTCTTTTGATAAACAAAGAGCATATGATCATTCTCTCCTTTTGTTGATGGTGTTTTTAGCACTTCACAACACATACAGAATACAAGTATCCTATCTCTCTTGAAATGTAATTCCTATCAGTAAACTTCAAGAAAAAACCCCAAGGTCTCTAATGTCAGGTCTTGACAATGCACAAACAACTCAGTGATGCAATTTTTTGGTAATCACAAGGGGCCTTACAATTCAACAATGCTGGAAGTGTGTAACTTATCATCAGATGTAGCAATGTGGCGATGCTTTCAATCCTAGGAACTAATTCAAAGAAAGATCAAAAGGTGAAGGGTTTAGAAAGATCCTATTCTGACACCTAATATCAATCACAATAATGGATGATGCTGCAGATGGACAAATCCCCATGAAACCAATCTTTGCTTGATCAAGGTCAAGCTTACAACTACATAAAAATAGTGCAATTTTCTAAGGTAACTGAGAGATTTTCAGACCATGAACATTCATACACATATCCAATTATTGGCGCAATATGGACAAGCATTCATAGTTGAACTAAGTGCCATATTTGGCTCATAATAATTGTAGACATCCAATTTGATCACTTCCATATGATCAAACGCGCCTCCTTATTCATCCAGTTGCTCATCCCCTCTGTTAATATTAATTAAACCATTTGTTTAATTAATACCTGGCATCTTACATAAGGGTCCTAAAGTATTTAATTTAATAAATACTTTACCCCTCTTCCTCCTCTAAATTAAATAAATATACCATTTTATTTAATTTAGTCATATTCCCTTTTTGGAATTAAAATTCATTTTTTTTCATTCCCCTTTTCTCTCTCATGGTCACATCCTCCAACTTTTTCAAGTTGGTCTCTAATCCATCTTAATTACTTCATCTTCTTCTAATTAACTAGGGTTAGCATGTGCACACCCTTAATCATCATTAGGGTCACATCCTCCATAATCTTCCACTTGCTTCTAATGAGTCATTAGTCCATCTAACTAAGTACTTGCACAACCTTAATCATTTGGTTAGTCTAGCCTAATCCTCCTCCCATTTATGGCATGTGTCCTTATGTCAACCTTATTAAAGGCTTTCACCTTTTGGGCAGGGCACTCCACTTCCCCATGTGAATTTTTAATTCACCTTTTAATCCCCCAAGGCACTCAAAAGGAATTTTTAATTCCTTCACTTCTTCCCACATGTCCTCTCCTTATTCTTTATTCTTTCCCATCTCCCCATGAGAATATTTGAGGAATTTTTAATTCCTCACATGTCCTCTCACCCATATGGGGACAAGGACCTCCTTTATGAGGAGATCTTGTCCAATCCCAAGGTACTTTGTACCCCCATCCATGTCATGTACCATCATTCCACCTCATGTCCACTTCACCTTTTAGGGCAACATCACATGCCACATGTCAAGATGTGAGGGCTTGTGAGTTCTCAACTCACCTTAGCCCTACATCTTGATATTTGGTGGCTCAATCTTGGCCATCCATTTCTTCTAAGAATTCTCAAAATTCCTATAAATACCCCCTCTTTTCTCTCATTTTGGGGGAGATCATTTTGCTAGTCAAACTCTTGCAATTTTATTTCTCATCCTACACTTAGCCATTTTCATGTTTTCATCCATTTGCACTCATCCTCACATCATCATTTAGCTTGCATCTTGTGCCATCCAAGGAGCATACACATCAAAGATCGAAGGGCCAACCAAAGGATAGATTCGAGACAAGGTATAATGTTCCATTTGTTGCTTTTATCTTGTGTTGTTTCCAACTTAGGCTAATCTTGAGGTGTAGGTTATTTTGGTGTTTATTTGCACTCTTTTATTTGCTGCTCATTTTCTAACACTCATATTTGACCTATCACATTTCTGGCACGCCCGGTGGGACCCACAAACGAGTCTCTTTCTTTCACGTTTGCTATTTTTTGCATTTTTGCAGGTCTAGGTTACAGAGTGGTGGACCTGTCCTGATAGAGTGGCAGACCTATCCTGCTATGGCAGACCTGTCCTGATAGAATGGTGGACCTGTCCTCCGGTGGCAAACCTGTCCTACTGTGGCAGACCTGTCCTACTGTGGTGGACCTGTCCTGACAGAGTGGCGGACTTGTCCTCACAGAGTGGTTGACTTGTCCCTATAGAGTGGCAGACTTGTCCTCCTAAAGGTGAAATTTTAAGTTTTTGCCAATTGTCTTTTGGTAAACTAGGCACATAGTTTAATTAGAGGGGTCAAAAAACCTTGTTTGACATGCTTGTGGAAGGATATTTGACGTATCCAATTCCCTTGCGCCATTTGGCGATCCTGGGTGACGAGAAATCGTAGCTTTCCAAGTCCTTTGAGTCACCCCTTTTTTTTCATTTTCTTAGTGGGACCTACTTTGGGATTTCATCACCCCAAGGAACGATTCCGACCACGCGTACCAGCGGGGTATATAAAGGGGGGAGAGCGAAAGCTGTACCTCAATCCAACCACGTTGTAATTGGCGAAGCGTCGGGATGACATGAAGAGTTGGTTCGAGCCTTTAGTATCTCGCTAAGGTTCCCGACTCACGCTTGTAACAGGTTGGTGTTCACGGTTTGGGCCTCACGTACCGGGTGTATATCGATGACTCCTTAGCAACAATGTGCATCCTAGAGTAGAAGACTTTGTTGACCATACCCGTTTCTACTAATCTTAGGATTGTGTTGTTTGAATTGTCTTTTTCGTGCAAAAACCAGTGATTATCAATTTGGCCAAATATTTTATGATTGCTATATTTTGGGTCCTTTGCCTTACCCATCCATCAAAACATCAAGCTTAAACTTATCCTTTGGCAGAACTGTCCTTATCCTTTGGTGGACCTGTCCTAATGCTGTGGTGGACCAGTCCTAATGCTGTGCTGGACCTGTCCTAATGCTATGGCAGACCTATCCTTATGCTGTGGTGGACTTGTCCTAATGCTTTGGCAGACCTATCCTAATGCTGTGGCGGACCTGTCCTTATGCTGTGGCAGATCTATCCTAATGCTTTGGCGGACCTGTCCTTATGCTGTGGCAGACCTATCCTAATGTTGTGGCAGACCTGTCTTAATGCTATGGCGGACCTGACCTTTGATAGCCTATATGATCACTTGGCATCCCTTGTCTCTCTGTTTTGAACATCGATACGACCATTCACCATCCTAAACGAACATCTGAATGTCTGTTCTGAGTCTTCATCCCTTCGTTTTAAGAGTCATTTACCCTGAACACTCTTTTGCTTGTTTCGAGAGCCATTCATCTATCCTGAGACGATCTCATCATCTGTCGTAAACCCGCTTTCATCTCTGATCTCCGTTATTCCATATAAACCCCATTGGAGTTGTAATCCAAGTTGACCTAGGCATTCATCCCTAATCATAATCATCGTAGCTGGCTTAGGATCACTATCCATCTTAAGTCAGTTATCCTTTCCGACCCAATCAATCCTCTTCTATCTCAAGTTGGATTCTGTGTCGTTATCATACATCCACCTTTCAATAAATACCTAGTGTTACCAAGGATCCTTCTAAAACTCGGTTGTGGATCTCAGCCTTCATCATATTTATCATCAAATTAATCCTAATCATTAGATCGATCCAACCCCCACATCATCAAATCCATCCGGATCAAAATCAGAAATCTAGATTAATCCAGTATCTACCAATCAATCCGATCCAATTTCATCGAATCAATCCACGTTGGTCTGACCGATCGTCATCAGCTAATCTCCCATCAAATCGAATCAATCTTTCATCATCCAGGTCTTTCTAATATCTTGATCCATCTCATCATCTTGCATGCCCATTCAAACCCGATCACAGGCAAAGAAAATGGCTGACCAACAAGCCTTGAATGCCCAATCAAACAATCCTCAAGATCCCAACAACACAATGAACATTTCATCAGATCCTAACTATGGCGCTAACATCCCTCATGATCCCCACAATGGTACCTCATCACAATCCAATGTGGATGGTTAAAACACGTCACCACCTAGGGAAGAAAACATGGCTGATCAACTTGAGCTCACATTCGAGGAACACTTCAGCAACCCTATTAATGCACAAATGACGGAATGCCTTCTCGAAAGACATGGTGACAAAATCTTGGCTCACTTGATTGACAAAGGTGTCAAACTGCCGTCTGGTGTCGACTTATCCAAGTATGGCACCTCCACATCTAATGTCCCCCAAGGTTTACATGACATACCCAGTAGCTCGTATGTCCCCAACATTCCTTCCGTAGAAGGTTGGCATCAACCTGAATTTGGAAATGCTGTCCTGTATCCCGTTGGAAATCCCACACATCCCACCATCTCGATCACGGGAACACCCCAAAACATTGATCCCAATGATCCTTTTGCCTATGGCATGCCACAAAACGACCCACAACCACAACCATTAATGCTACCAGCACCACTCCCCTCAAACCCGCCTCCTGTCAACACTGGGGGCAGCCATTTCACTTCCTTTCCCCCACCTCCTGGGGCTACAAATCCTCCACCATCATCATTCGTACCCCAACAACCGCCCCAATCTAACATCCCTCCATCATCATCATTTGTACCCCAACAACCGTCCCAATCCAACATCCCTCCACTGTCGTCATTCGTACCCCAACAACCGTCCCAATCCAACATCCTTCCACCATCATCATTTGTATCCCAACAACCTCCCCAATCTTATGCTCCCACTAGTGCTCAACAACCTCCCTCACAAAACATCTCAACCACACCTCGACCTCAACAACAACCATTGGTTAATCCCCTATTTTCAACACAACCATCACAGCATCAACTGCAAGGAAGTCAACCTCAGCCTTCAGCCCCAACCATATCTCCATTCCTTGCATCCATCTTATGCCCACAAATGCAATCACCCCATAACATCCCATCTCGCCCACCACAGCCACCAACGATACACCAACAACCACCTCATCATTACAATTATTATAATCAGCAACAATATCAACAACAACCATCCTATGTGGCCTCACAACAGTCACATCAGCACTCCCAGTATCCACAAGCCAATCAACAACACCTTCTCCATACTTCCCAATAGTATGCCACCCACAACTATCCAACCAATCCATATCTCACCTCGCAATAGTAACCTCTTTATCAACAAGGTCCCTTGGCATATCAACAGGGGATACCACCTACTCATTATCCATACGCCCATCTCCAAACATCATCGCAGAATCTGCAATCATCCTACCATCAATATTCGTCCAACACATCGACCAATGCGGACATACTAGAAATCAAAGCCGCTCTGAAAGATCTCCAGGTAGGGACTGGCAAACAATCGTTCAAGTTTGAAGATATATGCCCATATCCGTTTGATCCCTCCATCTCATTGATTCCCTTCCCCAAACATTTTGAAATGCCAAAGTTTGACAAATATAAGGGGAACAAAGATCCTAAGGCCCACTTGTAGGAGTTTTACTCCCATTGTTAAGAAGTTATCCACAATGACAACTATCTCTTGTGCCTGTTCCCTTGAAGTCTGGCAAGCAACGCGCTAGGGTGGTTCATGACCCTCGAAAAGGGATCTATAAAATCTTTTGCAGACCTGTCAGAAAAGTTTGTCTCCTACTTCTCCTTCAATTTGGAGAAAGATACCGATACCTTGGATCTCCTCAAAGAGAAACAACGTGAAGGGGAAACCTTTATTAACTACCTCCAGAGGTGGCGTGCCCTAGCAAGCCAAATGAAAACCCCTTTGAAAGAAAAGGACATGGTCACCCTCTTCGTGGAGAACTCTCATCCTGACATGGCTCATAACTTCTGATTACATTGTGTCACCACTTTCACGGAGGTAGTAGAGAAGGGACCCATCCTTGAGCATGCCCTTGTTGCCAAGGGGAACTTCAAAATATATAATCAAGATAAGAAAAGGTCATTCAATGACAAGCCATGTTTTTGGAACAAGAACAAAAATGCAGTAAATGATGGTGTTACTGATACTAAACATGTCCACGTGGCCAACACATCCCAGAAACAACAACAATCCATACCTAATGCCATATCTGTACCACAAGGGACACCCCGTCCTCCCCAACAATCCAATCCAAATAACGAAGGGAACACTAAATGCCAGTATGCTCAACTAGGAGAACCTCTGAGCATCGTCTTCAATAAGTTGTTACAGATCAACTATCCGATCACGTACCCTGTCACCAAGCCACTTGACAAATCCAAACCTAAGCCCGCATGGTTTAGGGAAAATGAATATTGTGAGTTCCATAAAATCAAAGGACACTCTTTGAATAAGTGTCAGGGTCTAAAAAACTACGTCCAAGATCTCATTGATCGAGGTGATATCAAGGTTGACCCTAGTCAAGCTCCGTCGTCCAACGCTCAATTACAGATCTATCAAAATGCCTTCCCAAACCATAACCAAGGCCCAAGCACCTCCAACAGTAATCCTCAAAACAACAGCACAAATAACGTGAGCTATAAGAATGTACCCCTCAATTACGAGGGTATTATTCATTACATTGAGCAGGTAGAACCTCGTGTATCCATGATACATGTCAAAGCTAAAGACCCTCAATGTGCTATTACTACACGACGAGCCCACATCACCATTCTTGCAGCCTCTGCACCCGCCCAATCGACTCCTGTCACCTCCTAGTACAACATCCTTGATCACTTAGGAAAGACCCCTACACATATCTCCATTTTGGATTTACTTAAGTCTTCCCGTGTGCATCAAGAAATCCTCAATAGAGCCCTACAGGAAACCCATGTGCCGAATAACATTGATCCCACACAGTTCCAAGCCTTGGTAGGACACCTAGCTTCATCTCACCAACTGCACTTCAGCCAAAACGATATGCCCAACATTGATGTCAATCACAATCGCCCCTTACATATTGAAGTCGTGGTTGCCCGACATAAAATAAAAAGAGTCTTGGTAGATAATGGCTCTGCCCTCAACTTGTGCACTCTAAAATTCATAAAAAAGGTGGGTTATACTCAAGCGGATTTAAGTAATCAGATCATCACAATCAAGGCTTATGATAATGTAGAAAGGAATTCAGAAGGGATCATCAATCTTCCTGTCCAAGTGGGACCAGTGGTTCAGTACATTACCTGCCATGTCCTTGATCTGGACTTGCCATATAATCTCCTCCTTGGCCGTCCATGGCTCCATGCTATGCAAGCCGTCCCCTCCACCTACCATCAGTGCCTCAAATTCCTAGTCAACGAACAAGAAGTCACCATCTATGCCGACCCCCAACCATTTGAATATTGCCGCGCTCTAGAAGCATCATTTCCCCATTTACATTATTGTCCTGGGGTTGAAACGGGGGCATCTTAGTCATCATCCGTTAATCCACCCGCCACTACGATAACCAGTCCATCTTCCACCACTGATCCTACAGTCACTAAAGTCTAGATCATTGACAAAGGGTGTGGTGAATACGAAATGCATACTACTCTTAATGTAGCGACCATGCCACCATCACCACATGAGTATGGTCAACCTTCCCATGCTACTCCAATAGAAGACAAGACTGTCACCTTCAGTGGTAGGAACATCCCTACCACCACTTTTAGATCCCCAAGTATCAAGATAGATGCACCAGAAGAGGACATAAGCCAATGGGTCTACTAAGAAGAACCCTAGTCGGAAACTCCTCTAAAGGAATACTTTCAAGAAAAGTACCCCTGGCCAACAAAGTTTGTGGAAAAACATAACTATCAAGGCAGGGGCCTAGGAAAAGAAGAACAAGGGCGGTTGCAACCCATTGATACATCTCAGCTACCAAAAAACATGGGCATTGGGTATGATAGAAAGCAGAAAGGTCCCAAAACATCATCTAATGCTTCCAATAGTGTCGCTATGGACGAGGGCTTGTTGGAAGACATACCCAAGGAGGAATCCATCATACATGCGTACGATGACATCGATCACACTGACCTATCATCCATGTTTGAATGCCTATCCGTCTGCACTATTAGCCTATCCCTTTGTCACCCTGAGCTTATTGATTGGGACCTACGTAATAGCACACCTGTCAGTATGTCTACAGATACATATGTCAACCTTATGGGATTGGGGGAGGATGAACACTCTAGTCGCAAAAATAAGAATAAGAAAAGTAACAAATGGTCATCTAGTGAAAACCTCCCTGAGGCACTTCTTGACCTTGCAAAAGTAAAAATAAAGGATGCATCTGATGGTGAAAACCTCAAAGAGGCGCTGGAAGATGGAGATGTTCATCTTCCCCTTATGGGAACTCAGTTATCTACCCGATCATCTATTCTGATTGAGGCGACTCAAGAAGTCAATCTGGGAACTACTGAAAGTCCTAAAGTCACCTATGTCACAGCTAAGTAACTCTCAGAGCAAGAGTATCTGGTCATCGTGCAACTACTCCAAGAAGGAATCATTAACTTTGCTTGGTCATACTTAGACATGCCAGGCTTAGACCCCACCTTAGTGGTTCATCACTTGGACATTCGCCCAGACGCCAAGCCTGTCAAACAAAAGCTCCGTAAGATGCATCCGCAAGTTGTGTTGTTAGTCAAGAAGGAATTGGAGAAGTTAATAGAAGTGGGTTTTATCAGACCAATTGACTACTTTGAGTGGATCTCCAATATAGTACTAGTTGCCAAACCAAATGGAGACATTCACGTCTGCATAGACTTCAGGGATCTTAACAAAGCCTGCCCAAAAGATGACTTCCCCTACCTAACATTGACATGTTGGTCGACCTGATAGCATGACATGAGATGTTATCCCTTATGGATGGCTTCTCTGGGTATAACCAGATCTGAATCGCACCTGAGGATCAACATAAGACTGCCTTCACAACACCTTGGGGCACTTTTTGTTACAATGTTATGCCCTTTGGTCTCAAAAATGCGGGGGCAACATATCAGAGGGCAATGACAGTCATCTTCCATGACCTCATACACATCATCATGGAGGACTATGTCGACTACCTATTAGGAAAATCTAGAACACGAGCAGAACATCCTGCCATCCTGAAAAAGATATTTGAGCTGTTAGAGCATTACAAGTTGTGGCTAAATCCAAAAAAGTGTGTCTTTGGGGTCACTTCAGGAAAGTTGCTGGGTTTCATAGGCTCTCGTAGGGGCATTGAGGTTGATCCCGCCAAGGTAAAAGCTATCCTAGACATGCCACCTCCACGCAATCTCAAACAGTTAAGAAGCCTCCAGGGGAAGATGCAGTCCATCCGTCGATTCATAGCCCAGCTGGCAGATAAGTGTCAGCCATTCACTCATCTCCTTAAAAAAGATTCCACCTTCCGATGGAACCAGCAGTGTCAGATAGGCTTCGATAAAATTAAGGAATATTTAGCCCATCCCCCGATATTGATGCCACCTATTCCCGACAAACCCCTCTTGCTTTACATCTCTGCCACTTCAGTCACGCTGGGGGCATTGTTGGCACAATACAACGAGTCATCGAAAGAGAGGGCAATCTACTATATCAGTCAGACATTGGTTGGCTATGAGCTAAACTACTCCCCCATGGAAAAATCCTGCCTTGCACTCGTCTTCAACACACAGAAGCTTCGACATTACATGCTTAGCCATCCAGTTAAATTAATTGCCAAGATCAATCCATTGAAGTATCTGTTATCTAGAACCACTCTGACTGGCCGCATGGCTAAGTGGGTCATGCTCCTCAGTGAATTCGACATAGAATATGTGGAATGCAAGGCTATTAAAGGATAGATAATCGTAGATCAGTTGGCCAAAGCTCCTCTAGTTGATACTCATCCATTGATCACGGAATTCCCTGATGAAGAAGTCTTCTCCGTTGATGAGACCCCCACGTGGACATTGTATTTTGATGGATCATATACACACAATGGATTGGGGGAAAAAATTTTATTAGTTACTCCTCAGGGTGACTACATTCCCAAGTCATTCAAGATAGCATTCCCATGTACCAACAATATGGTAGAATACGAAGCTCTCCTCACCGGCCTCAAAATTGCAAAACAGTGGCACATAACTCAGTTGAAAGTCTTTGGTGATTCTTTGCTAGTCATTAGACAAGTTAATGGTGAGTTCCTAACCAAGGATGATAAGTTGTTACCCTACAAGCGCATGGTAGATGATTTCAAGAAATATTTAACCTCTATACAATTTGAACAGATTCCCAGGGTACGAAACAAAGCAGTTGATGCGATGGCCACTATTGGCTCCCTGCTGGACATGCCCAAAGACCAAATAGAATGTGAGTTTCTTGTAGAACAACTTTTAATCCCAGCATATGATATCCCTGAGACTGACATGGTGTGTGAAATTGTAGGTGCCACCTCCCCATGGTACCAAGACATCTACACCTACCTCCATGATAACATTATACCCCTAGATCTTACACGTAATCAACGCAAATCCTTCGTTCATCGCTCTTCCCAATATGTCATCGTCGGTGATATGCTTTATCATCGCGGGTATGATGTAATCCTCCTTAGATGTCTGAATGAGATTGAAGCCTATGCCACACTAACGAAGGTACATGGCAGTGTTTGTGGAGCACATTCAAATGGTATGGCTCTGGCCAAAAGGATCCTATGAGCTGGATATTATTGGCCTACATTGGAACACAATGCTTGCGAGTTTGTGAAGAAGTGTCTTCCATGCCAACAACATGCAGATTTAATTCACGCCCCAGCACAAGATCTTTAGCCCCTCCTGGCACCATGGCCATTTTCTCAATGGGGTTTTGACTTGATTGGCAAGATTTACCCACCATCATCCGACGACCACACATTCATAATTACCACCATTGAGTATTTCAGCAAGTGGGTGGAGGCAATGCCCCTTTCACAAATCACTGGCATTCATATTTCTAAATTCATCCTTTACCATATTCTCTACAGATATGGTATCCTATCCACCATACTCTCTGACAATGGAAAGCCCTTCAAAAACCAAGCCATGAAGCACCTCTGTGACACCTTCCATATCTAGCACCATTGGTCAACGCCTTATTACCCTCAGGGTAATGGTCAGGCAGAAGCGACCAACAAAACCCTTATCCGTATCCTCAAAAAGGTTGTCAATAACACTAGATGAGATTGGTAGCTCCACATTCATCCTGCCCTCTGGGCATATCGCACATCCATCCGTACCCCGACAGGCGCCATCCCCTACTCTTTAGTGTACAGTGCTGAAGCCATCTTGCCAATCGAAGTTGAACTTCCATCATTGAGAATCTCTCTGAAGAACCTTATTAGCGAAGTGGATGCTTGTGTTGCACGGCTTGCACAGCTGGAATTACTGGATGAGCGAAGAATAAAAGCCTATGATCATCTGCAAGCATACCAAAATTGCCTCAAACGTAATTACAACAAGAAGGTTCATCCTCAACAATTTCAGGTGGGCGAGCTTGTCCTTAAGGAGAGCCAGCGTACTCAGCAAGACCGAGACAAGAAAGGAAAATTTGAGGCAAATTGGTTGGGGCCCTATATCATAGCTGCTAAATATGGATTTGGGGCATATAGGTTGACTACTCTTGAAGGAGAACCCCTTGATGATCCCATCAATATCATGCATCTCAAGAAGTTCTACGCCTAAATCTGCTCAGTTACCCCACCTAATTAAAAAATAAAAAAAAGGTCAAAAAATCCAAAAATAGTCAAGAGAAATAAATCCATCCTATGGTGAAAACCACCTCTTGGTGGTGCCTTGGATAAGTGTGGATGATGAAAACCTGGTAACAGGCATCATCCATAGAGGGCTTAATCATTATCTACCTGACATCCTATTTATTTTATGCCTTCATCCGCACTATTGTCCTCACCCATCTCATCCCCGACTGCTTGGTAAATATTGATTGAGCATTGGATGACCCATCTAGCCTATCCCCCATTCCTGAGCTTTTCAGTATCCCACTCTGAGCTTACGTCATTCATTCCCTTTGTTGTTATGTTCACGTCATCAGGTAGGATCATCCATCGTGTCGGTCTTCATCTAGGTCCCATCTTGTCACGTCCGTCAGTCGAACTACGTTGCCCCTGCGTTGTCACGTAGGCAAGGTTGATCATTTGATTCACCCCCGGGGCATTTTTCCATCATCATCGGTTACCATTTGTCTTCTTTTCGCTTTGTCCATGGTCTTTTCTAGAACTACGAGGGCTCTGTGCTTTCACGTAGGCAAGGCTAATCTATGATCGACCCCCGAGCCCCTAGGTCTGTAGCTTATGTTGATCTTTTGTGCTTCATCATCAAGTTATGCCCACATCTAACTGGTTCTTAATACACAAAATTCTCTCGTGTTACGAGATCGTGTCCCTAGGTAACATCCCGCGTCAACTGGGTCATCATAATTTTGCATCCATCTTTGGTCTCAACAGGATGAATCCTTCCTAGCAGACCTCGTCAAACACATCCATCACCTTGATCCTATGGAAAAGGACCTATTGTCTTGATTATGATCTTTTGATGCTTTTGAAATTTTTTTTATCATTTTGGGTTCCTTTCCATCACTTGTCAGGGTCGCCTTGGTCCACCATACCATGGCGTGCCTTGACCTGCTGACATGGGGGCATACCTTGATCGTTGTTTTAACTGCTGTCTTCTCAGTTGTCCCTCGTAACCCACCGGGATCTTCAAGGTCTTGTGTCATGCTGGAAAAACTTTGTGTGTTTGTGGTTATCTCAACACCAGGCCCGACCGAGGTCATCGCGACATTAGGGTGTTGGGATAACCTTCTTGTTTGCTATGTTTGTTTCATGCGTAGAGTACTCGTTCGCCTTGATCTTTCATATCAAGGTACTTAGTACCCTATGCTATAGTAAAAATCAATGCTCTAAAGATGGAAAAATCTCATTTTCACTGCATTTTCACCACTTTGCATGCACCCATCATTTCCATCATGACCATCACTTATGATTTCAGTTGTGCAAGTAATCTCATTCTTTTTTCTCTTAAGTCCTCTTCCTCTCAGGATATTAATGGTTGTTTTTGGCAAATGCACTCTTCCATATGCCTATCGCCCATCCGCTTTCTCATAACGGTCTTTATTGACACTTAGGTGCATTATAAACATTCACCTTTCGTATCCATAAATCATAAATCATATAAACATGCATAAATCGTCCATCCACATGTGCATCCATAAATCATACATCATATAAACATGCATAAATTGTCCATCCACGTGTGCATCCATAAATCATGAATCATATAAACATGCATTAATCGTCCATCCACATGTACATCCATACATCATAAATCATGGAAACATTTACATAGATCATAAATATGTGCATCCATACATCATAAACCATACATAATTATCCATTTTCGTAAACAACTATGCATCCATCATCATAATCATAGTAACATACATGTACATCCATAAAAACTTAATCATAAAAGCATAGACCATCCATCCATATAAACATATGTATATATATGAAACCACATCATGAATCATCCCATATAGCCACATAAAAAGACATATCATGCATAATGTCAATAAAGGCCATCACATAATCAAAGTAATAAACATCATATCATAATACAATACATCTCCATCATATATTGCCTAATAAGATACAAAATCCAGAGATGTAGATCACCTTTGACCTCTGGCAACATGGAAAAACCATCCATCCTGTATCTGCCAAAAATAACTAATGTCCTGCATTTGCCCGCTCTACTGCGAGCTGCCCACATTTGATCTCTGCGGAGAATCGGGTACTGGCCCTCTGTGTGCTGGAGTCCCCTGGTACTCACGAGTGGGTGTCCCCTGGTACTCATGGGTGGGAGTCCCCTAGTAACTATCGTATGGAGATGGAGTCTGCCGGTAGTCACTGAAACCCCTGGTGCGTGTCCCTAATGACTGGGATGACCCTGGTAACTATGGAGCCTGACTGACATAGCGCATCGTGCACTGTACTGGATCTGGAACAACCTACTCATATACCCCCTCCAATAGCTCGCCTACTACATAAACTCATCCCTCTGCTCGGCTATCAGTCTCGTGGCATTCCGCTCATGCCTATACCAATCTCGATCTGCACTGATAGCCCGCCGCTCCCGTACCTAGGCCTCCTGAGCTAGTATCAACTGCTGTATCTGCTCTAAGCCTCTATCCCTCTTCACCTACAACGTCTGTAACTGCATGTACAACTCCTGCACATCTATCCCTAGCCCTCCCCCCTCAACTAGCCCCCTCTGCAACTAAGCCCGTGCTGTATCCCTCTCACCCTGTAATGTCTGCATCCACGACTCTACAACATCCCTCTCCCTCTGTGCAGCCTGTCCTCGCGCCACCGCTGCATCTCTGTCCCTCTACAAGGCCTGCAATCTCAGCTCAGCCGAATCTCGCTCTCGTCGCAAGCTAGATGCCTGTGATGTTGCTATATCTCTCTCCCTACAGAGAGACTATACCTCTATCTTGACCACCTGCCTCTTGCTCTGTGCTACCTCCACCTGTGCCTGCGCCACATCTCTCTTTGCCTCCACTGTGCGCACCCTATCCCTGAGCTCAGCTAGCTCTCTCTGCATACTCTTTGCATCCCCTGTCCCCCTGCTGACAACCTACTGTGTCGCCCCCTCTCCCACCAAACCCAATCCCTCCATCTACATCATCTGATTATGCACCTCCGCCCGCAATCTCTCCATCTCAACCTGCAGGTCCACAGCCTCATCACGGCTCTCATCTCTCTCTCTCACCAATCTCCGCTCCTGCTTTGATACTAGCTTGACCAACTCTGTGTAATCCCTCTCACCCTGAGAAAATCGGGCCTGCCACTCATCCCTCTCGGCCGCTATGGCGATCTGTTCTGCCTCTGCCTCCTGCACTCGCTGCTCGCTCCGTCGTAGTCTCTCCACTATCTCTCTCAATACTGCCACCGGATCCTCCCCTGTGGGTGGTGCTGCTGCTAGTGGTGCTAAGTCATGCACATCTGAGTCAATCTCCATCTCCCACGGATGGTGCCCCTCGCTCTCGGCTGATAACTCCATCTCGTCCACATCTATCACCTCAGGAGCTCCCTGCTGTGGCTGTCCTCCAGCTGTCTCCTGTCCCCCCTGCCCTCCTAGGTCTCTGTCCATCTCCTCTTCGAATCTGTCTGCCTCCTGTCCTCCGGTGGCCCTGAATGTCTCATGTCCCCCCTCCTCCCCTCTGACTGTCTCCTGCTCTCCCTGCCCTTCTAAGTCTCTGTTTATCTCCTCTTTGACTTTGTTTGCCCCCTGCCCTCTGGTAGTCTTGGCTGTCTCCTGTCTAGCCTCCTCCCCTCCGGCCCCACTGACCCTACCCTGTGTCCCCTGTGGCTCTCCTCCCCGAGCTCTCAACCTCCTTTCTTGTCATCCCCGTCCTTGGGCCCTCAGCCTCATCCTCTGCCACCTCCTCAACTTCATCCTCTGCCACCTCCTCCCCTTCGGCCCCGCTAGCCTCACCCTGTGCACACTGTGACCCTCCTCCTTGGGCTCTCGACCTCCTCTCTCCTGCCTCCTTAGCCCCAACTCCTCTCACCTCCTCAGCCTCAGCCCCTATCCCCTCTGCTCTGTCTCCTCCCCAACCCCTCCGCTATCATCTCCTCCTCCGACTGCCTATCACCTACTCTTGTGCCCCTCGTCCTCCTCTGTGTCCTCTCGGTGGTCTGGGTAGACTACATGCCCGCAATAACCTCTCATCCCCTGACCCAAATCCTCGTGCCTCCTCAATCGGCACGACTGGTGTAATCCGCTGCGGCGGATGTCGCCTGAACCACTCCTCATAACGCTCTGTCATCCCTGTGTCTCGCGGCCCCTCTCGCCTATCAGGATAGGGCCTGAACACTAGTCTCTCAATATCACTCCATACGCTGCACAAATTTAGCATGACTCCCCATGGCCACTCCCGTACCTATCGTGCAAATGTTACTCGGCCTGTCGGAATATCCTGTCTCACTCTGAACTGCCTCGTCACCCGATCTGGTTGATGCAACTCCACTGCTCGTGGCCTGCTCCTAATCATGTAACATTGAGTAAAGAAGTAACCACTATGCAACCCCTCCTCTCTCGACCACCCTCTAAATCGCCACATCATGTATGGCCTCCACACTATATCCACTGCCTACACATCATCAAACTATCTCCTCTACACGTCTACCTCCTACATCTCTCGATACCGCAGTAGCGTCCCTGCCTCTGCTCCCCACCACCATGCTATGGGCTCCCTGTCATCATGATCACCAACTCTCACCATAATCGGCCTGGCAACGTGGATATGCTCCCACGCCAACACTTGTAGTAGTGTGACATTTGTCACACTTAGTTATTTCCTATAACAAATCACGTGCATGTCTCGATACAACTGTGCTAACATGCAAGTCCCCCACGCGAACTGTCGCTCTCGCCCCTCAATAATGTGATGGATCACCTCAACCATCCTCATGTGCAGAAACTGGCCACTCTGGTCCGGCAGTAGTCTACCACTAATCAGCCCTGCCAGGAACAGTGATAGTACCGGTACCCTGCATGCTACCATCCTATCCACATCCAACTGACCCCGCTGCACTGGTAGCTCGTCACTACCAAGAACAATGCGCACAGACTCATCCAGTGCCTCATCCTCTGACCAACACTCGCTAATTAGGAGCCTTGATATCGGGAGCCTCAAAATTTGCCACACATCCTCTAGTGTCACTGTCATCTCCCCTGTCGGTAGGTGAAAGGTCGATGTCGCAGAATCCCACCACTCTATCAAAGCTGTCAGCATGGCCCCATGGGCCTTGATCATCAGATATGTCAGCATATGCAGTAGTCCTGCCTCTGCTAGTCTTTGGTGATCCTCCTCAGTCATCCTCGCTATGCATCTCCTCAACACCTCTGATCGTCTCTCTCGCACCCGCAAAATCCCTATTTTCTGCATACATGCAATAAGATTTTATCATTTTCATTCTTTTTTATTCCCCCTCGTCCTTTATCCTCAGTAGTTTCCCCTTCCCCCACCCCCACAGTCGGCAGTCTCCCCCCTGTGGTGGCGGACCTGTCCACCTCCACGGCGGCGGACCTGTCCGCCCTCACGGTGGCGGACCCGTCCACCCGCGGCGACAAACTTGTCTGCCCCCGCGGCTGCGGGTGAGTCTGCCTTTGCGGCGGCAGACTTGTCCACCACTGCGGTGGCGGACCGGTCCGCCCGCTGCGGCGGACCTATCTGCCCGCGGCGGCAGACCCGTCCGCCGGCGGCCCCCTGGCACACAAACCAATGCAATACGAAAAAAATTGTTCCTACCCATTTTTTTTCCTGACCTCCCAGACAAAACCCATGTTTGTGTTTTTTCAAAACATTTGCGTAAATGCCTAAAAATTAAAAGTTAAGTTTTGGACTAACCTGGCGTGGTATGACACGGTGGGTAAAGAATAGCCACCTCTCGTCCGCTTGATGGATGATGTCACTGTCATACTCTGGCATCGTGTCTGCTCTCACTCACCTCCTCTTCTTCCTCTCCTCCTTCTCCACTTGCCAGCTGTCACAATAAGCAAAAGGTAATTCTACAATTACCTTTTATCCCCTTTTTACCTTTTCCCTCCTTTTTCAAATTAGGGTCTTTTTTTCTTTTTTTTTAACCAAAAAATTCCTCCAATTAATTCATCCAACCTCTTTCTTCCTAGGGCCGCCATTCACACACCGTTTATCTGATTAACTCCGTTCAAGCGCCATTCTTCTCATTTTTTCATGCTCTTTCCAACAACATGTACCACTCCTTACTTTTGAGAAGTTGACCGAGGCTCCCTTTTCCTCCCTTGTCACCCTTCTCGAGGGGGCATCCCCTACCATTCTCTCCTAACTTGTCGATCTAAGCCTACCTTCGCTGGACTGGGGCATCCTCTCCACATTCCCTCCGTTTGGGGCAGCTCACACGCTTTCCCCCATATTGGGGCATCTCTTTTATGATCTCTTCCCCTATAGAGTCATCTGCATTCTATTTTTCTTTGAAACCCTATTATTCTAATAGTATTTTGAAGAGGGGCAAAATGTAGATGTCCAATTTGATCACTTCCATATGATCAAACGCGTCTCCTTATTCATCTAGTTGCTCATCCCCTCTGTTAATTTTAATTAAACCATTTTTTTAATTAATACCTGGCATCTTACATAAGGGTCCTAAAGTATTTAATTTAATAAATACTTTACCCCTCTTTCTCCTCTAAATTAAATAAATATACCATTTTATTTAATTTAGTCATATTCCCTTTTTGGAATTAAAATTCATTTTTTTTTATTCCCCTTTTCTCTCTCATGGTCACATCCTCCAACTTTTGCAAGTTGGTCTCTAATCCATCTTAATTACTTCATCTTCTTCTAATTAACTAGGGTTAGCATGTGCACACCCTTAATCATCATTAGGGTCACATCCTCCATAATCTTCCACTTGCTTCTAATGAGTCATTAGTCCATCTAACTAAGTACTTGCACAACCTTAATCATTTGGTTAGTCTAGCCTAATCCTCCTCCCATTTATGGCATGTGTCCTTAAGTCAACCTTATTAAAGGCTTTCTCCTTTTGGGCAGGGCACTCCACTTCCCCATGTGAATTTTTAATTCACCTTTTAATCCCCCAAGGCACTCAAAAGGAATTTTTAATTCCTTCACTTCTTCCCACATGTCCTCTCCTTATTCTTTATTATTTCCCATCTCCCCATGAGAATATTTGAGGAATTTTTAATTCCTCACATGTCCTCTCACCCATATGGGGACAAGGACCTCCTTTATGAGGAGATTCCAATCCCAAGGTACTTTGTACCCCCCCTCCATGTCATGTACCATCCTTCCACCTCATGTCCACTTCACCTTTTAGGGCAACATCACATGCCACATGTCAAGATGTGAGGGCTTGTGAGTTCTCAACTCACCTTAGCCCTACATCTTGATATTTGGTGGCTCAATCTTGGCCATCCATTTCTTCTAGGAATTCTCAAAATTCCTATAAATACCCCCTCTTTTCTCTCATTTTGGGGGAGATCATTTTGCTAGCCAAACTCTTGCAATTTTATTTTTCAACCTACACTTAGCCATTTTCATGTTTTCATCCATTTGCACTCATCCTCACATCATCATTTAGCTTGCATCTTGTGCCATCCAAGGAGCATACACATCAAAGATCGAAGGGACAACTAAAGGATTGATTTGAGACAAGGTATAATGTTCCATTTGTTGCTTTTATCTTGTGTTGTTTCCAACTTAAGCTAATCTTGAGGTGTAGGTTGTTTTGGTGTTTATTTGCACTCTTTTATTTGCTGCTCATTTTCTAACACTCATATTCGACCTATCACAATAAATTTACACAACAACTTACAATTAATAAATTACCAGAATTATGAGTAGTAGATTCATCAAACATCATTAAGACCTCACCATTATCATGAAAGAACATGAAACTAGCATTCGAGAATGGAGAACAAGAAACCATAAACCTTCAAAGCTTAAAACAAAGATAACCAAATCAATGACCCAATTGTATTAACTTCTCTAGTAGTTACATAACAATCTCCAGTTCCCTCTCCTCTTCTACAACTAAGTCTGACCAAATCTTACCAAATTCTAACCCCTTATAAATGAAAAAGAACTGACCTTTTATAGAAATTACATTTTAGAATCAATAGCTAGAATTAAATCAATCTAAGGGCTCAGATTATTCCTCTAGAAGCATCAAGAAGTTACACAAAGTTTGACAACCTAGGATACATCATCAAGCAATCAGATAAATCGGTTACATATTTTGGCCAAAGGGAAAAAATCTTCTTTCCACCTTGGCATTGACAACAATCCTTATTGGAGAAATAAAACTACTTCACATGTTGCAAAAATCTTCTAGCTAGGAGGGCACAAATTCTAATGCATGTCCCACATTAAATATTTGTGGTTGCAAATTGGATTGCAACTTAAAATCTTCTTGGCAGCAAATCAGGTCTTGGCGCACATCCATATGCAGGTGCATTTGATCAATTTGAATTTTCTCCTCTTTCCTTAGGACACTTCCATATGTGGGACCTCATGTGACTTCAATTTTCATCTTCAGGTAAAGGCCGAGTGGCACACATAGAGTGGGATATCCCTGTAGGACACATACAAGAATCATAAACAAATCCAAGTGTTCTAAAGAAATTCACATTAAATCGAATTCAAAGTCAAAGATATCAATAAGTAACTCCACCCTACACAAATAAAACCTTTGATCAATGTAATCATATCACACCATATCAAATAATTAAACGAGAAGAGATTCATGTGGGAAATTTCATAAAAAATCTCATGATATTTTTGTAGATCACTAGGAGTAAGTGTCTCGACCGACATTTTTGTTGTCAAGTACCACTTTAACATTATAGCATATGCACAGTTTGTGAAACTTTTCTCTCATTGAGAATTAATACCACAATTATTCATCGAGGCCACCACATTCTTTGAATGATTCTTACTGTCAATTACACAGAAATGTAATTCATACATCATAGCTTGAAAATGACTTTAACCGATTGAAAATCATAAATTCCTTCAATATTTATATATATCTCTGTTCAATCGCTTGAGGCCCGTGCATACATGGAGTGTCAATGAAAATTAGGGGAGAGGGGCCCATAGTGGAGCACCCTAACTTCATTTTTTTCAAAATCTTATGTGAAAATTTCAAATCAATCCCAATTTTGTACAACAGTTTATTTGGCAACTCATGTGCTTCTATATTTTGTTTTAGGGTCACATCATTAGATATGATGCCACATCAACATGCTTTTTGTTGAGGTATCCAAAAAAGGCCAAAAAAAAGTGAGATCGATAGTGGTGCACTAAGTCATGTTTTATTAGTGCATTAATGTGGCATCACATGATTTTCCATATTGTGTATTTTATGGATAAAAAGTGTTTTGCAATTGGATATTAAGATGCTCTACTATGGGGCCCACTGTAGACTACTTCTATCTCCACTATTGGACCATGCTCCACTATAGGCCCCTCTCCCCTAAAGCAACCCTGATTAAAGCATGCTCCTCTATCCTTTAATCTTAATATCATATCAACAACTATCACTTGTATATCATTTTAAGTAGAGGTACTAATTCATGGCCTCATATGATCTAAATCTCGCGCCTCCTCTTAGATCACGACTAAAATTTCACATAAGTATAACTCTTGCTTGTTTTTGGGTAGTTGGAGTTAATCTTCTCATTTTTGGTCTTGTATCCCTTTTTTTCTACATATATATTCACTCATCTAGCTTGTTATCCACTCATGCTAATGTGAGATCGATTAATACCACCTTTCTTCTTAATAATTTGCATTGTGGGAATTACCTCTATTCTACTATTTTAATTTTATATTATTGTTAGAAGAGTTTTATTTGGTTTATTTTCTTTCCCTAAGCTTTGGTAGCTTTATTTTATTTTAAAATCTAACAAATAAGTCCCTAAGATCTTCTTGGCTATTCTATTGATTAAACTCCAAATGAATTTAGATATGTTTTACACCTCTTTATGTATAAATAGATGAACCATGCTTAATTGTATGCAAATTTAGGAGTTTCTAACAATGTTATGTCCCTTGAATCAATTAGGATAGAAGATCCTAGAATATTTCAGTAAATGCTTTTCTACAAATTCCATAGAGGTTTGAATATAATTGGTGTAGTCAATATAGTAGAAGTTGGAAGTTTTTCTAGGGGAAATGTTATTAATTCATATCAATATACTATATTACCCTAAAAAGGGGAGTGCTCCTATTAAGAAAATGGACAATATTAATTGAAGGGAGCATTAAAATGGATTAATTTTATGCAACTATTCCCCTCCATAGGGAAAATGTTAAATTATATAGAGAAAAGAGGATATTTCTTATTATAGGGGATTTAGAAAGATCTTTTAACGAATTCATTGTGTGGATGATGGGCTTGATCAATTTATAGGTTGTTATGATGTTGAAGAAATTCTAATTTAAATCTAACTATACCTCAATGAATTTTAGACACTCTGGTCAAGGATTTTTGGAAGTTATCTTTTGATGCTGATTTCTCAAAGGAGGGTTTAGGTGTAGGAATTGTCTTGATATCCCTTGATAATATGAGCTTCAAATTCATGTTCAAACAAACATTTCAATACACTAATAATATTTCAAAATGTGAAGCATTATTATTATTATTAAATATTTCTCCTAAGAATGAACTAAGATGCATTAAGGTCTCTAGAGATTTAGAACTAATAATTTCTTAGATTAGAGTGCTATATATAGAAATAACCAATTTTTAAAGAAATATAGAAATGTTATATGGGATTCTATTGATGTATTTCATGTTTTTGGAATCAACTAGGTTGATAGGTCACTAAAAAATATTGTTGCTAATAAACTTGTTGTTTTAGCCTCAGATTTTGATGTATGCTAAGTTTCCTCTTTTTGTATTGACGAAGTTAAAGTGATGGCTGTGATTAAAATTAAAAATATCATCTACAACTAGAAATTATTCTAGGATGATGACCAAATTTATATATTTCTTAAACATATTGGATAATTTTCAATGACCAATTAATTGATTTGGCATGTATAATTGAAAGAGAAGTAGGCAATGAAACCTAGGTTGGTGCTCAAAATAACATCATGAAAATAAAAAATAAAACCTCTAATCACTAAACTTTAGAAACTAAATTCAATCTGAGATCATGTTGTATGCATGATTAAACTATAGGTTTCTTTGGCCAACTAATAGGATCAATATCACTCCTACTCTTCTGGCCCTACTCAAGAAAATGAAGGGGTTTGTAGAAATATTTATAGTGTTGGGAAAATGTGTCCAAACCTTGCAATTATATAAGGTTTATCGTTGATAGGATACACACACAAATACATACATATATTTCCTAGTTACATCGATAGGTGTATACATTGGGAGCACGAGAGTGAAATGTGAGCATGTTAACAAAAACTCTTAAATGACTGACATACATTAAATAATGATATATTGTAAATATGGACCATTTATTATTAGGTTTTAGATATAATGGTAGATATTCTGTTTGACTGCTTTACCCTAGAATGTAACCCTATTTTATGAGGGTGTTGTACTAAGTTTGGAGATGGTCATGTATTCTAAGAGTCTGATAGTGGTCATGTTGTCTTTGTATCTCTAGTGGTGATACTCATGTGAGAAGCTTTCTCTACAATTATATTGTAATCTTTGTAATTTTTGAATAATAGATTGGGAGGATTTTGGAGTGTGGGTTTTTTCTCCCAAAAGAGTTTTCCCCACATAAATCACCGTGTTGTGGCATGCATGATATTTATTTTTAAGTTTATGTAACTGTTATAAAGATCTATAAAGTTTTGCATTATTCTCCTCTCAAGATTAGTGTAGGATGTTGTTCCACTACATTAGCTTCCTTACAAGTGGTATTAGAGCTTGATCACCTTTGGGTCCAATTGTGGGTTGTTGGGTTTTTTGAACTAATCCAAATTTGAGTGGGATCTTGTGCAAAATATACTCTATGATCTTGTTGTAGGAATTTTTAGATTGATCAAGGAGAATAGATGTGGAGAATTTTATTTGAAATAATTTTGAGATGTGGAAGCTAAAGTTGGAGGATTTTTTGATAGACTAAGATTTGTGGGATGTTGTTGATGAGAATGTTTCAAGGATTGTAGATCCTACTCAGGATGCTCAATATAATGTTATAGACCATATAGCCAAGGGTCTAATTAGAATTTTCTTGGTAGACTCTATTTTAGTTAATGTCCATGAGGATACCTTTGTACATAAACTATGGAAGAAGCTTGGTGAGATGTATCAATCCAAATATTTAATAGTGGGTAAGATTTTCCTGAGGAAGAAATTGTATTCCTTGAGAATGGAAGAGGGTGGATGAATTACAAAACACCTAGAAGCATCTAATATGTTGGTGGCTCAATTGGCATTAGTTGGTGTCAAAACGGATGAGGAAGAGAAATGCCAAATCTTGCTTTGTTCTTTGCCCAATTTGCCAGATTCTCTTGTTATGGATATTGGGAGTACTTTTGTTATTTTGAAGACTAAAGATGTGGTGGTTTCTTTTCTTTCTGAAGAGATGAGGAGGAAGGTATCCATCAGTGCCAAGGAGGCCCTAAATGTTCATGGAAGACCTAAGGAAAAAGAAAATAAGAACGAGAAATTTGAAAAATCCAAGTCCAAGGGGAGATCTAAATCTCCTGGAAAGTCCAAAGTTATTTGTTGGAACTATGGTAAGCCTAGACATGTTCGTAAGGAATGTAAAGAAGAAAAGAAGAAGAAAAATAAGAGATTTGATTCTGATTCTGAGTTTGAGAAGGAAGATGGTGATACATTCATTGCATCTTTGGAAACTCATGTAGGTAATGATGCATGGTTAATTGACTTAGGTGCATCTTTTCATATGACCTTTAACAAATATTGGTTTTCTGAATATAAAAAAATTGATGGAGGTAAGGTATGCTTGGGTGATGAATCTTATTCAAATATCGTTGTCATAAAGTTAAAATCGGGTTTCTTGATGGTAGAATTAAGGATTAATGGTGTGTTTCATATCCCTGGATTAGCAAAAAATCTGTTATCTGTGAGAAAACTAATAGGTGTAGGTGTGCAGGAAGTATTTTCTTATGTAGGATGTAAGACATGGTTAGAGGTGCTATGGTTATTGCTAGAGGTGTCAGATATGGCACATTGTATAAGATTGATGCATGCATTGTTGAGTGTAATAGTACTTCTATGAAAATTAGGTTTGTGAAAGAGGTGAGGGCTTCACCTTCAGTAGATGGTCAAAGCTTCTGGGTACCCAAGGGTGCTTTTTCTTTTGAATTAAAGTTGCTTGGAGAGTAAACTATGTTATAGCACCAAAGACTTGGCCACATTGGAGAAATGGGTCTAAGGCCCTTGAAAAAAAAAACTTTGTTGTTTAGGTTTGTCTGATTGTAATCTTGAATTTGATTTTTGTGAGCATTACATTTATGGAAAAAAAAACTACATTCAATTTTACTCGAGTTCTCATAAATCTTGTGGTGTATTGGATCTTATTCATTGTGATGTGTTTGGTCTTGTAGATGTTCCTTCGATTGGTAAATCCACATATTATTTTTCATTTATTGATGATTATAGTAGGACATGGGTATATTTTCTAAAGAGTAAATATGAAATTTTCAATCGATTTAAAAAATTTAAAGAAATGGTTGAGTTGAAAATTGGAAAGAAAATAAAATGTTTGAGGGATGATAGTGGCATTGAATTTTTCTCTAATGATTTTGATAGATTTTGTAAAGATTGTGGTATTCATAGATAGAAGACAACTCCATATTCTCCACAATAGAATGGAGTTGTAGAAAGAATGAACAAGACATTGATGGAGAAGGCTAGGCATATGTTGAGTGGTGTTGGTCTAGAACAAAGGTTTTGGGCTAAAGCTGTTGCCACTGCATGTTACCTAATTAATAGGTCTCCTACATCAGCTCTTGTTGATAAGATCCCTATAGAGGTATGGTCAGGTCACAAGCCTTCATTAAGACATCTTAGAGTTTTTGGTTGTGAGGCATATGCACATGTGCCAAAGGAGAAGCAAAGAAAGTTGAAGAACAAGGCTGTGAAATGTATCTTCATTAGATACAATTATGGTGTGAGAGGATACAAGCTTTGGGATCCTATTTCACAAAAGGTAATAAATAGTAGAAGTGTTATTTTTAGAAAAACTAAGCCTTATTCTATTACATTGTAGTCAAAACAAAGTAAACAAGAAGATGTGATTCAACTTCCTTCTATGCTTGAGAAAGTTTAATCGAGGCCCATGGATAGACAAGAAGTTGGGGAGAGCTCATCTAGCTCTAAATCATCAGAAGAGGAGGAAGAACCTCCAAATAAACTTTTTCATAGGTCTATAAGGTACATAAAACTGCTTGAAAGGTATTCACCTGATGACTAGAGATGTAGTTTTTCTTTGAATTCTAAATACTAAGTTTTCGGAAGTAGTAAGCTGAAGGTGTACTCTATCATTCAAGCATGTCTACAAGTGGCTGAGTGAATTGTGGTGGAAATCCCTATTGCATTGAGATCATTTTATAACTATAACACATCTCTTCTATATTCTTTGTATTTCTGTGGAAGTGAGCCCTCCAGGTGGTTAACCCTTATTGGACAATGAGTCCTGATCCAGATAGTTAGTCTTGTTTTGGCAGCGAGCCTTTCTCTGGAAGTGAGCCTTTGTAATCAGTTTTGATATTCTTTATATTGTGAGCTAATCCTCACTATGGTTTTTCCCTCATTGGGTTTTCCACATAAATCTGATGTTATTGTGTTCATGTGACAATTTTCAATTTCTGCACTTTCACTTAATGTTTAATCATTTTAGTAGAGTTAAGGATTTATGATTGATCTAAGTTTCGGTGAATGTTTTAAAGGTTAAATTTGTTACAAATGATTCACCCTCCCTCTCAGTTGTCTTGTTCAAAAAGTATATTATAATCTTTTTAATTTTTGAATAATATATTGGGTGGCTTTTAGAGTGTGGGGTTTTTCTTTCGAAAGGGTTTTCCCCATGTAAATCACTGTGTTGTGGTATGCATAATATTTATGTTTATTTCTATTTAAGTTTTTGTAACTGATAAATATTTGTAAAGTTTTGCATTATTCTCTCAAGATTAGTGTAGGAAGTTGTTCTGCTACCTTAGCTTCCTTACACAAGGGTTCCAAAGAAGTTGTGCAAATAGTAATCTATACATAAAAACATAAGGAGATCAATTGTTGATTCTTGTGGTCTATGTCTAGATGATATTTTGGTGATAGAAGTAATGACATGTGCAAGGAGTTTCAAAAGGAAATGTAGAATGAGTTTGAAATGTCTATGCTAGGAGAATTATCTTTCTTTCTTGGGTTGCAAATTGCACAATCAGACAAAGGCATTTTCATTTCTCAGCATAAGTACATTAAAGAGATGCTAAGTAAGTTCATGATGGAAGATTGAAAACCGGTTGGAACAACTATAGTTATAGGATGCAAGTTGAGTAAAGATGATGAATTTTCTCTGACAGATTAGCCCTTGTACAAATCCATGTGTAGACATGGAAAATATACCAACATACTTGATCCTGACTACTAACACCATTTCATCCTAAATCACCCTTCAGTCTAACCATTTAATCGAATACCCTTATTTGATTAAAATAATCAATTTTCCTCTCTTAATTAAATAAATCATCTTATCTAATTAAGTCTTTCTCTCTCGTTAATTAAATCAATCTATCTGATCTAATTAACCCTATATCCATATTTAATTAAATAATTCTCTTCATTTGATTAAATCTCTAAAGTATATTAAATTAAATAAATTAAACCTTGTTTAATTTAAGTTAACATTCATCTTCTTTGGTTAAATAAATCAATATAATTATTTAACTAAGTCTAAAATCACATTCCTCTCATTTTGATTTAAAT
Source organism: Sequoia sempervirens (assembly GCA_007258455.2). Lineage (NCBI taxonomy): Eukaryota > Viridiplantae > Streptophyta > Pinopsida > Cupressales > Cupressaceae > Sequoia > Sequoia sempervirens. Next base: position 59,922,939 of record VDFB02281492.1, read on the forward strand.
AAATCCATATATCTAAGTCAAAATTGTCACATCTCCTAAATCCCTCTTTAAATTAATTAACCTTGATTAATTTAATCCCAATGCAAGTCCCATCCTCTAGTTTTTTCCACTTGCACATGAAAATAGATTTAATTCATTTATTAAATCTCTATTTTCTCTCAACATGGCATAATGGAGGAATATTCTGTTAAATTTGAATTCAAAATCCAAGTGGGATTTGTCCTTCCAACAAGGCATTTACTTCACCTAATAAGTCATTTTGTCTTTAGCCAAGTGACATTTAAGGAAATTCATTTCCCTCTTACATGTCATTTCACCATTTTCAAATATCACCTAATTGCATTTATGGGCACATTCATCAAAATGTGCACATCCTCCATCCATTCACATTTGGACAAGTGCCACCTTGCCATTGGATGAATGTTAGTCCCACATTGCTTCATTTTGGGAATTTCTCCAACTTATCATTCTATAAATAAGAGGCTTCATTCCTCATTTGAGCATCCACAATTTGAGCAAACTTACTATACTCAAATCCATACTCAAGCATTAGCATTTTTTTATCAATTTCATCAAAGCATAGCTAGGTTATTGCAGGTTTTCATCATGGAGCACCATTGAAGCAATCACCAAGTGGATCATCCTTCATCAATCATCATCAAATTGCATCATTGGAGTTGGGAAAGGACCAATTTTCACATCAAATTGGCACCAATTCCCCCAAGAGATTAGGAGTTTTCTTTGCATTTGAATAGGATTTGATATCTTTGGTTTATGATTATTAATTTTCTTCATTTCATTTCCTTTTCTTTGCAATTCAAATGGATTTCTTAGGGAATCATGATACTAACTTTCATTTTATCTAATATGGTGATTGTTTCTTATGTCTATGCAGGTTTGGAATCTTGGTTCACGTTTTGGTGCTAGAAGGAGGGCTAACAAGAAGTTCTAATCACATTTTTTCACCAAATTCCATGCTTTCTTGTTGTTTTTGTCTCTATGGGGAACTCCATCGCTGACAGACCAACGTTATTGTTTGGAACCACTGGGACTCCAACATCGCTATATCACACTGCTCCAAACTTCAAACTTCGACGCTCTCTATTTCCCACCCGAGATTCAAATTTCCAAAGTGCATCGCTGATTCTTTTTCGCCCACTAGAATCTTTCCAAACTTCAAACTCCACCCCTGGCTCAAATAGCGATGCTTTCATGCTCTCTATCCCTACTACAGAGTGACGCTCACTAGTAAGTAGCACCATATAACACCGCTGGAAGGATTCAAACTGCGACACCTTCATGGGTTGCACTGCTGAAGGGAAGTAAAAAGTGAAAATTAGTTTTATGACAAATGCTTTTTTTTTCAAATTTTGAGCATTTGGATTATTCTTTGACCTCCCGACCTCTATTTTTGCAGATCTAATTTGTTTTTTCTTGTAGGTTGGCTTGATTAGAAGTGATGAAGAAAAGAAGCATAATGACATCATTTCATGATACCAAGTGTTTTTGAACACTTTAGTGTTTGTTTAACACTCTTAGAAGATTCATTATTTTCTCTTAACAAATTTTGTTATCTTTCATGCTTAGGACCTACTAATTTTCCTTTTGGGCTCTAAAAAGAACACTTCAATTTCTTGTTACAAAAGGGATTAAAATGAACTTTAGGACACAAACTTACTAGAGTTGGTTTTTGGATTTAACAATTGAACAAGGAAATCTTCACATTTGATTTGGTGCTTAAAAAGAAGTCATTATTGCTTTGTGGCTCTTAAAATGAACATGTGCTACTTTATTTTATGATTGCTTACTCAAATTAACACCATTGAAAAGAAATATGTGCTTCTCTCGCGCCTCATGACGATCTTGCGAATCAAAAGGCTTTTTGGTGGTCTTAAGTTGGGATAAAGTGATTGCCTCCATATTTCATTTTGGGATTAAAATTGAACAAATCTTTGCAAGTGTGAGTGGAACTTATTGCATGTGTTCTCCCTTTGTTCCTAAATGAAGGTTGATCAAACTATGAATATGTTTACTTGCTATTGTTTATCTTAGAGGGTCTGCCTTGTGGGAAAAATTACTCACCCAAGGGAACGACCCAACCGGTAACACACTAAAGCCAAGTGTATTTCCAGTCGAGATATAAAAGTGGGTATTGGAAAAAAAGCCAATATCATGCGGTTGGTCTCGATGAGAAGGGAAAAAGTGGTCTCTCACCGCATGGGTCAATCTACATGAATGAAAATTCCAAATTAAAACCCTTGTGTAGAAAGGCCAAAATCCCTATCTATTTGTTGGTGCAAGAATGGTCATTCTGAAGCCGCCCCACACTTTTATGACTTTTAGTAGAGATGGAAGGTATTCCATGGGAGCTTCATGGGTACTGATGCTTGGCTTCCCCAAAAGAAGTGTTGATCCATGGAGGGGAGCCAATGGGGTCAAGCATCTAACCATTTGCTGAAAGTAAGCATAGCTAGACTTGTCCAAGTGGGGACTCAACAAGTATTATCTCAAATATCCATAGGGTTGTAATTTTTCTTGGTTACAAAACACTTTACGTGATTGAAAACATTGGAAAACAAACATTTAACATGAGAATCAAATCTTAAACCCTTTAGGAGAAGCAAATATCCTTGAACAAATTCACATGCCCTTGCTTGCCCTTGGGATTCATATCCTTAGAGGTTTGTAGGCATTTGAATTTTATCTCAATTTGTTACTACTAAAGTAAACATTAGGTAACTCTTGCTTTGATTTCCTTGATTTCCACATAATACACTTTGTGGGATGAGAAGAAATTAAAACATTAGGCATCTAGTTTCAAAACCTAATCAAGAAGTGTTTGTGGTAAAACGAAATAATTAAGCAAAGACTAAAGACAATTGAATCCTACACATGTGTTCCAAATGATTTCATGCAAGATCAAGATCAAGAAACCAAAGGTAAAAGCTCTTAGTATAAAATATCACCAAAAGCGTCTCTCAGCACTATACGAATTCAAACGAAGATTTCTTTTTAACTTCTATAGAAAAGCTTCAAGAAACAACCCAAATTTGTATGAGTTCTTTTGTCAACAAAATCCTAATCTTTTTTAGGAATTTACACACCTTGTCTAGAGAAAATCATGTTCTTCAAAACCAAGGTCTAGTAAAGCAAGGGTCTTTTTAGGTAAACCTAGGATCAAAATCAAACCTTCATCCATATTTGAACATCAAAACCAAAATCACCTCATCATCAACTCTTTGAAAATTTTGGAAAAATCCTTCATGTTAAACTTTGGGAAAATCATTTGAAACCAATCTAAAATCATCTTGTTTGATTAGATGTGTGTAGATGCATCCTTCTCCACATATTTAGTCAAATTATCAAATCTTGTGAACAAATTCATCCCTTGATAAACATCCAATATCTTGGGATTTAGGAGTTCATTATCCAAAATTAAAATCAAACCAATCAAAATCATCTTGTTTGGATAGGTGTGTTTAGATGAATCCTTCTTCTCACATAGATAAATTAACATATTTTGAACAAAATCTACTCTAGGACAACATACAACCTCTTAGAGTTTATGAGTTAACCATCAAAATACAAATCCAAATCAAATCAATCCCAAAGAAAACATCAAAATCAAGTCCTAAAGTTTAACATACCCTTCAATATGTTCTCAAGAGTTCCAATCATCCATCAAACATCCATCTTACATCCATATCATCATCACCATTTGATCTTTAAATCATCCTAAAAATTTCTCTTTTGTACCTAAAGATATATCATTCTAAAGAATTAGAGGTTCATCTCTTATATTCTTGAAAAAATGATCTCTATTTTATGGTGCAAACTAGATCTCAACACAAGAAGGACATGGAAGCCCACAAAGAAACATCAACCTCAAGTGATCTCAATCAAACCAACACCGACATGAATCCTGTTGGATCAAGCAATCCTACGACCAATATTTCACTCCCTCAAGACCATCAAGAGGATGGAAAAGTGGAAGACCTCACAAAAAACCCTCATGGTATGACCCAAGATGAGATCAATGAGATGGTTCAAAATCCTGAAAATCACAGGATTGTTAACATCATGATGAAACTCCATCCTCAACAATACATGCTCAAACTATTAAAACGAGGGACTAAACTCCCTTCCGATTATAACATGAGCACTATTGTGGAACCATCTTCAACATCATTCACACTTCCCATATCATCCACACCCCCCATCACATCAACATCCCAATTTCAAAATATCACTCAACCTATCCCCCAAATCACATCATCAATCACTCCAACCCAACTGATAGTTAACAAAGGGAGTGCATTTCTCAATGCATTGCAAACACACCCTCTTGTAAACAATCGGGATTTGGATGCAAATGCTATCTTGGGTCAAACTGTCCCCCAAAATCCATCACATCCATATGTCCCCCTCACCTTTCATAATGACCCATAATCATCATCATTTAATCCAATGCCACAAACCTCTCTCCCCATGACCTCACAAGGAGAAGATGACCTATTTGGATTGTGGGGCATTTTCGATCCAGCATTATCATCATTTCCTCAAGGGAGCTTACCACTCACTTTCCCACCACTCCCACCCTTTCCATTAACATCCATCTCACCTCTTGGTTTGGGACTACCACCAATTCTGCCGCTCATTCAAAACCCCCTCCAAACCATCAATCAAGCCATCATACCAAATCCTCCCCTCTTTCCATTGATATCACAACAACAAATGGCAACCATCCCCACATCGCAAACAAACAACACCTCATCTATCACTCCTCAAAACATGGTCTCTCAAGGACCAAGCATATCAATCACACCATCAACTACAATGGTGCCTCTCATCACCACAACAAGAATCATTTTGAACCCACCTCCACCACCACCACCACCAAAAATGAACACATCAAACCAATACAGTATTATGTTTCAAGCAACTCAACAAGTTTCCTATCAAAAGGCACTCCAACAAGTACAAAAACAACAAGCCGTGCAACTAGCTGCTCAACAAGCCACTCAAGCTGCTCAAACAACCCAAGCTACATTACAAGTGCAACAAGCACAACAGATGGCACAAGCTTAAGCCTTATTACAACAACAAGCACAACAGGCTGCTCAAGCCCAAATCTTATTGCAACAACAACAAAAACAAGCTACACAAGCTCAGGCTCAAGATCAAGCCCAAGCTCAAGCACATGCTCAAGCCCAAGCCCAATATCAAGCACAAAAAGCACAAGAACAAGTGCAATATCTTGCACAACAACAAGCAACACAACAACAAGCATATCAGCAAGCACCGAAGCAATATCAAGAACAACAGGAAGTAGGGCAATTAATAGCTCAACAACAAGCGTTGTTGGCCCAACAACAATAGCAAGCACAACAACATGCCTTAATAGCACAACAACAAGACCAACAACAAGCATTGTTGGTACAACAATTATAGGAATATTTGGTGCAGTAGCACATGCAAACACCATCCATCAACACACCAACCAATCTACCCATCCCACCAACAATTGAACAACCTCAAAACACTTTCATTCCACCCCCTAATCCACAAAATGATGTGACAGTACAAATCAAGTTTCTCTCACAATAAATGCTCGATCTTCAGTCAGGGCGAACCATGAAAACATCCAACAACTTATGTACTTATCCATTCAATAGGATCCTTGTAATGAAACCATTCCCGTAGGGATTCAAGATCCCAAAATTTGAAAAATACCGTTGGATGGGAAACCTTAAAAATCACATTAGGGAGTTTCAGGTTCATTGTATGGAAGTCGCATATGATGATACCTATCTAATGCAGCTGTTTCCTAGAAGTTTGGTAGGCCAAGCCATGGACTAGTTTTCTTGCCTCCCTCCAGGCATCAAAAAATTCCAAGAAATTGTAGATACATTCATAAAAAATTACGCATTCAATATTGTGATGGATGTTAGTCTAGAGGAACTATCAGCTCTGAAAAAAGGAAAGAATGAATCATTTGCTTCATTTCTACAACAATGGCGATCCAAGGCCAATTGAAGCAAATGTTAGTGTAATTAATTAATCATTACACTAGCATAAGTTAACTTAGGTCTTGCATTAGGAAGGTGATTCAGAGCTTTTTTCATTTGTCCAAACCCCTTGATCAGTTTCAACTCTAGGTACTCTTGCATGTGATTTTTTTAGTTTGGTGCATTTTTTCAATAACTTGGTTATCTTGAAGCTTGGGAAAATATTTTTTTTGATCTGGGTAGCATCACTTTAGTTACACTTCATATTTGGAAGTATTTCTTTGCTGTTGAAGGTCATTTGTCTTTGTATTTTTGGAGAAAGTTCATTATGGGGCTTGCATATACTTCTTCTTTGGTTATGTTACACAAGGGTAACTATAAGAAATGGCGAGATGGGATCAACCACCATCTCCAATCACTTGATCTATTGCCTCATCTGTATGGTATAGTTCCTCATCCAAGTGAAGGTATTCATGAGTTTGCTTGGAGTTGCAACAGATACACTATTTTGGAGATCATTGAGATGCAAGTTGATTGTGATGTTCTAAGTACTATTGATCATTGTGATTGTCCTCATATTATTTGGACTAAGCTTTGGGAAATATATGGAGATTCAGATACTCCACCATTCCTCGATGATCATGATTCAGAATGTCATTCTTTAGATCAGGTACCCCATGATGATATTATTGTGCAAGAGGTTGATTTCCTTGATCTTTCTGAAGAGGTTGACAAGGTTCCTTCAGGTGCTTCTTCTCCATCAGAGACAGTTGGTATCCCTTCACAATTAGTGATTCCTTGTCCAGATTCATTGATTGAGACTTCCACCATCACCATTCATCAGGACACCTTCAATTTTCCAGACTTGGCATCACAAGATGGCTTCGTTTCAGGCATCACTGACTTGGCTACTTCTACAGGTTTGGAAGACATTTTTGAGGGGGTATCACTCCTCTATTCAGATATTTCATGTATGAGACTTCTTCCCTTTCATTCCATTAAGGATTTGAGGTTTCTTCAACATCTACCATTGGATTTTATTCAGACTTATTTTAATGGTTTTGAGGACACTTCATTCAGGGGGGGCAATCAAGTCTCCATCATATCCATCACACTGTCTTTGGATATTGTTCAACATCAGTTTTTGCATCATCTTGCTTTGTCACCCTCTTCATTGATTGTGGAATCTTCATCTTCAGGCAAGGAGACATTTGAGCAGAGTTCAGAGACATCACCATCATCCACCTTCATCCTTCCTTCAATTCCTATCTAGTATGGGAAGCATCTCTGCACTTGCACTTGGTTTTGTTTCTTCCGAAAGGGAGACAAGTTGTTTTTTGACATTGGATCATGTTTTGTCTTCAGACACTTACCATTTTTGCAGGTGATCTCATCTTCTGGGGGGGCTATATAATCTCTCTATTTCCTCCCTATGGGGGGGCTATTGTATTGTATCCATGTGACAGATGGTGTACTTGGGGGGTATTTGGGAGTCCTCCATCCTTCCCATCCTATCTCACTTTTTTCTGCATCATCTCCTTTTTGGAGAGGGGTTTTGTTCCCACTGGGTTTTCCCCTTTTCTCTGATTGTGGGAGATTTTCTGCATCTTCATGTACATGGGTACCTAACATGGCCTCGTAGCCTGGACCCATTATCTTCTTGCATAATCATTGCATTTTCCTCCCTAAGTTGAACTTATGGGGGGTGTTAGTGTAATTAATTAATTAATTATTACACTAGCATAAGTTAACTTAGGTATTGCATTTAATTAATTAAGTCCTAGGTTGCATTATTAGATAAATCATAAATAATGGTATAATATTCCCTTCCTTGTTTGTAGGAGATAAGATTCCTTCTAGAAGATGAGTTGTTCTTCTAGAACTTATCTCAACATTTAATGATTGTCTAGATAGGGTTCACATGTTGTCACATGTTGTTAGATCAAGGCACATGGCAACATCTCATGCATCTTAGGTTTTCATTCTTGCCTATATAAAAAGGCATCTTGTTCATTTGTAACATATCAATATCAATTTAATCATATCAATAGAATCTCTATTGTGCATGCCTAGTTGCAACACTTTATGTGTGGTTGATCATCTTTCTTGACAAAGGTCCTCCATTGAAGACTGCAACTTCAGGGACTGTGCATCCATAATCTCAACAACAAATGGGCCATGCCGAAAGAACAAGTATGCACTATCATCTCCAACCTCGACAACAACTTGGATTTCCATCTCAAAGTCCAAGGGATCACCACATATGATTAGTTGATCTCCAAGGCACTCAACATTGAATGAGCCCTTACTACACAACCAACAACACAGACATATCCTGATAAAAAAAGCAACCACCCATCTTCAAGCTATAATGACAAACCTCACACATGGGAAAGAATTTTTTTTTTACCAATGATGGTGTTGTTGATGCCAAAGTTGTCATCAACACACCTCGACAAAAAACACCTGCACCACAACAACAACCTCAAAATCATCATCAAAACAATCACCAAGCCAACATAATAACTCAACAGCCAAACAATCAGACCATCAAGAATGTCAATGATCAAAGAGGGCCACCCCAAAAAAACAAGAACTCCCCCAAGTGGAAGTATACTACCCTTGGGGAACCACTCGATCATCATGAAGACATTGATAAATGAAAACCTCATCAAGGCTCCCACCTATGAGAATTATCAGGAACTAGATGTGAAACCACCCTGGTACAATGAAAACTAGCTCAGTGACTTTCACAAAATCAAAGGACATACCACTAAAAACTAAATGAGGTTGAAGAACCTAGTCCAAGACCTCATTGATCAAAAAATAATAAATGCGGAGTATCCAGTTGGAAATCAAAACCTCAAAATATACACGAATCCAATGCCAAACCATAACAACAAATGCAACAATAACAATGAAAAGGGGAAGGGAACATTCAAAAGTTTCAATCATGTATACAACCATGTCGTTGCATCCTTGGATGAGTATTGCACCACTATAACTATCAAAGGAGCCCACGCTGATTGTGGAGTCACCACAAGAGGTGACAAAATTACCATTACAGGGTCATCACAGCCTAACAGAGTATCCACTTCCAACCCAAGATCTGTCCCCAATTGCTAAATGTCCTTGATCACCTGAAAAGAACCCCAACACAAATTTCCATCATGGAGTTGTTAAAAATTTCATCCACCCACAAGAAAATCCTTGAAGAAGCATTAACCTCGTCCACCGTCTCCGTAGATCTTGATGCGAAACAATTCTAAGGTATGGTTGGAAATATCATTACTCCAAACCTCCTTACATTCTCCCATCAAGACTTCCCTACCCAACCATCTCATAATCACACACTCCATCTAGAGGTCCTGGTATATAAGAACAAGGTCAAAAGGGTTTTGGTGGATGGAGGTGCGAGGTTGAACATTTGTTCCCCTAAACTAATAAAGAATCTAGGAATCTCTGAAGATACCATAGACAAAGGAAAGGGAATTACAATCAAAGCATATGATGATCAAGAGAGATTTTCACAAGGAACTATCCAACTCCCTATCCAAGTAGGACCAACAATTTAATGGAAACCACCTGTCAGGTCTTGGACCTTGATTTACCATATAATATTCTATTAGGACGCTCGTGGATTCATGGGATGCAAGCAGTGGCATCTACCTTTCATCAATGTGCCAAATTCACATATCAAGGCCAATAGGTCACCATCCATGGGGATCCTAAACCATTATCTTATTGCAAGAGTCTAGAAGCCAAATACTATAAAATTCCCCAAGTTCCAAAGAATGATGAAGGCCCATCAACACCATACATTGATCCAGCCTCTCTCACTTCCACTTCTGCGACAAAGACACCTGCCATTCCCACCATCCTTTCCATTTCCAACATCAATCTTATTATTTAGGATAATGGGTGTGGAAATTATACAATCCCAAAGAATTCCTTTATCGTAGGAGAATTACCACAATCTCCTAAGACAAGAGGAAGACCACAATCAAATGAAGCCTCCACATCCCAAATATCCACACAAGTATATACCAACTTCAGAAGTTGGGGAGATCTTGGTCAAGAGATAATAGAGGAGGACCCATCTCATCTCCTATATCAAAACAATAGCCCAACAACCAATATACCAATGGATGACGACAACAAAGGTTTGCAAATGATGCTCACAATGGGTTATGACAGAAACAAAAATCTCGGCCAGAATGACAATGAAATTTTAATACCTATTATTCCAAAGATGCGACTAAAAAATCTTGGCCTCAGATGTACCCCTATGAGTATAACAATACATGGACAAGGTCCTCCAGTTAGAAACCTCAAAAATCCTCCTCATCAATCAGCAGCAACCCTTCGTCTACCCATATCCACTGCCTGTGTCATAGACAACTTCACCTTTGATATAACCGATGTATGTAGTAGTGACGAGGACCCCATAACTGATTTACCAACACATTTTGATGAACATCCCTACTCATGATTAGTACCCTATCTTATGAGTTTGAAAACCAAAACCATGAAATCTGTCTAGTCTACCCACAACTCATCGATTATGACCAACGAGGACCACCAATTCTTGACACATTTGAAAATGATGAGGATCTTTCAGAATTCATGTGACTATGGGATAATATTCTAGGTGGGGATCACAAAGCAAGATTCATCATTGAGTTGGACACACAGGCATATTATGGGGAAACGATTGAATCCCTAAGTTGCAAAAGAAAAATTGAGAATAATCTCTAGGTTCTTAAGTGAAAACCACACTGTGGTACCCTCCGACCCAAAAATAGTAAAAAGAAAGGATGCATCCAATGTCGAAAACCTCTCTAAGGCACCCGAGGATGGGGGATTCAATCTTCCTCACAAAGCTATTCATTAGGAAACATCAATAGTCCTCACTGAAAAATGTAATCCAGTCAACCTAGGAACAAAGGAGACACTGCACATCACATTCTATGCAGAGTCATTATTGTCAGAAGAACAAGAGCTACTAGCAGCCTTCGTGAGAGAAAGATAAGTTAATTTTGCATGGAGCTATGCAGACATGCTGGGGCTCGATCCAGAGATTGTAGTTCATCACCTAGCAGTCTACTCTGAAGCAAAACCTGTTAGACAAAAGCTCAAAAAAATGCACCCTCAAATCATCTTGCTAGTCAAAATGGAACTAAAGAAGCTACTAGATGCAGGTTTCATATGACCAATAGACTATCCAGAATGGGTGTCAAACTTGGTTCCTATCTCAAAGCTTGATGGGGGTATCAGAATCTGCACAGACTTCAGGGACTTAAATAAAGCATGTCCAAAGGATGATTTCCGGTTACCCAACATTAACATGATTGTCGACATGATGACAGGACACAAAATGCTTTATCTGATAGACGATTTCTCAGGATACAACTAGATAATTATTGCTAAAGAAGACCAACACAAAATGACCTTCACTTGTCCATGGGGGACTTACTATTGGAACATGATTCCATTTGGCTTGAAGAATGTAGGAGCAACATACCAAAGAGCCATGATGCTAATCTTCCATGACATGATCCACAAGACTGGAATTTTACTTTATATTTTGTATGTACAGATCACCATCTTTTTGACGTGGGAATCAGAAAAAAGTTCAAATGTTTAAGCTTATGGTTACAATGGACTAAAATAGTTGATCTTATACACTTTATGTTAGATTGCATTGGGCATTGTTGATTATTCTTCTCTTGGTTATACTCTACAACACACAAATAATTAAATTGTTTTAACTAAAATTCGCCTACGGTACTTTGTTGGTGGCTATGAAAAGATCTAAAATCCAAACACCTACATGTTTTCTTCATTTTATTTTGGTGAACATCTCTCCTTATGTTTTATTTCAATGAACCTTATGTTCTTGCATGCTATAAACTTTCTAGCAGTTCCATGTAGTAACATGCAACAATGAGCCAATAGGTGGAGAGCGACATGAAAGGCAAGTGATGTGTAGGTAGTGTCTATGGAAAAACATTTGAATGTGAATGGCATGAGTGGGAACAATAGCTATATGCAGATGTAGGTAATATAGTTACACATTAGGGAATCCAATGAACAATACAATGGATTACTAGATATAATATGGGCGATAATTAAAGTGATTGAGTGGGAACAATATTGTATCCCATTTTTACCTTACAATTTAACATCATTATTTTATTTTAAATTATAATGGGGACTGAAGGAGGGTGTTAACCCTAATGGGTTGAAAGGAGGATATGTATATAAAGGATAAAGTGTGTAAGCAATAGTTGGTGAAGAAATAACTTTGTAGAATATATATATACACATATAGAGGTTTGGTTGAAGAACAATTGTATTAACATTCAATTAATTATTTGGTGATAACATAATTATTATTGGTAATTGGTTTGGTGGGGTAAATAATAATATTATGTAGTTAAGTTGTTTATTAAAGAAAATTATTATTATTAAATTTTAAATGATTTTATTAAGTAATACCAATATCATTAAGTTTTATTAGTTAATCAAAATATAATATTATTATGGATAGGGTTCAATGTCTAAATTGATGACATTACTAATGTGCAATTAGTTGGGAAATAATAATGTTGACATAAAATTAGTTGAATTCATCATTATATAAGCCCAACCCATAATTTAGCCATTGGATCAATTCTTTATGATACAAACTAAGGATCTTTTCATAGCTAGTAACAAATAACCCTACATCAATTATAGTTAAAAAAATCTAAAAGTAATATCAATATCATTAAGTTTCATTAGTCAATTAAAATATAATATTATTATGGATAAGGTTGAATGTCTAAATAATTGATGACATTACTAATGTGTATTTAGATGGGATATAATAATTGTGACATACTATTAAAGTTGAATTCATGATTGTATAAGGAAACCCCATAATTTGGAAACTGCATCATTATATAAGCCCACCCCATAATTTGGCCATTGCATCAATTATTTATGATACAAACTAAGGATCTTTTCATAGCTAGTAACAAAGAACCATACATCAATTATAGTTAAAACAATCTAAAAATAATATCAATATCATTAGATTTCATTAGTTAATCAAAATATAATATTATTATGGATAAGGTTGAATGTCTAAATAATTGATGCCATTACTAATGTGTATTTAGATGGGAAATAATAATTGTGGCATACTATTAGTTGTATTTATTATTATATAAGTACACCCCATAATTTGGAAACTGCATCAATTCTTAATGATACAAACTAAGGATCTTTTCATAGCCACCAACAAAGTACCGTAGGCGAATTTTAGTTAAAATAATTTAATTATTTGTGTGTTGTAGAGTATAACCAAGAGAAGAATAATCAACAATGCCCAATGGAATCTAACATAAAGTGTATAAGATCAACTATTTTAGTCCATTGTAACTAAAATATAAAGTAAAATTCAACACTTGATGAGGCCTGCTCTCCACCCTACCATATTGGGTCATGGAGCCTCATGGACCCTCACCAAACCCCCAAGAAAGAATATAGATTGGCCACCACTATGATTAGTGGTGAAATGAATATTGTGTATTACAATCAATATAGAGTACATTAGGATATGATTGTCTATTTGACCATTGTTGTTGATCTTATAGTCACTATCATTATTCAAAAAGGTTGTTTGTAACATGTTAGTTTATTAAACACCGAATTATTGATGTAGCATGGTCTACAAGAATAAGGAAAAAATGTTAGTGTGATAAAAACGAACCATTGGTACATAATAAATAAATCAGAAAATATAAAGACATACAATTAATTACAAAGATGATGCAATACAGTTGTAGTAGAACATAGTAAGTAAATAAAATCTAGGCATACCTTCTATAGGGAATGGATCGAAGTCTCGACATAGAAAATCATGTGTGCTCTCCACCCTACCATATTGGCTCATGGAGCGTCATCGACTCTTCCCCTTTGAGAAAGAGAATTCAAGAACTGGGATGTTGATTCATAACCACAATTACAATCACTTCATCTTCACAGTTGGTTGAACTTGATTCGCAAAGGTCATCCATCTATTTACCATATAAACTATAATATTAACACCCAAGTTCTTGAACTATCTCTCCCAAGGGAGAAGAGCAATCAAATGATCAGTGAGGCAATTTAAAAATTCAAGCACAAAATGTAAAGCATAAAGGGAGAGCAAGAGGGAATTGACAACAACTTAACACAACGCTATAAAAAACTGAAACAACATAGCCTTTTTGACAACACCTTCTCGATAATCGAGTGCTATAGCTTAGGCAAGAGAACAATAATAAACAATGCCCAATGGAATCTAACATAAAGTGTATAAGATCAACTAGTTGACTATGTCATAAGCATAACCTAAAGCATATGATTTTTTTATGAATCCTATGTCAGAAAGATAGCAATTTGTACATCAAAAATATAAAATAAAACTAAACACAATAAGGCCTACTCTCCACCCTACCATATTGGGTCATGGAGCCTTGTGGACTCTCACCAAACCCCCGAGCAATAATATACATTTCCCACCATTATGATAAGTGGTGAAATGACTATTGCTTATTACAATCAATATATAGTACATTAGGATCTAATTGTGTAATTGACCATTGTTATTGATTTTCTAGCCACTATCATTATTGTGAAAGGTTGTTTGTAAGAAGTTGGTCCATCAAATACTACATTATGGCTATAATATGGTCTACAAAAATAGCAAAAAAGTGTGAATTTTAGTATGTTGATTATGCAAAAATAGAATGAACTACATAAAACTAACTATTTTATTCCATTATAGCCATCGCAACAGAAAGCTAAAAACTGATACCCACGTCCTTATGCAAAACTTTTACTGCAAAGGCTAGACCTTCTAGTTGCAATGCATTGAGGTGTGGAGACGGAAAAGGTGCCATGCTCTCCACCCTACCATTTTGGATCATGAAGCATCATCGGCTATTAGTAGACCATTGCAATTATTTACCATAAAGTAAAATGAGGCCTGCTCTCTAATATCGGGTAGCCAGTACTATGATAAATAGTGAAATCAATGTTCCCATTGTCTTAGCCAGTCTTATAATCTCTCCATCTTCATAGTTGTTTGAAAGCTCATTCATCTATTTAGCATCTATACTAGAATATCAACATCCCACTTCTTGAACTCTCTCTCCTAAAGGAGAAGCATGTTCTCTAGAGCAACATCAAATATGAAGAGATTATAGAACTAGCTAAGACCAAGCAGATGATGGGGGTAGAAGAATAAAAATTATACACGTCTTCTTGCTTCCTTCAATTACATCTCTACCCATTTGCTATCTCTTCCCTCCATTCTTTCTCCACCGCTTGCAAAAAATGAACACAAATTTATCAAAACCCACAGCTTTTGCAACAATGAATGCTTGAAAATAACACAAGATGACATCCAACCACCTTCACATAGATTCCATAGCCAATGAACGCACTTTCACCCCCAAAGAAGCTTGCAATGCTCACTGATAGCTAGCTCCAACAACAACAGAAACCTAGACAATGCAACCAAAAAATACGCTATCGATAACTAGACAGGAATTTGTTTTGTATGTCAGGGAATTTAAAACAGATGTTACTTGCACCATACAAAAATTAATGCTGATTTTTTTTCACTAGCCTTCACAACTACCTTCAACAGCAACATAATCCCAGACAATGAGACCAAAAAATACGTTATCGATAACTGTACAGACATTCATTTTTTTTCTGAAGACTTTAAAACATATGTTACTTGCATGATCACCACTACACAAAAACCATACAACAATAAATGCTGATGACATTTCATTGGCCTCATGTACAACCACTCTATTTTCTCAATCTCCTCTATGGAATGATATAGTTTAAGCAAGAGATCAATTATCAACAATGGTCAATGCAAGCTAACATAAAGTATATAAGATGAACTATTTTAGTACACTGTAACCACAACCTAAAACATTTGAATTCTTTTGTGAATCCTATGTGAGAAAGATAGAAATCTATACATAAAAACTATAAAGTAAAACTCAACACAATAAGGCCTACTCTCCACCCTACCATATTGGGTCATGGACCCTCATCAACTCTCACCAAACCCCCGAACAAGAATATACATTTCCCACCACTCAGATCAATGGTGGAATGAATATTCCTTATTACAATCAATATAGCGTACATGAGGATATGATTGTCTATTTGACCATTGTCACTAATTTTCCAATCACTATCAATATTTTGAAAGGTTGTTTGTAATAGATTAGTTCATCAAACACCACATTATGGATGGAATATGGTCTGCAAAAATAACAAAAAAGTGTGAAGTTCACTATGGTGATTATGCATAAATAGAATGAACCACACAACATTAACTATTTTATTGCATTACAACCATGGTGGTGGGAAGGTAAAACTCATAGCTACAATCCTATTGAATGGAGTGATTATAATTTAGCCATACCTAGTGTGTGTGGGAGAATACACTATTTCCAAAACAAAACAAGGGCCGATTTCCACCCTACCATATTGGCTCATGGAGCATCGTGCACTCTCACCAAACCCCCAAGAAAGAAAATAAATTGTTCACCACTATGATCAATGGTGAGAGCAATGCTTCGGCGACCAATGACTCAATACAAGATCTAATCACATGAAAAGGCCTGCGAAGGACAATTATTTTGATTAGTAGAGAATAAAAAAATTACAAAATGTAAAGACTTATAGAATTAATTAGAACTGAGAGGCAATGGAGTTGTAGTAGAACAAAGTAAGTAAATAAAATGTAGAATTTCCTTGTGTATGGAATGGATTGGAGTCTGCACACAGAAAAGGAATCTTGCTCTCCAGCCTAGCATATTAGGTTATGGAGCATCATTGGCTATGACTAAACCCCCGAGTAGTAACATTAATTGTGCACCACTTTGGTGAATGTTGAAGGAAATGATATGGCATCTAAGGGAATATGTTTAGTGGAAATGAATGTTAATAAATTTTTATAATTTGGCTTGGAGTTGTAAAATGAGAAATGGAAAAAAAGATACGTAGGTTTATATTATATAAAAATGGAATATAGGTGAAGGACATACAACATGTAAATGTGGAATTGTAAAGTGATTTAGCATTTTTGGGGATCACTACATCTTGTATACAAATACAATGTAGTTGTAATCTAAAATCGTTTCAGTGGGATAAACCTACATAGAAGCAAACTGTGAACTTTGGTACTGTAAACATGCTTTATTGGAAAGAAATATCTAGAACACGAAATTTAAGTAGTTGTATAATTTATAAGAAAAATATATGTAATAGGACAGTTACATGTCACATATAAAAAATGATAATGAAGTGAATCGAGAGAGGGTGCATATTCTATATGCATAGAGGTGAAGAGGAAAGGAAAAGAAATTCACTTAACATTAAGAAGAGAAAATTTTGATGATGATGATGATAATGAACAGTTTTGTTGGAGAAGATTATCTTGTTTGATTTGCAGTGTACTGTAATTGTCGATATGTATCCTACAGTTTGTAGCAAAATACAAAGGCATGTCTACACAGTTGAGGCGAGCAATTTAGTTGCTTGCTATTCAGTGCAATGTTTCTGTATGCTTAAAATCCGAGGAAAATCTAAGCCTTTCTAAAGAGGAACATATAGGTACACATTGTTGATTGCACAAAGCACACAAAGATTGTGACTGGAAAACTAATGGGTGAAAAAAACCTAGGGTAGTGAGCAACAGACCATAAAAAGAAGACTAGATTATGTTAAGAATTTTATTCTGTTGCAAAAAAAGGTGGAAATTAAATGTCATACAAAGAAGCATAGAAAAAAATTCATGCTGAGAATCCCATGCAAACCGCAGACATTTTTTCAAAGAGAAGCACTGGAAAAAAATTATCACAGGGGATACGCTGGAAAATGTGAAAGGGAAAAATATACCCTAATTTAGAGGACAACAATCAATCTCACTTTATAGAAAAGAAGGAAACCTCTATAACTTTAGCTTTTTGATTTGCATGTGCACATGAAACAAGTGTCACATTTCACAACGTACCATGCGAATATTGTCTCATGTATGTGCTACATACAATGGTTGCAATAATACTTTCCATTTAAACTCACCAAAATAATTGAGCAGATTGGGGTGGTTTCAAAAATGCATTATTCAGCATTGGGTTCTAGATTGAGCTACATAACATACATAATAGACCTTATAGGCAAGAAGCATACTACATCCACATCCATCATGGAACTATCATTAGGGATCCCAAAGCAGTAGCAAGAAGACTTAGTAAGCATTAGATGGTTAGCCAGACATGATAGTTACATAGACAAATACATCACCAACACATATATCTACACAGAACTGTGTCAAGATATTCTATGCACTAAGAACATTGTAAACAAGATAAAATAGCATTCTCTTTATAAAAACTCACAAATAGTTGTAAAAATTGAATTGTGTATGCATATATAGATATCCAACACACGAATCAATAGCTACACACATTTGTATGAGGAAGTTGTATAACACGGGGAAATCTCAATTACATGCATGTACATATTTATGCATATTCATATGTAAATGGACACATACATGCAACTATTTTTGCAAGTAGATATATGAGTAGGTGTAGATAGTAATACATCTCCTAAAAAGGACAATAACTCTATATAAATAAACATTATAAAATTAAATCAGAAATATACACTTAAAATGTAAGGAAATTATAGCTAACATAATTAATAGAAAACAAAATAATTGTATATTTTTTACTTAGACATTATAAGTTATACTATTGTCTTAATATATAACCACTCAAACAAACAACAAAGCAATAGCGGTAGAGAGAAAAGGTCTTTTTGATACAAGGAGTGTGAGGGAATTATAAAAACTAAATGTCCAACCAAGATGAACTAAAAGAAATATACAAAAGTTCCAATTAGCCATGGTTCTTTTGGTCTTCAAAAGGAAATATGACAACTATCTTTGGAGCTTGTTGCACGGTGGTAGAAATAGCAGACAAATCTAATAGTAAGAGCTTGCACTCAGCTTCAAAGTTAAGCTTTGCAACCTTCACTATTGTTTTTTTTAGTCTTTTTTCTGAGTTATAAGTTTGATTTTTGATTAAAACTGTGAAAACAAATGACGTGTAGGTGACAACATTGATAATAGACTCGACACTCATTTCAGTAGTAGACTCACATTGCAACATGTAAAGTTGTTTTGCTAACATTTATAATAAGATTGTTGCAACCTCATCAAAAGTAGTTGCCCAAAGCTCACCTGTATGGTCTTTGATCTTTAGTTGCAATAAATATTGAAAGTCACAGTCAGCTATTTTTCTTTGGCATTTTGGTCAGAATGATGTATTTTGCTCAGATTGTTAACACTTTTTTTTCATTTCCTACCATTCACTTCCAACAAGCATGCAACATAACAGAATGCATCAATTTTTATAAATTTTATTGTTGCCTTGAGAGTAGCTTACAAAGTCTCTAGCAAGCCAAGGCAGTGGTCGAACATATATGCAATAGTGACTCTCCCATTTCCCAAAGTGACCTTTTGAGGGACTAGACAAGGGGGCTCAACAACAGGTGGATCAATATAGCCTCTCTCAATCAATGGTTGTGCCTATGGTATGTCAGGATTTATAATATAGAAGAGTCCTTGCAGATGTTTTCAGAACAACTCCATTGAAGTACCCAACACGTGCATTTTTCACAACAAGGATGAGAGTTGAACCAAGGGTGTACAACCTCTCTAACTCATGATCCTTTGCTTCCCAGTTTTAGCCCCACAAATTAACATCAATTGAAAAGGATGAAAAATCATTAAGTTTAACAATCCTCCAAATTTTTTGGGACTTATCTTTTCTTTGTATGGTTGAAACCATTCCCACATGCACCACAGTGCCAATAACATCAATTAAACTGTTATTAGTGCAATCTGCAATTTGATTTAATGGTGTGAAATAAAATACTTTCTCTTGCATAAAGGCCTCATCATCACAACACTTTAACATTGAACTTTGATCCAGAATGATTTCCATCTGGCTATTTAACTTATTAAATTTTGTCTTCTTGTCTCACCAATCCCTTTGACACAAATAAGTACGTCCCACCTCAACCTTATCATAATGCATGCCTGCAATCTCATTAAAGCATTTAATCTGTATTTATGTGCCCTCATCATCAATGATATAAAAGTTAAATACCTACCCCGCGTTCCCTTACTTGCTATAATGGTGCATATCCATCTTTGTTGTTACACGACCTTTTATCATCCATTTGGTTTGGTAAACATTCAACCCTTTAATAGGGCTAATTTTTGCAGGGGAATCTTGCTGCCTTGGCAATGTATTAATTCCAAAGATGGATGCTTGTTCGGATGGGGAGGGTGACTCACAACCAACTTTTATTCTTCTTGATCTCTAAACAAATATTTAGGTTTTCCAATTAGCTGAAAATCTGTCATCTTCACATCTAGGGACGGTATGACAATTGCTATGGAATTAAACAAACATTAAATACTTTAAAAGGTAGCCCCCACAAACAAGGAAGTAGGAAACTACAAGAACAAGCAAGGAAAAACTATATCAAACCTCGATTCCTGCAACTTTCTAGACAAATACTTTGTCAAGCACACAATTGAACCTATTTTCAATTCACCTGTAAACAAAACGTCATTGTATTTTGTAGGAAAAGTTCCCATCTACATGTGGGTTCCATCAGATAGGATGACTTTGTACCGATCGACTGGGCTTTGATCACCTCCTATTTTTTGGTAAGACATTAGTTGGAGGACTAGAGATGGGATAACATCTCTAACACCTATAAAGCATAACACATCTCTTGTTAAGGTTGGATTCACATTTGTAGCCTACAAGGAAATTAAACTCAACATAGTGGCATCAATGAGATGTCTATAACTATGACTCAACTCTAAAAGGAAACAACAATATTGACACATTTGGAAACTAAGACATTTTCCCCTCTAAGATCTAAGTTACTCCAAGAAGGCCAATAAATTGAAGGGGAAACAAGATAGACAGTTCAAATATAAATAAGTTAGAACATATATCATAGTTTAATTGTTAATGGAAATGAGGTATTTTTTTTATTTGTTTGGTGTACTTGATAAATTGACAAGATAATTGTTGGCATCAATAAACTAAACAACAAACACACTTACATAAGTGTTGCTTGAGGATTTTTTGTCAGCCTCAGAAGAGCTAGAGACCACCGACTTTTCTCTATTTTCTCTTTTAGGAACGAAAAGTTGCAATGTCAGTGGCTAGCTAGAAGGTCTAAGACTTCAAAACACAACATGGGCGCTTAATTTTTGTACATAGCCATTAAGAACATGGCAAAAAATGATTAATAATAACAAGGGCTTCAATGATTCAAATAATACTTGACATACAATTTGTTATTCCAAGTTCATTGTTTCAATTTTAAAATTCCTCCTTTCTTCCCCTAGAAACACCAAGAGTACAAAGGAAACAAATAATTAGCAAAAAAGACTTCAATGTTGTATATAACATTTGATATGAAGTATAACATTTGAAGTATGCCATGTCAAGATTCACTCAAATAACTATTTTTAGAAGACAATAAACATTGGGAAGAATACAGATGCACATTGCTTACATCTACTTTGGTTTACATACAAATCTACACACAAAAAAATATAATATTGTCTCATTTATGGCTTTTGTTGTATGTAAATGATTGCAATATATTTAAATAGTTTGTGTTATTCTCCACAACACAATCTAATTGTTGTTCGCTAGCTTTGGCTATATTCCACTCCTTGCAATACATAATCAAATACTTAATATCATACAGTTTATATTGCTATCCAAAAAGGCATTCTTCACTATCATATATATATACTTACATAAATGTATTTACTAGGACCCTAGATCAAAAATTCAAATAGTACACCCTCCTGAACACCGCCATATCAAGAAGAATGCATTTTGGCAAACAACATTGACTCTATAATTCTAGCTATTTTATTATGCATTGTAAATGAAAGTATATAGCCAAAGCTAAACAACAACAATTAGCATTGGGCCATGGGAAACATTGGTTGTAATTTTTTCCAGCCTTCGTGTTTCCAGGCCTCCGACACCATGTAGCAAGTGTTGTATTTAAAAAAATAAAATAAAATTAAAAAGCATTTGGCACGGCGATAGAGGAGGCCAGCAAAATGGCATCAACATTAATCATTGTATGGTTTTCATGTAGTGTTGATGGTGTAAGTAACATCTGCATTTAAAGTCCTTAGGGAACAAAGTGAATTTCTATGCAATTTTCAATAACGTATTGTGCATATATATATATATATATACACACACATATACATATGTATACACACACACACATATATACATATATACATATATATATATATACAGATATTGTGTCATCAAAAATTGTACCCTTTGCTTGACATAGGATTGATTCATGATAATTAGA
The DNA here is from genome assembly GCA_007258455.2 of Sequoia sempervirens. NCBI lineage: Eukaryota > Viridiplantae > Streptophyta > Pinopsida > Cupressales > Cupressaceae > Sequoia > Sequoia sempervirens. Next base: position 59,945,459 of record VDFB02281492.1, read on the forward strand.
CTTAATGAGGCCCTAATCTAGTGTTGTGAGGCATTTTATATGTCCACACTAGGTCTTGGACCCTTGCAAATTAAATAACATGCTTTTAATGACATCTTGTAAAGGTGTTGTAAAGTCTTGTAAGATACTTCCACATTTTTTTGGACTTAATTAACCCATTTCTTCCTAAATTCAACATTATAATAACATTATCACATCAATCCAGAAGATTCTTAATATGAACTTAATGAAAAACTAGTGTTGTAATGTGATTTACACTTTCACATTGGTTCTTGTGCTTTTCTAGGCTATGTGGACCTAATTTTAGTGTTGTAAAGTGTATTTAATCACACTTTCATATTAATTTATGTGGTCCAATCCCTATTCAATGTTTACATCATCACTAACATGTCCTATTTTACCCATATTGTGCATCTTGAGGCTTTAATTGATCAAACACTTGACAAGATAGCATTTTAAACCTTATTTCCTATCTCCTTAGCTTCATAGGTGTCAGAATGGCCCTTGTGGGACCCATTCGCCATGCCTAGCGAATTAGTCCTATCTGGCCCCCATTTTGATCCTTGAGCGGGAAAAAGTGAAATTTAAAGTTTATTTTCACTTCATGTCAGTCTGTGATGTAGTATTATCAGGTACTGAGGAACACTTGTCTATAAATAAGTATTTTTATCTTCATTTTACAACCCCAACATCATTTATCAATCTTATCTTATCAATTCATCATCTGTCTTGTATTACAAGTCAAGCAAATTGAGGTTTCTTCAATAGAAGTCGTCAAGTCAGCATTCTAAAGAATTCAAGGACAAATTTTACATGTGTTGTAGTAGACATCCAAGATCAATCATCATGACAAGGTAATCACTTCCATTTTTCACACTTCTTTCCTTTATTTCATCAATTTGGTTTAATTACCAAAACGGGGTTTGACCAAGGCAAACCCCCATACCTTAACAATCAACAATCTCTCTTCTTGTGTTGTTTGTATGTAGATTTAGGTCCTTTGGAAACTTGAGAATCATTGAAGATTGTATTTCAAAGTCACCCAAGTCTTCTTCCCTTCATTCAAGTCAAATCATCAACAAAAAGTCACTTTCAGACCTAGATCTAAGAATTTCAGAAGCAGAGACCTGTAGGAGGCTAAAGTATAGATCTAACTCCATAGAATCTTCCTTTGATTTTCCAAATTTTTGTAGGTGGATTGATTCACCACCCATGGAAAATGAGTCCCACCTGTAGGCCTGAAAAATATTTTTTTGAGATTTCAACTTCCAACAGAGTATACATACAAGATCATGATGGGCTAAAAAGTGGCGATATGTAAGTGATATGATGGCCCATGTGGTTTCAAACGATTTTTTTTTACCAAAAATTGATGAAACAAAAAGGGTTTTTAAAGGAGATTCTCAGCTTTCCACCAATATAAATTATGCTTTACTTTGAATTTAATAAAAAAATATTATTCATTTTCTATATGAATTATGACTAAAGTCTTGATTGATAGGTTGATTGAAAAACATCTATAGCTTTCAAACAGTACCACATTTTTTGAATCCAAAACATGTGTCACATTCTATGCTTTTCATACTATAGGATTTTAAAAAAAATTGAATTTTATGAAGTTTTGACCAAGTTAAGATGGTTAGACATACAAGTTTTTATATTTTTTAAAAGTTGCAATAAAAAATTCATAATTAATTATGTACTTGGAAAAAATTATAAAAAAATATGCATCACATTGGGATATGAGTCCTCTACTTATATCTAAAATCTTATAAAAAAATATTATCATTTTATTGTGGTTAGGGTGGTCATACAAACACCTCCTCATTTTTCCCCTGAAATTTAAGTACTATTGCATTGAAACTTCAAATTTTCACCAAATAGATGTTTATTTTTTTAAAATAAACCTAGTAGTTTAGAAACTAAATTCAATTTTCTATAGATTCCATTCTTACATATTTTTGAAATAATATAGATAACTTATTCAAGAATTTACGTCAAGTTTTCTAACTCTAATTTTTCTAAATTTTTTGCCACTTATGGGCCTATTTTTTCCATGATGATCCTGCACATACCCAACAGTCAGAAACAGGTTTCCAGAAGTTTTTAGCAGAAGTGAGACTGATTCGCCATGCTTGGCAAATGAGTCCCAGTCATCATTAACAAAAATTTCAAAGACATTCTAGAACCTTCTAGTGACTTCATTCTACATCCAGGTGCACTCTAATTTCATCCATTTCTTTTTGTTCTGCATATTTCTTTCTATTTCTTCATCTTCATAGTTTTTGAAATTCACAATGTGTTTTCAAACATCACTCAATTCCTAGGTTTTACATGCATGTTTGATTAATTTCAAACACACACACACACACACACACATATATATATATACATGCATATACACACACACACACCTATACATACATACATACATATATATACATATATACACATATATACACATATATTTATATGTACATATATATATATATATACACATAGGTATATACGTATATATATACATATATATAGGTAGATATATAAGAACTATCACAACCCACACCTTTTGCAACCATCAACGCATGCAAAGAAAAAAAGATAACATCCAACCTCCTTCACAAAATTTCCACAGCCGAGGTGGGTTGTGATAGTTCTATGTTCATTTTTAGGAAGCCATCGAGAGAGGATGGAGGGAAGAGAAACCAAGTGGGAAGAGGTGTAATTGAAGGAAATCAAAAGAGGTGCATATTGGAAAAACCATTCGTGGAGAATTTATAAAACAATTTATGTTATTTTCAAAAGGAGATTTTTGAGTGTTGCTCTATAGCTTACTGCAAATGGCTTGGTTTATGAGTTTTGTGTAGTCGCCATTGGGAATAGGAAATATTGTTTCTTTATTGAATTTGATGTGTTCAAAAACCCCCACCCACCCTCTCAAAAGTTGTACAAAGATTAATCCAAGTTGTACCCTCACAAAATCTTAACTTCATTGCTCACGACCCCCATATCAACAAATATTGCCTTGTTGAAAATCTCCAAGAGATTCGTTTTGTTCCTTAGGGCATTAAATGGTAGCTATCATTTTGACTGGTATCCCCAGTACATGCAAAGCATATATGTACACATATATACACATGTATATATGTAGATATATATAGTAGTTGTAACCGTGGAGGGCAAGCCTGTATGAAGCTGCAAGCGTGTGTAGCAGTAATGGTTGGCATACATACATACACACACACACACACACACACATATATATATATTGAGAGGAACCAACAAAGATTCAATGAGGAACAAAAGTAGAAGTATACTCATTTCTCAACAAACTATATGTGTGTATGTATGTAGATTTCTCTCTCTCTCTCTCTATATATATATATATATTTATATATATATACACATATATGTATATGTGTATATGTGTACATGTAAAGCCTGAATATTGTTAGCAATCTAATTCCCTTGTAGACATGGCTACAAGGTTGAAGGAGTAAATAGAATCCCATACCCCAAAAAATGGTGTGTGAAGGCCATGTCAAGACATACTATTTTCTCCTCAACAAAACCTGTTTGAAAATTGGAACAATATGGGTTTTCCAATAGCATCATTTTTTGTTTGTTGTGTTTCCTATGTTGAACTCGCATGTTATGTAGGTTTCTCCATGTGGTTGGCTCTTGAAACTAATATTGTTTGATTGTGTCGATGTTGGTCAAAAGACTATATAGTTTTATGGGTTTTGGCAGGTGGGAAAGTGCTAGCTATATTGTTTCATTCATGGCTTCAATTTTCTGTGAATATTTCCAAAATACTAAATCCTCTATTTCTTTGGTGAATCTTGATATCAAGATTTATTCTATTATGTGGGTTTTGGTATGCAGGTGAGACTGGAAAAATAGTGATGATGGTCAAATAGACAATCATATCCTCGTATACACTATATTGATTGTAATAAGAAATATTGATTTCATGTTTGATCAGAGTAGTGGACAATGTATATTCTTACTCAAGGGTTTGGTGAGAGCCCATGAGGGTCCATGACCCAATATGATAGGGTGGAGAGCATGGCTTATTGTGTTGAGTTTTATTTTATACATATATACATATAAAAACATATATACGCATATATACACATATAAATACATATATATATACACATGTATACATATATATAGATACATATATATATATATATACACACACACACATATATATAAATATATATCAAAGCACAAAATAGTTGCACAACAATGAACTAAGCCCAAAAAAAAACAACCTAGGCTAGCCATTAGCAATCGACAATTGTGGGTTTTGGCATGTGGGTGACTGCTAGCTATATTGTTCCATACATTAAGTATAGTATAAAGGAAGACCAATCTTTCATCTCACACTTTATATACAATTGGATAAACAATATCTATAATCACAAGTATTGCAAGCACACGCAAGCCATACAACAAGCAATCTCAAAACCAACTAGCATTCAAGAGACCAAACATCCACACAACATTTTCCCTCAATTAACTAGTTGAGGAGGCTACAAATTCAAAGATTTTGTTGCCTATAATAATTCCTTTCTTCGGGCTACACAATATATTATAGCCAACAAAAGACCTTTGAATTCCTAGCCTTCTCATTCAGGCAAATGAGGGAAAATTTAGTCTAGATGTTTGTGCTCTTTCCATAAGGATTAAAAAAGTGGGGGCTCGTGGGAATTTTGGCCTAGATTTTCTTAAAGGGAAGGCCATTTTCCACCTTAGCCTTGGTTTTTAGGAAGCTCAAAAATCAAGAAGGATTGCAAGGATTCCAACAAAAGTACACACAAGAAAACTAGCGGTTAAGAATACAAAGGACAATATTCAACATAGGTTGTATAACAATGACTATTTGAATGGATTGCAACCATAATGAGTAAACAAAAACCATAAATCAAAAATTATAGGTTTCAAAGTTAAAAATCCATGCCAAAAAAAATCTTGTAGCACCTCTTCCCATTTGCTTCAAACACACCTCTTCTCACCAACTTCCCTCCACAAAAATGGAAAAAATATTATCATAGGTGACACTTTTCTTTTGCATTGCCAACCATCCACCCTTGAAAAAAACAAAAAATAACCTCTACCCACCTTCATAGAAGTTGCACAAAGCTTGATCCAGTTTGCACCCTCACAGAAGCCTAACCTCGTCGCTCACGAGTCTCATATCAGGTATAGCAATAGAACGACACCAAATAATGCCTCATTGAAAATTTCCCAAACATTCATTTTGTTCCTTGAGGTGTTAAAGGGTAGTTGTTATTACAAAAATTCCCAGTACACACAAAACATACAACAATTAATGTTGACGTGAACTAGCATTTTATTTCCATAGCCTTCTCTATCCATGTGGCCCGAAAAATGCCACCCTATTCCCAAAGCAACCAACAACCTCCTCTGCCACCTTTTTTCACGGTTATGGGAAGGAAAATAATTTGGGAGGCTAATGAAAATTCCAACCAAAGTTATAACCCACTTGCCACCTTTTCCCTAGCTTCCAAAAGCCTAGAAAATAGCAAGCCTAATGCAAATTTTGAGAAAAGTTGACACAAATAGCCGATTGGCCATCAAAAGAAAAAAATTATAGGAGGGTGAAAAAAATTCCAAAGAAATCTATAACCCATATGCCACCCTTTCCTAGATTGCAGGAGATCTAAAACACGGGGAGGCTGACCAAAATTCCAATCAAAGTTGACACAAATATATATATATACACACATATACATATACATATATATACATATACATATATCTACATATGTGTATGTGCATACTATACATACTATACATATACATATATATACATATATGTACATATATGTATGTACATACAATACATGTTGTACACATATATACATATGTACATATAGATATACATAGGCTGTGCAATTTTTGTGAAGGTGATTGAAGGTTATCTTGTGTTTTTTACGTGTGTCGATGGTTCCAAAAGGTGTGTGTTGTATATATATATATATATCTACATATGTGAATGTATATACTATACATACTATACATACATATATATATACATATATGTATGTACATACAATACATGTGTACACATATATACATACACATATAGATATACATATACATATACATATGCATAGATAAATGTATGTACATACTACAATATATATATACATACAATACATATACACATATATACATATATGTATGTACATATATGTATATACATATATGTATGTAAATATATGTATATATATACACATATATGGGTATGTGTAGGATCATCATGGAAAAACCAGGCTCGTAAGTGGCAAAAAATTCAGAAAAATCAGAGTTAGGCAACTTGATGTAAAAATTTGAATAAGTTATCTATATTATTTGAAAAATATGTAAGAATAGAATCTATAGAAAATTGAGTGTAGTTTCTAAACTACTAGGTTTATGTTTTTAAAAAAAATCTATTTGGTGAAAATTTGAAATTTTAATGCAATATTACTTAAATTTTAGGGAAAAAATAAGAAGTAGGTGTCTATCTGACCGCCCTAACCACAATAAAATGATAATATTTTTTAATAATATTTTAGATATAAGTAGAGTACTCATGTCCTGATGTGATGCATATTTTTTTGTAGTTTTTCCAAGTAAATATTTAATTATGAATTTTTATTACAACTTTTAAAAAATATAAAAACTCATATGTCTGAACACCTTAACTTGGTCAAAACTTCATGAAATCCATTTTTTTCTTTTTTAATCTTATAGTATGTGCAGCATAGAATGTGACACATGTTTTGTATTCAAAAAATGTGATATTGTTTGAAAGATATAGATTTTTTCAATTATCCTATCAATCAGGATTTAGTTGTAATTCAAATAGAAAATGAACAATAATTATTTATTAAATTCAAAGTAAAGAATAATTTATATTGGTGGAAAGCTGAGAATCTCCTTTAAAACCCTTTTCATTTCATCATTTTTGGGTAAAAAAGTCGTCACCACATACCCATCATATTGCAACTTTTTGGCCCATCATGATCCTGCACATACCCATATATATACATATACATATATATATATGTACATATATATACATGCACACATATATACCAAAAGCTATGAACATTATATATACATGTAAATATACATGTATATATATACATATATACATGTAAATATACATGTATATATATACATATATACATAAAAATCTATATATACATATATATGTATACACATAAGTTGTATATGGACCAACCTTTCACATGAAATCCTTTGCATAGGTCTATAACTATGAATTTCAGCATTGTATGGCAATGGTTACAATGGAATAAAGAAGTTAATGTTATGGAATTCATTCCGTTGATGTCCACCTTAGGCTATATTGTTCCATTTGTGGCTTCCATTTAGCGTCTATAGTTGCAACACAACAAAATAGTTAATGTTTTGGACGTTATATATACACATATCTATATGGAGATATATAGATACATATACATATATTACACACATATATACATATATATACATATATACATATAAATAGATATATATGCATATATACACATACATATACATATAAGTACATATATATATACACATATATATATACACACACATATATATATACATATATATAGATACATATACATATAAATATATATCAAAGCACAAAAAAATTGCACAAGCAAAAACTAACCCAAAAAAACAACCCAAATTTATGGCTTCATTTACCATCTATGGTTGCAACACAATAAAATAGTCAATTTTTTGGCGTTATATGTACATATACATATATACATATATATGTATATATATATACATATATATATATATACACATATATATATATACATATATATACATATATATATATACATATACATATATACATATATACATATACATATATATACATATAGATATACATATATATATGCATATATATGCATATTAATATATATATGCATATATACACATAAATATACATATTCATACATATATACACACACATATATGTATATATATATATACATATATGTATACATATATATATAGATATATGTACACATATATATACATATAAATATATATCAAAGCACAAAAGAAATTGCATAGGAAGAAACTAACCCAAAAAAAACAACCCAGGCTAGCCATCAACAATTGACAATTGTGGATTTTGGCATGTGAGTGACTACTGGCTATATTGTTCCATTTATGGCTTCTATTTTGTGGGAATGGTTGCAAAATAGTTAATCTGTTGTGTTTTTGGTGAATCTTAAAATCAAGCTTTCTTGTGTTTTGTGGGTTTTGGCATCTGCATGACTGTTGGGGATATTGTTTGATTTATGGCTTCTGGTGTGTGTGAATGGTTGCAAAATAGTTAATCTCCTATTTTTTTGGTGACTCTTCACATGTCGATTACCATTGAAACCAATATCGGTTCATTTTGGGTTTGTGTTCTCTGGATGCAGGTTTTGAGTCGGCTTGTTACTAGGAGCTTCCTGTGTTTTTTGGGTTTTCCATGTGAGTCACTGTTGGAAGTTGCACTTTAGTGTGCGATGGTTGCAATGCAATGAAATAGTTAATGTTATACAAGTTGTGTTGTTTTAGGGTATGTTGTTGCCTTTTTGATAAGGTTTCGTTGAAAAGAGAGTATATTGTTTCTTCACAGTAATATTGCTTGATTTATGGTTCGGCTTGTGTGTGGATGTTTTTGTATGGATTTCTCACAATGATTTTTAGTGTTTTGCACCTCTGGCCATCTAGGTGACTGTTGATAACAATTTTTTTTCATTTACATCTTTTGTTTTGTGGGGATGGTTGCAATGCAATAAAATAGTTAATGTTATGTAGTTCATGTTGCTTTGCGTCAGGCATTGTTCACTGTTCCCATCTGCCTTACACTATTTTTTTTCATTTATGGCTTCCATTTATCACACCATCCCTTGCATTGTTGTTCCTCATCCTAGTTATGCTATGATACATATGTTTGTAAAACGAATGTCTATGTAGTTATCGAGAACATATTGTTGGATGGAATTCTCTGGGTTTATGTTGTTGTTAAACATAGTTGTGAGTGAGGATGGAAAGATTTTGTAAAGGTGCATGTACATTCATTAGCTATGGAATCTATGTGAAGGTGTTTGGATGTTATCTTGTGTTTTTAATGTAATAAAATAGTTAATGTTATGTAGTTCATGTTGCTTTGCACAAGGAATTGTTCATTGTTGTCATCTACCTTACGCTATATTGTTCGATTTATGGCTTCCATTTTCCACAACAACCCTTGTCTTGTTCTTCCTCATTCTAGTTAGCCTATGCATACATATGCACATTTGTGGAATGAATGTCGATACAGTTATCAATAACTTATTGTTCGGTGTCATTCTGAGGGTTTATCTTGTTGTTGAAGGTAGCTATGAGTAAGGATGGCAAGATTCTGTGAAGTTGCAAGTGCATTCATCAGCTATGAAATCTATGTGAAGGTAGCTAGAATGCATTGATGGCTACAAAAGGTGTAGACATGTAACTATCTAAAATCAGATGTATATATGTATATGTTAAAGCTTTCTATTTTTAGAAAGTGGTAATATTCATTAAGTTTGGTATCTTGATAGCTTAAGAATATATTGTTTCATTTTGGACAAGGTGTTGTTGAAAAGGGTGTATTGTTTTAATTTTTATTCCTATCAATTGGCAATGGTGCATAACAACAACAATTTTATTATGTTCCAAACATATCCACAAAATGGTCGCCATAAATAGAAACCCACAAATATTTACAAAAACAAACCCAAGTTAAAATATACTCATTTTTCAATGCACCCCTATGAAAAAATTGAAACAATATAGCCTTCTCAATAGCACATTCTCATAGAATAATAATGGCAAACCATATACATAAATATAATCAACAGTAGAAAATTCAAATATATATAAATATATGTATATATGTATAAATATATGCAGAAAGCCACAATATAGCCCAAACCATACAATAACAATCGACAAAAAACTGCATAACCTCAACAATTTTATGCCCTTGCAAATATGCCCATAAAACACAAACATTAAAGAGAAACCTATCAAAATTTGACCCATATAACGTGTCCATAAATGAAACATAATTTTTTTTAAGAAACAATTTTCTCTTCTATGAACAACACCTTATTGAAAATTGGAACAATATAGTGTTTTAAACATAAATTGATAAAAAATAACACAATATAGGTCAAGCTAAACAAGAACAATCATCAAAAACTGCATAAGGTCAAGGATTTTTTCCCCTTTGCCAACATATCCACTAAATGCAAGCCATAAAGATAGAGCCACATAAAATTAATATATATAAATATATGTATATATGTACAAATATATACATAAATATATATATATATATATATATATATATATATATATATATAAACATATATATTGCTGTAAAAATATACCCAATATAGCCTAAGACAAAAAACAGTAATAAAGAATACCGAATGTAACCAAACATAGAATCAACAACAATACTTATTTTATTATGTTCCAACCATAACCACAAAACAAAAGCAATAAATCAAACAACTTTGGTTTCAACAACCACACACATGCAGAAAGCCACAATATAGCGCAAGGTATATAATAAAAATTGACAAACACTCCATAACCTCAACAATTTTATCCCGTTGCACACATACCCACAAAACGCAAACATTAAACAAAAACTAGGCTTTGAAAATTGGCAGTAACAAACCCATAGAAAAAGCACTCCTTTCTCAACACAACCTCCTCGAAAATTAAAATAATACACCCTTTTCAATAGCACCTTCTCCAAAATGAAACAACAAAGCTTAAGCAACACAACTGTAATCGAAAATCCACAATGGAAGCTAACCCAAAGCGTATAGGATTGACTATTTTATTCCATTGCAACCATAACCACAAACCGGAAGCCATAAATAAAAAAAAATCATAGTACCAAATCCATGCAAAAGCATATACAAAAAACACAAACCATAAATTAGACAACATATTTGAAACAATCAACAGTACCTTATGGAAAATCAAGACAATTACAATTGAAAAAAAACTGCATAAGGTCAAGGATTTTTCTCTGTTGCCAACAATATCCACTAAATGCAAGCCATAAAGAGAGACCCATGGATATATATATATATATATATATATATATATATATATATATATATATATATATATATATATATATATATATATATATATATATATATATATATATCTATACATATATACGTATATATACACACATATATACATATTAAAATATACCCAACATAGCCTAAGGCACACAACAATAATCAACAATACCTAATGTAACCAAACATAGAATCAACAACATTAATTATTTTATTCTATTCCAACCATAACCACAAAACGAAAGCCATAAATTTTATTCTGGTCAAGGATTTTTCCCCGTTGCCAAAATATCTGCTAAATGCAAGTCATAAAGAGAGACCCATGAAAAATTTTATATATATATAAATACATATATATATCTACACATATATACTATATATATACACACATATATATATATACATATTAAAATATACCCAACATAGCCTAAGGTAGAGAACAATAATCAACAATACTTAATGTATCTAAACATAGAATCAACAACATTAATTATTTTATTATATTCCAACCATAACTAGAAATTGAAAGACATAAATCAAACAACATTGGTTTCAACAGCCATCCAAATCCAGAAAGCAACAATATAGCCCGTAGTATACAATAGAATCAACCAAAACTCCATAACCTTAACAATTTTAATCTTACCTATATATATTCATATTAAAATATATGCACTACAGCAAAAGGCGGAGAACAATAATCAATAATAGCTAATGTAACCAAACATAGAATCAACATCATTAATTATTTTATTTTGTTCCAACCATAACTAGAATACGAAAGCCATAAATCAAACAACATTACTTTGAATAGCCACCCACATGCAAAAAGCCATAATATAGCTCGAGCTATACAATAAGAATTGATCCAAACTCCATAAGCTTAAAATTTTTAATGTTACATATATATATTGATATTAAAATATACCCTATATAGCCTAAGGCAGAGAACAATAATCAATAATACCTAATGTAACCAAAGATAGAATCAACAACATTAATTATTTTATTCTACTCCAACCACAACTAGAAAATGAAAGCCATAAATCAAACAACATTCTCTCTACAGCCACCCACATGCAAAAAGCCACAATATAGGCTGAGCTATACAATAAAAATCAACAAAAACTCCATATCCTCTATAATTCTATTTTGTTGCAAACATAGCCACAAAACACAAAAATTAAACACAAACCCTACGAAAATTAACAGTAACAAACCCATACAAAAAACACTCCTTTCTCAACACAATCTCATTGAAATTTGAAAAAATATAGCTTTTTCAATAGTACCTTCACCAAAATGAAACAATATAGCTTAAGCAACACAACTATAATCGACAATGTCCGATGGAAGCTAACACAAAGTGGATAGGATTGACTATTTTATTCCATTGCAACCATAACCACAAACCACAAGCCATAAACCAACCAATCTAATGTAACCAAACGTAGAATCAACAACATTAATTATTTTATTATGTTCTAAACATAACCATAAAATGAAAGCCATAAATCAAACAACATTGGTTTCAATAGCCACCCAAATCCAGAAAGCAACAATATAGCCCAAGCTATACAATAAGAATCGACCAAAACTCCATAACCTTAACAATTTTAATCTTACCTATATATATTCATATTAAAATATACGCAATATAGCCTAGGGAAAAGAACAATAATCAATGATACCTAATGTAACCAAACATAGAATCAACAGTATTAATTATTTTATTTTGTTCCAGCCATAACTAGAATACGAAAGCCATAAATCAAACAACATTACTTTCAACAACCACCCACATCTAGAAAGCCATAATATAGCCCAAGTTATACAATAAGAATCAACCAAAACTCTATAACCTTAACAATTTTAATGTTCCATATATATATTGATATTAAAATATACCCAATATAGCCTAAGGTAGACAACAATAATCAATAATACCTAATGTAACCAAACATAGAATCAACAACATTAATTATTTTATTTTGTTCCAACCATAAGTAGAAAATGAAAGGCATAAATCAACATTACTTTCTACAGCCACCCACATGTAGAAAGCCACAATATAGGCCGAGCTATACAATAACAATCAACAAAAAATCCATATCGTCTACAATTTAATTCCATTGCAAGCATAGCCACAAAATGCTAACATTAAACATAAACCCTATAAAAGTTGACAGTAACAAACCCATACAAAAAACACTCCTTTCTCAACACAATCTCGTCGAAAATTGAAAAAATACAGACTTTTCAATAGCACCTTCTCCAAAATGAAACAATATAGCTTAAGCAACACAACTATAATCAACAATTCCCAATAGAAGCTAACACAAAGCAGATAGGATTGACTATTTTATTCCATTGCAATCAAAATCCATAAACTAAACAATATTAGTTTAAATACCAACCCAGACAAAGAAACCCACAAAACACAAAAAATGACAAATAAGAACCCATGCAAAACCATAAACACAAAACACAAACCATAAAACGAACAATACTCATTTTCATAAACAATATACTCCTTTCTCAATAGCCCCTTATCAAAATTAGCAGCAATCAATAACACCTTATTGAAAATCCAAAGAAACAATATGGTAAAAAACATTTCATATGCACCTCTTGCCGGCTATTTCAAACAAACCTCTTTCTGCCAGCTTTCTCTAGGTTTCCTTGTTTCTCCAAGCCTCCAAACATATGCAGATAATGGAAACCATAAACACAAACCCACAAAAAATCACACTATCAAACCGATGAAAAACCATGCACACAAAATGCAAACCATAAATTAGACAAGGTATTTGAAACAATCAATAATACCTTATGGAAAATCAAGCAATATAACCGCCAACCACAAATCAAAGAATATCGCCGAGGGTTTCTTTCACATGCACCTCTTTCCACTTGCTTCAAACACACATCTTCTTGCCAACTTGCCTGCACAAAAATAAGAAAAATATTATCACAAGAGACACTTTTCTTTTGCATTTCCAACCATCCACCCTTGCAAAAAACACAAAATAACCTCCACCCACCTTCATAGAAGCTGCACAAAGCTTAATCCTACTTGCACCCTCACAAAAGCTTACCCTGGTCACTCACGACTCTCATATCAGGTATAGCAATAGAATGACACCAAACAATGCCTCATTGAAAATTTATCAAACATTCATTTTGTTCCCTAAGGTGTTAAAGGGTAGTTGTTATTATGACCATCCCCAGTACATGCAAAGCATACAACAATTAATGTTGAAGTGAACCAACATTTAATTTCTGCAACCTTCTCTATCCACGTGGCTTGACAAATGCCACCCTATTCCCAAAGCAACCAACAATCGCCTCTGCCACCTTTTTCACAGTTATCAAAAGGCCAAAAATTTGGGAGGCTAACAAAATTTTTGACTGAAGTTATACCCCACCCACCACCTTCTCCCCAGTCGTCAGAAGCCTGAAAAATGGTGAGACTGACGAAAATTCTGAGCAAAGTTGACACAAATAGCCTATCAGCTAATTAGAGGTCTTCCAAACCCTAGATCTAGGATTTTTCATTAGTTTTCATTTCATTAAGGGTTTTTCAAAATTGCATTTGTTTGCATTTCATTTAGTGTTTTCAAAATTGCATTAGTTTGAATTTCATTTAGGGTTTTAAAATTTTATTTTACATTGCCTAAAACTTCAAAAATCTAAAATATTGTTTGCATGTTGCATTCATTTTACATAATAGTCTACATCTTTGTTTTTTTTAATTATTTGCATCAAAAAATTCAAACAAAATAACATCTAGAAAGTTGTCATTTTTCTTTTTGTTTGATGTTAAATTGTACTTGCATTTCATCAAAAAATTTGGAAATCTATAACTGAAAGTATCTATTTGCAACTTTAATCTAAGACCTTAAATATCAACTCAAAAACCTATATTTTAGTTTTTCAATCCCCGTGCAAAGACATATTCACCCTACAACTAATATATCCTTGTGCAAGTTAGTTTTAAATTTTATGAGCATAAAATTGTCTCTATCTACTTGCTATCTTGCTACTGTTAGATCTTAGTTTCAGTTTCTGAAATTGTTTGCATTCAAGTTAATTGGTCAAAATAAGTACATTTTTCAAAAATATAATTTGCATTCCAAAGTCATCACTTTTAGCTTCTTGCATTAAAAAAATAGAAAATTCTTACATATGTCATGTCTAAAAATTGCTATTTCTTTTGCATACTTGCATTGTTCTTCCTATTTGTGAATGTTTGTTATACCTGTTTAGTATCTTTTATCCATTTTGGGAACACTTTTTGTTTGGTCAAACTTGTATTATTATTACAACTTGGTGTCCTATTGCTAATACCCTAATGAGATATAGTTTGAGACTCATGGCATCTCGTGCAAGTACATTTGTTGTGGATCTTGGGTTTTCTCTCTTTCACTCATAGTGTTGAAACTAGTCAACCCATGTTTGAATCAATACCTGAAATAATATCTCCCATGAATTCCAATCCTACTAATGTTGAAACCATCGTTTCCCAAGTTCCTCAAGAGAATTTACAAAAAATAAATGTAGCATTAGAAAAAATTCAAAACTTTGTGGGTTATGAATACATTATTGGTACAGTGGTTCATATCATAGATTATATGAGGGGAATTCTTGATAATGAACTTGGAATAGAAATTGTGTGTAGCCTAGCTCATATTATTGATGACCATGTTCCTATAGTGGCTATTTGTGCTCAAACTTTGGGGTACTCTCAAATTCTAGGTGGAAATAAAATTCATCCTTCCACAATTTTAGCCACTATTCCAACATACATTCATCCAACTGATACTACAACACAACAACCAACTATTAAGGTCAATCCAACTTTGGGTATGTCCACTAGAATCTAGGTTTAGCTTTGTAAATTCAAACATAATATCTCCTAATGTGCCACCTCTCACTCACTTATCCTCCAAACACATATACACCTCTAGATTATTCACCTCCATCTCAAAATAGAACCAATGATTCCTTCCTCAACCAAATTTCGCAAAATGCTTCATCCCTCCAATAAATTTTTTTGACATTAAACCAAAATAAAAATTACCTACCTTCACAATATGTCAATCAAAACCCATTTTCATTGGAGATATTGAGAGTACAAATTCCACAAGGCATAAATATTCCTATATTTGAGAAATATGGTTGTAAAGGATATCTTAGCAACCATGTCTCGACATATAGAGCCTTATGTAGTGACTTCATTTTCAAAGAAAATATCTTGGGTAAGCATTTTCCTAGATTCTTCAAAGACACAGCCTTGGAATGGTTTTTCTCTTTACTAAATAATTCAATTCACTCATTCAATAAACTTGTTGATGAATTCCTTAACCATTTCCAAGTGCACATTGGTCCCAAGATGGCCTTACATAATTTAATGTAATGTAAACAAAAAAAAAGATGAAAAGGTCACTTATTTCATAGCACATTATCAATTTCTTTGTTTAGAAATAAACATTGAGATTCTTGATGTTGCTCTTGAAGGAATATTCATTGAAAATTTACAACTCAATATCCAAGATAAGCTAGGGATGATGAAATTTCCCTCCTTCCCTCACTTGTGCATAGATCTCCATCACTATCAAAATTCAATTAGTCACTATGAAGTAAAAAATTCCTCCAACCATCTTCAAAATTTTGAATATGTTCCTCATAATAATTTCCAACCATTAAAGAAACAAAATAAGGGCTTTATACAGAGAAATTTTCCTCAAAAAATCAACAAGTTGAATCTCACATGGCTGATATAAAAACAACAAATCCATATCAATTTAGAGAAAATAATAGACAATTACATGATTACTAAATACTCTTCATCCCATCATGTTGCAACTCTTAGGAAAGAACATAATTACCTTACCTCCTATTAGAACCATTGATCCTAATAAGCCTTTACCTCAAAACTTCAATTCAAATGCCTTTTGCTATTATGGTCTATAAAATGGATAGAATGCAAAATGATGTGTGTATCTTAAAAATATTATACAAGACATCATTGATTTTAATCACATCTAGATAGGTGGTGTTAATGATCAAGGAAATTATTTTGTTTACCTACCCAACCAAATTTGCAAATCTTTACAAATCCAATGCCAAATCATAATATCTCATTTGTTAAAGCTAGTGACACCAAGAATGATGTGATGAATGTTGGCAACATACAAAACATAACTGGTAAATATAAGAGTGATAATGAATATAATATAGATTCTATGATTGGATTCATTAACGTTCAACCTCGTAAGGGCCAAACCAACTAATCTATGGACATTGATTTCTCACAAAATGATATGATTGAACAAGAACCTGATAGTCCTCTTTACATAGCCAGAAGAATTAATTCAAATAGCCTACTAATGGGATGTTAATTAATTTCATGTGTGTAGAGAATGTGATGACCAATGAATTCCTGTTTGTGCATGAACTTTACCAAGGATCTTATGAGCAATCAAAAGCATGGAAAAAAACACATAATTGTTTTACTTTCCCTATGATAGGTTTTATCACTCTTCCATTGAAAGTTGGACTAAATCAATAAGATTTCTCATTCTTTATCATCCGATCATCCTCTCATTAGACCAATTCTATTTGAAACTAGATTATCCATGGCTTCGTTGCATGGATGTCATCTTGTCAATCATGCATAAATTCTTAAAATTTCAATTTGGAAATGGTATTTTTACTATGCATTATAGTGGTTTTAATCATGTGTCTTCTAGTGGCAATTTCTCATTGAATTTATTTTGGCCTGAACTAATGGAACCTATTAATCAAGTCATGAGGATTTATTTTTCAAATCATACAAAAATTTCAAGGAAAATCACATAGAATAATAATCTCTTAGCATCATCCCTCAACCCATGATTGAACCCCCTACCATTGATGAACCAAAATCCCTTCCATGTAAGCAAGAAAAATCATCCATAATTCCCCCACCCATTTCCTACAAGAGACCCAGAGAATACCATATAAGTCCTATTGTTCCTCCTAAGTTTAAGAAAGTTTATAAATTCAAAGACAAATTGGATGACCAACCTCCCATGGTTCCTTTCATTCCTACCTTGTAAGATAAAAATAAACCAATGGCTGTTAAACTCGCTCCTACATAATCACAACTTGAAAACCATGCAAAAAAAATAAAAAATAAAATGCTAAAGAGTGTATGTGTAGACATCATTCATTTCCTTGTAAGTTAAAAGAAGAGAATAAACAAGAAAACGAAGATAAAAATATAACTCAATTAAATCATGATGATTTTCCACCTTCGCCACAAAAAAAAAAATGAAACTTCTATGGACATTATCATTAAGCCTCTTATTGTGATTAACTTGGATGATGATGATGAGATTATTAAGATTGATGAGGAAGTGCATGGTGATCTAAATTTATTTTTTTCCTCTTTCGTGAACTTAGATGAGATTGATTGTAATGATTTTCATAAAAGTAATGCATCACCACATGTTAAACCTAGTTATTATCCTAGTACGACACTCATTGTTGCCATTTTGGCTAGTCATCTACCTTTTACATATGATGAAAAAGATTGGGATGTGGACAACATAATTTAGGTTGGATTGCATGTGTCATAATAGTCTTTTATTTTTCTTCTTTTTATGTTCTTTGTGTGATTACATTTGCATAATGTGATCCCCTGTATGTCCTTTGTGTGTCTTTATGTTTGTGAGCTTACTTTGGATGACCCTTTTCACTCTATTGGTGAAAGGATAGAAAGGATGAAAATTTGTATCATTCTTCTATCTATATCTACATTATTCTATCTATCAAAAACCATTTATGTTTTTATTTCTCTTGTGTTTTCGTTTTGGGGATGACACAAGGAGTTGAGAAATTTAGGTCTCTTCCATGTTGACTCAAAAATTTTATATTTGTTTTTTCTCTCTATGTGTCATCGTTCCTTTGTGTTAATTTTTCTATGAGTATTTGGGGAATGATGACGGTTCCAAGCTCAATTGTATCACTACAAAAAAGACATGTGCTAACCCCAAATTCGTGGACCCATTATGTGTTATCTTATGATTAGATATGGGGGGAAACTTCCTTGTCATGATATAGCCTTACTTGGAAAAATATTTTTTACATAGGTCTTTCCAAATAAAGCTCTCATGTATTGGAATTTATCATTATTCTAGTTTAATTTAATTTCTCACAACATGGTGTTTAGCAATTTATTTAAAGTTGGGGACATTCAACATCTTGTTTTTTTTCTTGATTTGATCTTGTTCCCACTTGTTTTCTTGATTGACCTTGTTAAAATTGTGGTATTCTTATTTCATGTGATGTGTCTTCCTTGTGGTGACATTAGGTTTGATATCCATCAAGAGTGCGACCTTTCATGGCATATGACATTCCTCTTAGTTGTAATCCCATTCCTTGCATTCACTAAGGTGAAAATATTTTATCCCTCAGCTAGTCTTCTCTTTGTGACATTAAATGTGATATTCCCTAAGTTGAAACCTTTCAAGTTATAAGAAAAATCCCTTGATTATCTTAAGCTTAAACTAAAATTCTTTTCCACTAGCATAAAAAAAAAAATCGCTTTGTGGTGCCTTTTATGTAATGAGTGTCTAGCATAATGTAGATTGCTAGCCTTGTGAAAACCTTTGACCTTTTTGTGTTGCACCTTATCAAAGTTACCCGAGAGTATAAATTTTGTTATGGTTGAAATATGGGAGCCTATATACATGGCATGTCTTTCCCATTGCCACTTATTTTGTGGGTGCACACCTAGTGTATATTGCATTGCAAAAGAACTTGTGTGTTTTTCACTTGTTTTATCTCATTTAGTGTATACTAGACTACAATTGCGAGCATTTTTTTCATGGTCACTGAGAATAACACAAATTTATTACTTGTGGTGCCATGTGAGTGTTTAATGGAATTAGCATAACACAACTTGCTAGTTCATTTGGTTGTATTAATTTTGGTGTTGTATGATGTTGTATCTTGTGTCGTTGCTACAAGCATGTGCCTCTTTGTGTCTTTCTTTGTTTTCCATGGGATGCTAGATCTTGAGGGCTTGTTCATTATCCTTGATCCTTGTCATCTTATCTTTCCAATAGTTGTACATTTAGACCTCTCTTGACTTATTTTTCTACTTCAGTGTGAGTTTGAGCGTAAGTCTCATACTCTCACTAAAGTCAGGGCTAAATATAGTGTAGAAAAATGTACACCCTTAAATTTTCACACTTTTTTTTTGTCTCTTAATTGATTAGACTTAATTAAGCTTCTAATCAACCAAAATATGCATTTAAAATCCTTATTTGTCCTATTATCTAAAAGGGAAATTGAGATTAAATGAATGGAAACATTAAATTAATTTCCTTGGAAAGTGAGTGTCCTAGATTTAGGTCCTAGGACTCATTCACCCAAGTTGAATGGGTCCTCCTTAAGTTCCAAGTATAAAATTTTAATATGTTTTTGGTGGCATTTTAATTATTCAAATTCAAGTTTCAAATGTCAACTTGTGGAATCTAGGTTTCAAGAAATTAGATAAACACCTATAAATACAAGGTTTTTTATCAATCCAAATCTAACAAACTTTATGAGAGCATCCTTATAGAAAAAAAATTGTCAAGAGCATTGAAGAGAAGATTTATTAGTCATCTCCAATAGCTATCAAGATCATATTCAATCATGTCAAAGTTCATGTGTTTTCATGTCATGTTTTTTACCTAACATTGTTATGTAGGTTTCAAGCATTCAAACATTAATCCAAGTGTCAAATCAAGAGTCTAATCAAGCCATTTAATGCAAGATCCAATCCTTAGAGAGATGCGTTAGGCTTCAGTCTTCTAAGGTAATCCATTAAGGGTTTGGTGAGTCATGACATAGTATTTTTTTCATCAAATTTATTCATTTTATCATTAATTCATTATCAAGGTTTAATTACCAAATGACTAAGGCAAACCCCTATTCACAAAAAAAAAAATTCTCTCTTTGTATGTGCATATTTATAGGTGAAGAAGCATTGAAGATTGATCAAAATAGAAAATTTTCAAAGTCATCAAAGTTTTCATCATTTTTTTCAACCACAAAAACTCATATTTAAAATTTATTTCAAACTTTCAAACAATGGAATCTAGAGGAATCAAGATCTTAGATCTAGGATCAAAGGACTATTATATCAAATTTTGGACCCATGTATAGAGACCCATTCACCCTAAGGTGAATTTATCTAAATGGGACACACATCAACCACTTTGGTGACATGTACACATCAGTTAACCCTTCTTAGATCTACCTAAAATTTGGTGTTTCTATTTGTTCTATTGTGAAAATCTACATATAAAGTTTTACATCACATAATTTAGTTAATTAAGCATTTTATTTTTATCTCCTAAAAGTACATTCAAATATTTTTTGTCATAATGAAACAACATATCTCCTAATAGGGTTGACTCAACTCAAGCTTAAAATTAAATTCTATCCTTGGAAAATATCTTTTCCTAATGAAATTCAAGGAAGGATAGGTGCATTCACTCCATATCTAAAATACAAACACCTAAATTTTTTTCTTTATTTCATTTTTGGTGCACATATTTCCCTATGTTTCAAGGATAAAACCTAGTGGGAAAAAAAATCCTCTCCAACAAGAGAAAGAGAAGGATTTAAGACCTTCAAAAAAGATGATCCTTGGTGATAGGAACATGATAATGAAGAAATCATGAATCATGCAGAATTTGAAAAGTTTAACAAATATGGATTGGTGTCTTCTGGAATCAATGAATCTCCAAGAAATTTAGATCAAGATAGGAGATACAAAACACTGCATGAGTGAACATATGAACACTACTCAACTAATATACACAAAGTTGGTCAAACTATACAAATTCCATAATACAAATAGTTGCAATGTAAGAAATGGGATTCCACCTTTTTGGAAGATGGAACAAGGGGAATGAGACCCTCCTATTTCACTAACATAACATTCAAAGAGATCCCTAGAGATTTGTAATAGGGGTGTTCTAGGGTATGGTAAATGACTAAAGAGAGGTTCACCACCAAGCTAGGGCTTGGAAAGACAAATGAAATGCAAGACCTAATGATTAACTTAATGATATGCAATACTTCACTAAATGACCTAAAAATGGATGCAAAATAAGAATAGAAAGCTAAGAAAGGTATAGAGGGGCACCTGGAAATCTGTAGCAACTAGATTGAAGACCTGAAATGCTAAATATGCTAAAATTAATGCCTGCTAGGACTCATATGCTAGTTTAGGTGAATTAGTCCCAAATTAGGGATTCTGGCAGGAACAAAAATCTAGCAAATACAAGTTTGGAACTCTTGAAAACTACAACTTTCACTATACTAGGACTCATACGCCATAAGTAGCATATTAGTCAAGTTTGGCTTTTCTAGAAAATCAGGATCTGGATCTACTCTCCAATCTCTGCTCTGCCTTCTCAACTTGATTTCTTGGTCTAAAATGTTGAATTATGTTTTGTAGATGTCTTCGAATGATCTTGTAGGTAAGGTGACAAATTCGACAACTTTGAACACTTTGAAAACTTTCTCCAATCTTTCTCTTCAATATGTCTTCAAATTAGATTTGCACTTGTGACACACTAAAGAGAGGGAAAAATGTTGTTTTGTTAGTAGAAAGGGGTTTCCCATGGTCAAACACTATTTTGGTAATCAAACCTTGTAATGAAATGAAATGAAATAAAGGAATGATGAATGAGCAACATGCAATGTTAAAACTCACCAAACCCTAGCAATAAAGTGTTGTAAATATGTATGAGATGGATCCAATGGATGTAGATCTTGAATCTTGCTTGAATGTAATAGATCTTGAATTGAATACTTGATTGAATGATGAAACCCTATATCACAAATGTTAGCTCAAAAACAAACATGATGCATGATGACTTTGACATGATGCTTGATACTTGAATAATGCTCTAAAACACTTGATAATCAACTCTTGAATGCTCTTGTAGACTCTTGAATTCTCTTGTAAACTCCAATTTTCTATAATGTATGAATCTCAAGGTGTTAGATAACTTGTAAACTTTCTAGGTGAAAAATGAGTGAAATAACCTTGTATTTATACTTGTTTATGCCAAATTTCTTGAAAGTAAAACACTTATATCCAACATCAGATCTAGGAGGATAAAATACCACCAAGAATTTGAATGAAATTTGATTTTGGGCCACATGAGACTCATACACTAGAAGTGGAGTATGATTCCCATTAGGCTTAGTTATGGGACACATTTTTCAAGATTTCTTAGAATGATGTGAAATCAGGATCAGTGCCTCGAAACTTAGGTGGGAATCATATACCCAAGGTGGTGTATGAATCCTAGATCACTAAATCTAGGCCACACAACCTAAAAAGAAATGAATTATGATTGGATGCTGGTTTATGTCAGGATTATTCTCATAAAGATACATTAATTAAGGCTTCTGGATGTAAAAGAAGGCCAATTAAATCATAAAGAAGCCCAATTAATTATGAAAACCCTAGATTAGTGTGAAAGTGTGGTACAAAAATTTACAACACAAAAAATAAGGTATCACTAAGTCCATTTAGTTTACAAGCACCCAAAACCTGATGGGAATGTGTTAAACACACTACAACACTAAATCAAGGCCACATTAAGCTCAATTTAATGAGGGCCCAAAAAAATGCAAAAATGAAGAGCAGTACATTTTTGTCATTACATCTAGCCCCCACATTAGTGAGAGGAGGAACTAGCTTCAAATTGATAATAAATTAGACAAACTTGCATCAAGAGGGGTTCAAATGTACCAATGCTAGTAAGATAGGATGCCAACAATCAAGAGGGGTGGTCAAGCCCCCAAGATCAAGATCCTATGATGAACTAACATAAGAAATAAGGAACACGCATGCAAATGATAAAGAGCATCATTTAGGCACAAGCATACACATTTAAAGACATAAAGAAAAGCGAAAAATAAAACAAAAGGGGTGGATCAAGCTTTGACCATTTGTCCCATATGTTGTGGATCATATCTAAGCTATTTGTTTAAAAATGCATGCTCACTCTAAGGAAACAAAACTTCAAGTTGTCCACTTAGAGGTGAGTATCCAAAAGGTGAGACATATACACACACGACTGGTATGTACTCACACAAACAAGCGAGTGGTTATGGGAAAGTCATGCATTGATACAACTTCCCATCCAACCAAACCAAATTTAAACCTCTTGATAACTTTGATAAGGCACCATGCAACAATGAAATTTGAGCTTCATGAGGAAAAAAAATCTTTGTATGCTTGAAACCTATGAACAAACAAGATGGATCCACAGGTATGCAAGGTGTGTTATGCAAGGTGGCCATATAACTAAAATTGTAAATGCAAAAATGGTGTCAGGAATGTTCAAAGGAGTCTTGCTTAGTTCATGTAAGGTCTTAACTTAGGGAACATTGTGTCTAATACCTCCAAGAGAGGACCAATCAAAGAATAGAAGATTTTCAACTTAGGGGATGCAATGTGTTGTATCAAGCCACTAAGAGGAATATAATATGCTAAGAGAGAGCATGCTCTTGAAGGACATCACACCTGATTTCATCCTCAAAGAAAAAGAAACATCGCATGAAGCAAGAAGACTACACCATGAAACATGAAATGAAAAATAATAATGCCAATGTATGCCCCCACTTTAAAGAAATTTCTAAACACCATGTTGTGAGCAATTACTTTAAAGTAGAAAATGATAAATGCTAACAATAAAGAAGACATGAGAGCTTATTTGGAAAGCCCTATACCAAGTCATATGTTTCCAAATGAAGTTATTTCATGCAAAAGGAAAAGAGAGGGATTCCCCCAAAAATAAAACTCCAAACACATGAGGAATACATGGATTTGGGGTTAGTATGTTCTTGCTACAATGTTTTTAGAGAGCTCGAAACTGTCATCATTCCCCAAATACTCATCGAAAAAGAAGAATGACAAAAAGAGAGCGAAAACAAAGAAAAATCCTTTTGGGTCAACATGGAAGAAACATGAATGTCTCGACACCTTGCATCATCCTCAAAAGGAAAACAAAAAAAAGAAAAGATAAAGGAAAATATTTTGGGTCAACATGGAAGAGACATGAATGTCTCGACACTTTGTGTCATCCCCAAAAGGAAAACACAAAACAAAGAAAAGACAAAAATGAAAAGGTAAAAGATTTATGACATAGAGAAAAGTGTAGGTACAAATAGAAGAATGCCACAAAGAGAGAGAGAAATACATCAAACAAAACATCACGGGGGATCATGTTACCCACATGTGATTACATGAAGAAAAAAATGAAAAATAAATAATGCAAAAGACAAGTAAGGCACATGCAAGTCAACCTATGAGTAGGTCGTCTGCATCCCAATCATGTTCATTGTATATAAAAGGAAGACAACTATCCAAAGGTACAATAGCAAGTACTGAACTAGGGCCATCACCAAGTTCAACACTCTTCTTAGGAGGATTGTCATTTAAGCTCGTAGAAGAGGAAAACAGTGTGTTTAATTCATTATGCACTTCTTCATCAATTTTAGCAACCTCATCATCATCATCCAAATTAATCACAATGGGAGGTTGAATGATAATGTCCAAAAAAGGGTTTAGCTCCTATTGTAGTTGTGGTATAGGATCTTTTTGTTGTAGCAAGGGAGAATCATCCTGCATTGCTTCAGTTAAGTTTGGATCTAAATTTTATTTTTTGTTATCTTCATTTAACCTTCAAGAAAGGGCACGACGTCTATTCCTACACTCTCTAATATTTTTGTTTCTTTTAGTATGACTTTCAAGTTGTGTTTGTGTATGAGCAGATTGATCAATCATAGGTTTCTTTTCTTCCCTAAGGGGAGGAATAGAAGGAACTATGGAAGCTTGTTCAACCACTTTCTCTTTAATCTTATAAACTTGTTTTATCCTAGGAGACGTGATGGGATTTTTTTAATTGTCTCTTGGTCATGTTGAATAGGACAACTAAGAGGGGGTTGAATCAGTTGTCACATAATTAAACCTTTAATTCAATCACTGGAACTAATTCTTAATACTGCTTAAATGATTAATCATCAAATATCAATGCATAACCTCAAATCCAACACATAAACACAATAACACAAGATTTACGTAGAAAACCCAATAAGGTAAAAACCATGGTGAGGATTAACTCACATTATAAAGAATATAAAATTTGATTACAAGAGGCTAAGTGCATGAAATAAGGCTCACTACCAAAACAAGGACTCACTATCCAACAAGGCTAATAACTCGAAGGGCTCACTACTACAGAGATACAAAAAATACTTGTTATAGATACTACAATCTCAATGCAACAAAGGATTCCACCACAATCACTCACATATATGCATGAATGGAATAGTTCACCTTCTACTTACTGCATCTAAAAAATCAGCATTAAGCTTCACACTGATTTTCCACACTCACATCATACACACTCACTAAATAGAATCAATATCAAATCTAACTACACTTTTTATTTTCTCTTATCACTCTTCTTTGCTCTTGCATATTTCTTCACCACTAATTGATTGTGTATTTATACCATCTTCAACTTTGAAACATATCCAAAGTTGACCATCCAAATTCAAATTCAAATTAGGTCAGTGCCAAAACATTCTAGGGTGGAATTAGAATGAGGGAAACCAAAAAACATGCTTCAAGGGACCTAAAAAGATCCAACGTGCTTCATCAACCTTGAAATTAGTATTTTACACAAGGTCATCCAAACCAATGTAATACACATAGAAGCATTAAGCACGAATCTTCCATATGCCAAAACTATCTTCAATAGAATCATGGCAACTCAACTCGAGAACTACAAGTCATACAAATTCATCAAAGAGAAATTTGGACTAGAAAAATTTATCCCATACCTCAACTAGAAACACAAAAAACCACATTCACAACTAGTGAAAACCACTTGCACTATACAACAAATCAACAACAAAAAATCTGGATATAGCATCTTATAACAACCATGAATAACATGTATGAACTGCAAAAACATAGAAGCAAATATGGACTAAAACCCATAGAAACCACTGAATACCTACAACATATCTTCATTACAATTTTCTCAATATCCTCGACATATATAGCGAATTGCAACTAGTTGATAACTAGTTGACTAGTTGACATCAATGACAACACCTTCAATATTTCCATTCTTGCAACAATCTCCCCCTTTATCATTGATGGAAACACATGATGTGAATAACCATCAAAGACAACATACTAGATTTGAATACACTTTTTTGTTTCTCCCCCTTAGTAGATAATCTCTTATATGCTTCCTTTCCTTTCACATGCTTCTTATCCTATTCTTCCTCTCTTTTTTTCACATGATTCGTCTCCCCATTTGACATCAATGGAAAAGGAAAAAGAATATTTTACACTGATTTCTCCTTTGACATAAAAAATAGAATATTCACAATGATAACACCTAATACTACTTGATCCCCCTAAGAGGTAGCCATTAAAAAATCAATCCAAAAGAAAGATAGATCCACTAGAATGATGCATCTCCATATGCATCTAGTTCAAGAAATGAGGGAAAATAACCCCTAACTTCTCCCAAAGATACTCAAAAGTATCTTTAGGAATAGCCTTCTTGAAAATATCAGCAATTTGATCCTTCATCAGAACATACTCAAGCTTTACTTCATTCTCCATGACCTTCTCTCTCAAGAAATGATACCTGATATATATATGCTTCATCCTCAAGTGCATCACTAGATTCTTTGAAATGTTAATTGCACTTGTATTATAACAAAAAATAGAAATGGGATCATCATATACCATTTTGATTCCTTTCAATGTCTATTTCATCCATAGAACTTGTGTACAACAATATACTTAGCTTCAACAATAGACAAAGAGACCGAATCTTGCTTTTTACTTGACCATTCCACCAATCTACATCCAAGAAAGAATGCACCACCACTTGTACTTTTTATGTCATCTACACATCCAGCCCAATCTACATCTGTATACACACCAAGTGTAAAATTAGTATCTTTAGGATAACACAATCCATAATCTGGAGTGCCATTAAAATATCTAGATATTCTTTTAATAGCAACAACATGTGTTTCCTTAAGATCTTCTTGAAATCTAGCCACAAGACAGACAACATGCATGATATACAATCTTGTAGAAGTCAAATACAATAGTACATCGATCATAGATCTATACTTGCTCTGATCAACCTTAGGTGAATCATCATCTTTACGAAATTATCAACCAGTCACCATAGGAGTACTTACCAGCTTGGAACCATCCATCACAAACTTCTTCAACATCTCTCTCACATACTTAGACTATGAAATAAAAATTCCTTTCTCTATTTGATTAATTTGTAGCCCAAGAAAGAAATTCATCTCCCCTAAAATAGGCATTTCAAATTCTTTTTGTATCTCTTTTGCAAATAGCTTGCACATATTTTCATTTCCTCCAAAGATAATGTCATTAACATGCATAACTATAATCAATATTTTGTCATTTTCAATCTTAAAGTATAGATTACTATCTATCGTACCTTTGTTAAAACCTTGTTGTATCAAATTCCTATCCAATCTCGCATACCAAGCTCTAGGAGCTTGCTTCAATCAATATAAATCTTTCTTCAATCTACACACCATATCTGGTTGACCTGTCAACTAAAATCCTTTCAGTTATTCCATATAGACTTCTTCTAGCTCACCATTCAAAAATGATGACTTGACATCTATCTGATAGACCTTAAAGTCTATATGAGCGAAAAATTCCAAGAACATCCTTATAGCTTCCATTCTTGCTACAGGAGCAAAAGTTTCTTGAAAATCTATACCTTCTACTTGTGAGTAACCCTTACACACAAGCCTTGCTTTGTTTCTAACCACTTCTCCATTCTCATTCAACTTATTTTTGAATACCTACTTCGATCCAATGATGTTTTTTTTATACCAGTCTTGTGACCAATTCCCAAGTTTGATTCTTCTCAATCATCATAAATTCTTCTTTCATTACTTCCTTCCAATGTTCATTTTTACAAGATTCACTTATAGTCTTCGGTTCAATCTTAGAAAGTAAACATTAGGAATTATTCCATACCGTAGCTCATAGGGAGTCTTTGTACTATTTTCTCTTGCTTGAACTTGGTTGAATACATAAAAAATAGTATGAATAGCTTCTTTCCAGTAGACTTTTGGTAAACCAACCTCAGTAATCATTGATCTAGCAGCTTCTTGAATTGTTCTATTTTTCCTTTCAACAACTCCATTTTGTTGAGGAGTTCTCAAAGTAGATAACTATCTCTTTATTCCATGCACTTCACAAAACATATTAAACTCATGGTAGGTGAATTCTCCACCTCTGTTAGACCTTAAGCATTTTATCTTCAAGTTCACTTCATTTTCAACCAAAGCTTTGAATGCCTGGAATCTATCTAATGCATCTGATTTCTCTCTAAGAAATGTAACCCATGTATATCTATAATAATCATCAATCAAAAGCATAAAGTACCTTTCACCAAGTAGAATTTTCACTCTTGTAGGACCGCAAAGATCTATATGAACTAAATCCAGTAGTCCGGTAGTAGACTATTCCTTTGATCTATAATGATTTCTTGCTTGCTTTCCAAACTGAAAATTCTAGCAAAAAGCATTAATAGGCTTTGTAATTCTTAGTAAATATCTCACATCCTAAACATCACTAATCCTTTACAAATTATCAATATTCATGTGACACATTCTCTAATACCATAAAAAACTATCATTAATCTAAGTCATAAAGCATCGTCCATCAGCGCCCTTAAGTTGATAGATATTCCCTTTAGATTTCTTTCCTATAGCGATCAATGTTTCAAATCATTTATGGATCTCAAATATCTCATCCTTAAACACAAGATCATATCCTTTTCTGCACATCTGACCAACACTCAACAGATCATTCCTTAAACCATTAACATAGTAGACATTATTAGTATGATACTTGCCATCAAAACTCACTAAACCTATCCCACAGATTTTAGCACCACTATCATCTCCAAACATAACCAAGCCTCCATCATATTTTTCAAGCTTAAAAAACTTACTCTTATCACTAGTCATGTGATGTGAACAACCAATATCAACTATCCAATAGTTTTTCTCTCGTTTAGCATGTAGGGAAGAGATAACCATACCTTAATTATTCTCCTTCTTTGGAGGGATTTCCTTTACCTATTTTTTAGAATTAGCAGAAGTAGGTTCATTCTTAATCACCAAGAACAAGCATTCATTTTCATCAGGATCTTCATATTTTGAATCCTTATCAGATATACTAGCATTCTCATTCACATAGGAAGCTCTATTAATCGTCTTTCCTTTCTTTTCTTTCTCATATCTTTATTTATTCCTTTTAGCTCTTTCCAAACACTTTGCAGCATAATGACCTATTTCTCCATAACTAAAGAATTTAAAAGGAAACTTACCTTCATACTTACTAGAGCCTTTCCTCATCCTTCTTACAAAGTTAGCTTCTATTTTGTCAAAGTTTTCTTCATCCGGATCTTCAGATTTTGTAGCTTTAAAAATAGTCTCTGATTTGTATCCATTCCTTAGAATTAGCTTCCTCATCTCATAATATGTCAAAATTCTAATAGCAGATCCTTAGTACAGGTCTTATAATCTATAGTCTTCTCAATAGCACTCACCTTCTCACTGTAAGCATTAGGAAGAGTCTTGAGAATCTTCTTTACAATCCTAGTTTCATCTATAGTAGTACCAAGTCCTGGTATTTTGGCCACTATCTCATCCAATCTCTATACAAAAGCTTTATCATTCTCATCTTAAAACATATGTAGAAGATCAAACTATGTCTCCAAGTTCTATAGTTTCACTTCTTTAACTCTTTCATCACCATCATGTGCTCTTTCCAATCCATCCCAGACTTCCTTAGCGGTCTTCAAATTTTGAACCTTAATCAACTCGAAATGTACTAGACTATTCTTCAAGATGTATTTCGCCTTATTTTTCACTTCATGTGCTTTGATCTCATTAGGCATACTCAGACCATTACAGGAGGAGTGTAAGGATTCTTGTAAGATTTCTATAAACTATATCTATAATACTCCAGATATTCTTCCATCAATACTTTCCAGATACCATAATTAGTTCCATCAAACCTTGGATAATCATAAACCATTTTTCCAGCCATCTCATACCTTCCCCAAGAAATTAAGCTCTTCACCAAGGAACCAAGCTCTGATACCAATTATTGAATAGGACAACTAAGAGGGGGTGAATCAGTTGTCATAGAATTAAACCTTTAATTCAATCATCAAAACTAATTCTTAATCCTCCTTAAATGATTAATCATCAAATGCCAATGCAAAAACTCAAATCCAACACATAAACACAATAACACCAAATTTACATCGAAAACCCAATAAGGTAAAAACCATGGTGAGGATTAACTCACACTATAAAAAATATCAAAACTGATTACAAGAGGCTCACTACTTGAAATAAGGCTCACTGCCAAATCAAGGACTCATTGTCCAAAAAAAGGATTCATAATCCAATGAGGCTAACAACCTAGAGGGCTCACTACCATAGAGATACAAAGAAGAAAAATAAGACTTGTTATAGAGAGACTACAATCCCAATGCAAAAAAGGATTTTACCACAATCACTCACATACATGCATGAATGATAAAGTTCACCTTCTACTCACTACATCCAGAAACTTAGCATTAAGCTTCGCATTGATCTGCCACACTTGCATCATGTACACACTCACTGAATAGAATCAATGCCACATCTAACTACACTTTCTCTTTTCTCTTATCACTCTTCTGCTTCACTCTTGTATATTTCTTCACCACTAACTCGTCATGCATTTATACCATCTTCAAATTTGAAACATATCTAAAGTCAGCCATCCAAATTCAAATTCAAATTAGGTCAGTGCTAAAAAATCCTAGGGTGGAATTATGACCCAAACACATGCTTCAATGGACCCAAAAAGATCCAACACACTTCATCAACCTCAAAAGTAGTATTTCACACAAGGTCAGCCAAACA
The DNA here is from genome assembly GCA_007258455.2 of Sequoia sempervirens. Lineage (NCBI taxonomy): Eukaryota > Viridiplantae > Streptophyta > Pinopsida > Cupressales > Cupressaceae > Sequoia > Sequoia sempervirens. The sequence continues at coordinate 59,977,720 of VDFB02281492.1, forward strand.
AGTGTAAAACATATAGAACCATTAATCACGAATCTTCCAAATTCCAAAAGTCTTCAATGGAATCAGGGAAACTCAACTCTATAACCTCAAGTCATAAGACTTCATAAAAGATAAATCCATACCAACAACATTTCTCCCAGACCTCAACAAAAAACATAGAAAACCACAGTTCACAACTGGTGAAGACAACTTGCACTATACAACAAATCAACAACCAAAAATCTAGATATAACATCTTCTAACAACCATGAACAACATGTCTAAACCACACAAAAATAGGAGAAAATTTGAACCAAAACCAAAAGCAACATTGAATACCTGCAACATATCTTCATTACAATTTTCTAAATATCCTCGACATATATAGCCAACAACAACTAGTTGATAACCAGTTGACTAGTTGAAATCAATGACAACACCTTCAATCTTTCCATTCTTGCAATAGGTCATTTGTAGGAAATAGGAAAAGGATCTATCTTTGATTGGTCTTCATTGTTTAGAATGTCTTTAGGTTCTATGATGGTTTTTTCAAGTATAGTAGGCTCGGTCGTTGGCTGAGGCATGTTTTGAAGGGATAGTTTTGTTATGCATTTCTCCTTAAAATTTTAGTAGTATTTTAAAAATAATTCTTCTCAACGTTTAATAGGTTCCATAGGCTCAGACTAAAAGAAATATAATGAAAAATTTCCACTATAAGACAAAGTGTTAAAGCCACTATGATGCACAATAAATATTTCATTGTCAAAGGGAAACTTTAAGCATTTATGCATGATTGACAAAACAACTTCCATGGAGCATACACATGGGTGATCAAGCTTCACATAGAATTTCTCCAATGTTGAGATGATGGAGAATGAGGCATCTAGTTTTTTTGGTTCTATTTGTAAAGGTAGGGTGATCAATCCCATCGTAGGGCAAGTGAAATCGTTATGCATTTTTATCCATGCTTTTGGTTTATCATATGTTTCTTGATAGAGTTCATGCACAAGTAGGAATTCCTTGGTGATCACATTCTCTCCACAAATAGGATCAATTAATATCCCATTAGTGGGCTTATCATATATTCAACTGATTATGTAAAGAGGACCATCGGGTGCATTTCTAATAATATCTTTGGATGAGAAAGCAATGTCAAGAGTCCTTTTAGTTCGTCCATTATGAGGTTGAGTTTCAATGAACACAATCAAACCCTTTCCAATAGTATCCATAGGACTAGTTTCCATAGGAGTTTGTTCTATGTTGTAATCATCTGTGTCAACATTCATCACATCATTCTTTGTAGTTTTGCTAGCTTAGAAAAATGAAATATTATGTTTAGGAATAGGGTCAGTAAATATTTTTGTTTTGGTTGGGAGGAGCAACAAACTTATTTCCTTGATCATTAACACTATAAATTGAAAGTCAACCAGAATCAATGAGGTCTTCCACAAGATGTTTAAGATGCTTGCAATGTTTTGTATCATGTCCATTTTGTTGGTGATAATGGAAGTAAGCATTCGATCTAAAACGGTGGTAAAGGTTTATTAGGATCAAGATTTTTAACGAGAGGAAAAGTAATCATTTTTTGTTCTAAAAGTTGGGACATTGTGTTATGAAGGGTATTGGGTAAGGGAGTGAATTGCTGAACCAGATACCCAAATGTGAAAGGAGTTGTTTTCCTTATAATAGCCACTTGGGAATTGATATGTTGAGGTGTTTTTTGAGGTGGATTATGTTGAATGAATCATTTTTTTTCTAAAATGTTGGTAATTGTTTTGGTTTGTGTACTCAGACTTCTCGGTTTGGCTAGAGGTGGATTTTGCATCACGACTACTAATCGAGTTTTGATAATCATAGAGGGAAGTACATAGGTGCATGAAGGTAGGGAATTTCATCATGATAAGCTTATCTTTTATTTTACTTTGCAAATTTTCTATGAACATCTTTTGAAGGTGAGGGTTAGGAAAATTTACATCGATTTGGGAATAAAGCAATTGGTAACGTGAGATAAATTCACTAATCCTTTCATCTTATTTTTGCTTACATCTCATAAAATCAACCAAGGTCATTTTAGGGGACATGTGCACCTGAAAATGGTTTATAAAGGCCTCAACAAGTTCTTTGAAAGAATGAATTGAGTTGTTCGGTAATGAGAACCATTGTAAGGTGGTATCCTTCAAACATCTAGGGGAAAGCTTAGCTAAGAGTTTATCCTCAAGAATAAAGTCACTACATAAGGTGGTATAGGAAGTAACATGGTTAGAAGGATCTCCCTTCCCCCCATATTTCTTGAATCTAGGCACCTCTATCCCTTATGGCATTGGTGTTCTCAATATCTCCAAGGATAAGGGATTGCTTCTAACATAATATGTGGGTGGACCATTTTTATTTTGGTTTATGGTGGAAACTTGCTTTTGAATGGATGAAACAGTTTGCAAAAGTTGGTTTATGTGAGGATCATTGTTTATATTTTGATATGGAGGTGAATAGGGTGGGGGTGTGTATGTGTTCAATGGACAAGTGAATGGAATGCTTATAGTAGATAAAGTGGTAGGAGATATGATGTGTGATGCCATAAAGGTACTAGGAGGAGAAAATCCCACCAAGAATTTGAATTAAATTTTATTTTGGGCCACACGAGACTCATACACCAAAAGTGGCATATTATTCCTAGTAGGCTTAGCTTTGGGATACATTTTTCAAGAATGCTTGGGTGATCCCACAAAGCTAGTTTACAATTTCTGGGAGATTCTAATTTTTTCCGAAATCACAAATTTCTAGAAAATATAATGATTTAAGCCTTAAAAAGTTCCATTTAAAGCATTCCAATTTAAGAGGGTTTGATCAAACTACCTTAGATCAAACCCCCTTGGATAAAACCCCGCTAGTTTTAAAACATACCTATAACAGAGTCTCCTTTACACCTATCAAAATGCTGATAAAAAACCACTTTTGATTTACCTTTTGGAGGATCAAATGAATTCATTTAAAATTTATTTTTTGTAAGTATGTATTCCTTATTATAAGCTTCCCAAAAAGTATAATTTTAAATAAATTTAATTTAATTATTATATTTATTTTTTATTTCTTGTGAATGTAGGTTTTCACTAAAAATCAAGCTCTCTTCTACAATGGAAAAATAGAAAATTATCAAAAAAATTTGAAAAATATGAGTGCACTAGATATTGAATTCCTTGATCCAAAAAATAAAATAAAATTTAATTTCGATACATACAAAAAAAGTACATGTTATACAGTCGCGCTATGTTTGAATTGTAATTGGTTTGACTTCAAAAATTGATTAAAGAAAAATAATTCAATACAAAACTATATAACCAAGTGGAAGCACTAGATATCATAGTTACAAATCTAAATTCAAAAGAATTAGAATTTTATCCTTCATGGAAAAAAAGTTGTGTTATATGGTGAGCATCACTTTTTAAAAATGTTGTTTTCTAAAAAAAAAATTGGTTTTCGAGAGAGATGGAAAAAGAAGTGCAATATGATTCCAAAATTTTTGAAAAAAATATATTTAGAATCTAAATACAAAATTCCATGAAACTCTGTTTTGCTTCATATTCAAATTCCTCACGGTTTAGCCACTATAGGTGCCCGAAAGTGACGATTTAGTTAAAAAAATTATTTTAGTGTCCAGTTTGGCCAAAAATTGTAAACCACTATTATGGGATCAACCACTTAGAATGATGTGAAATCAAGACCGAGGCCTTGAAATTTAGGTGTGACTCATACGCACAAGGTGGCATATGAGCCCCATAATAGTAAATTTGGGCCACACAACCTAAAAAGACATTAAGCTTAATTTAACAAGGAGGGCCCAAAAAAATACAAAAATTTAGAGTACATTTTTTTGTCATTACAATAGTAATGTGATTAGGATTACTAAAATTTGAAAATGTGATCCACTAAAATAATCTTCCAAATGAGACATCAATATATAAGGTTCATGAGATCTCCCAAAAAGAAGATACCTACACTACTTCATTGAAAGAAGCATTAGCATGTAATAGATCATAGACCCCCTGATTCTAAGAGAATAAGTAGACCAAGTGAAATGAAGCACAAAAGTGTGGAAGGAATGTAGATATGTGCAAGAAAATGAGAAAGAATATACTCCAAGGCACACTCACATGAGGTAAGAATCATGAGAATACATTGTTGTGATGTCAAATAATGAGGATGCATAACTGTGATGTCAAATCAAGGCTCTACACAACCCCCCATTACAATTTATAATTTAATTCTTGAGCTCAATGGAGAGAGAGTCAGATAAAGGGATGGAGATAGTGAGAGAGAGAGGTCTAGAGAATAAGAGATGAACAATGAGTGAGATAGAGAGAGAAAGATGATACAATTTGCTAACTACTAAAATTTGACCTCCCAATTACTAAAATTTGGCATGTTGATTATTGAAATTTGACTGTTTGAAAATTATAAGATCTTCCAAAAACTATAATTTTCATTATAGCTATATACATAAAACTATATAATTATAAGATCTAAAGTCACTCTCAAACATCCTAAAACTATATACATAAAATATAGCTTATAGTATAAGAAACTAAATTTCCATATGTAAATGCCAAAATATACTTTCCCTAGTAGAGAAAGAGAGAAACAAAGACAAAGAAAAAAAAGAGTTTAGTAAAATTCATTCTAACAAGTCATGCTTCACATTTGGTGAGTTTTTATTTGAGGTATATAGATTCCCTGGTAGAGAAAGAGAAATACAAAATACAAAGAAAAAAAGAAAGAGTTCATCAAAATGCATTCTAAAAAATAATTCTTCACGTTTGGCAAGTGCCAAATTTGGCATTTGATAAATGATGCACTTTTATTTGGTGAATAGAAAATTTGGTGCTTGCCAAATCGGTTGTATTAGGAAATACCAACCCAAAGAGTTATATTTTTCCTTGGGCATGAACATTTCATGCCAAGGACATGATTTTCTAAAAGGGTAACAAAAATTTACATATTTTTGGCCATGCTCTCCATCAAGTTTCCTCATGTTTCAATGTAAATTTATAAAAATGGCATGATAATGTTAGCCTCTCTCATAGCTATATAACCATATATTATCTCTACGTTTTGATTATGTTAAGGTTTTCAGCTATGACTTCTCATGTTAGTGCCTCTATTTTTTTCAAAAACAAATTGTACAATTTTGGGTATAGATTTCTATTGATTCGTCGAATTTTAAAAAAAACAAAAATTTGAAAGCTAGACTGCATTCTACACATTGAATTTTTATTTCTAATTTTAAATTAGTTTTAAAAAAAAATAGGGGTGAGCACACTCAAATTTCTACTTTTAAGGATGTGTGCACTTCAAAAATTAGTAAAATATCATATATTCATTAAAAGTTAGCCATTTCGCAAGAATGGAAAGTTGAAGGTGTTGTCAATGATGTCAACTGGTCAATTTATTATCAACTAGTTGTTGGTTGTATATGTTGAGGATATTGAGAAAATTGTAATAAATATATGTTGCAAATGTTTAGTGGTTGATCTAGGTTTTGGTCCGGATTTTCTCCTATGTTTGTGCAATTCATACATGTTTATGGTTGTTAGAAGATGCTATGTCTAGATTTTTGGTTGTTGATTCATTGTACAACTTCCAAGTTGTGTTCACCAATTGTGAACTATGGTTTTCTATGATTCTGGTTGAGGTCTGAGAGGAATGTTGTTGGTCTTGATTTCTCTTTGATGAAGTCTTATGACTTGCAATTTTAGAGTTGAGTTTCCTTGATTATATTGAAGATAGTTTCAGTATTTGGAAGATTCGTGCTTAATGGTTCTATGTTTTTTACACTCATTTGGCTGACCTTGTGTGAAATACTACTTTCAAGGTTGATGAAATGTGTTGGATTTTTTTGGGTCCCTTGAAGTGTGTATTTGGGTCACCCTCATTCTAATTCTACCCTAGGATGTTTTGGCACTGACCTAATTTGAATTTGGATTTGGATGGCCAACTTTAGATATGTTTCAAAGTTGAATATGGTATAAATACAAGATGAGCTAGTGGTGAAGAAATATACAAGAGCGAAGAAGGGTAATAAGAGAAAAGAGAAAGTGCAGTTTGGTGCAACATTGATTCTATTTAGTAAGTGTGTGTGATGCGAGTGCATGGCATATCAGTGTGGAGCTTAATGTTGAGTTTTTGATTGTAGTGAGTAGGTGGATTCTATCATTCATGCATATCTGTAAGTGATTGTTGTGGAATCCTTTGTTGCATTGGGATTGTAGTCTCTTTGTAACAAGTCTTCTTTTTCTTATTTGTATCTTTGTGGTAGTGATCCCTCTGAGTTTTTAGCCCTATTGGATAGTGAGTCCTTATTCTAGATAGTGAGTCCTTGTTTTGGCAGCGAGCCTTATTTCTGGTAGTGAGCCTCTTGTAATCGGTTTTGATATTCTCTATAGTGTGAGTTAATCATCACCGTGGTTTTTCCATGTAAATTTGGTGTTATTGTGTTTGTATTGATTTTAAGTTTAAGCATTGTAATTTTGATGATTAATTAGTTAATTTGTATTAATAATTAGTTTCAATGATTGAATTAAAGGTTTGATTCTATGACAACTGATTCACCCCCCCCCTCTTGGTTGTCCTATTCAACAAGCCAAAAAAAATGGAATAAGCTACATGGTGTTAGCTAATTTCTCACTAAAGAAAATTTTGAAATTCTAAAAAGGGTTAACATTTTAGGGGGAGAACAATAGATTCTAAGCTATTTTTTTAATCAAAACCTAGCCACTTTGTGTGCTACCCTTTTTTAAAACCATCAATCTTCATTAATTTTTTAAAGAGTTAATATTTTAGAAAGTAGATTCAAAGCACTACAACTCCTTCTCTTGTTGTATCTTCAACTTTTGAGCATAACTATCTTGAGTTTCTCAAGTGTGACCATTAGACTTTGTTGATTTAAAAACAAGGTGGCATCATAAAAGCCATTTTTGTGTCATAGCGTGGTGCACATACCCAATCATAGTAATTAATTCTATTTTAGACACCTTGGTACGTAAAACTAAAGTGAAAGTATAATATCCCAACTCAAAAGGAATCTACCCCCTTGGGTTGTGCTTTTTAATGAAATTTTTATATATTTTAATGATTTTCCTAGATAATTAAAGCAAAGTAATCATACCATTGTAAAATCTAGGGAAAAAAAAAAGATGCAACAATGAAATTTATAAATTTGATGTATGTAGACTTGGAAAATTACATGAACCAACACCCACAACTAACTATTAATTAATTTTCTTCTAGTGAGATTCTCAACTTTATTATTTTCATTCAATTTATGTGAAATAGGGAAGATGAAAGCATCATTGACCCTCTTAAAGGGTTTCTATTATTCCTTGTATTCCAACTCAATATAGTGTTATCATACTCTTTTTTATCCATATTCTTCTCCTAAACTTTCCTTTGTAGTCAATCTAGGAAAAGAAGCATGCCTTGCTAAACAATATATGACATAGAGTATCATGGTGAAATTCTTAGTGTTCAAGATATCAGTGATTTGTTGATGCAAATTATCACTCACCATCTATACCTAATAGATATTTTCTTTATCTTTAAACATCATATCCATGAATTGATACATCCATGTATGATACAATATGGAGTTTAACTTTCCCATAACTCTATTTAGTAAGGTGATCATGTCACCAATGTCTCCCTATAAGTTTAAACTTGTGAGATTATTTCCTCTAGAGGAAACCCAAGGAAATTAGGAATTGGATGCATTATATGTAATGAGAAAGGCTAATTAGTGGTAGCCTTATAAGCTAAAATTTTAATATCCACAAATAATGCAATAGAGATTGAAGGGATATTAATGGGGTTATTACTATTCAAAGACAAAAGATTGAAAAATGTAGAGCTGGAATGTGATTCAAAAATCAGCATAAATTCCATTACAAATGGACAAATATGTGACTAGAATCTTGAATCCAAATTACACAAAATATGAGAATTGTTGAAAGAACTATAGGTACACTTGATTAGCCATATTTTTTTAGAAGAAAATAGGGTAAAAAATTTACTAGTAAACCATGGTATTGATCAATCTAAAATATCTAAAGCTGATAGTCAATCAAATATATGGAATGGCCTATAATCAATAGTTTTATCTGAAATGAATGGGTTTGGCAATGATGGAATTGGCAAAAAATCTTAGGAAATGGAAAGGATCATAAGGGTTGCAGACAAAGAAATAAACAAGGCTTAGTAGTAGCTGGAAGTGGCAATGCCAAAAAGTTTTAAATAGTATCCTATTACATTAAAAAGAGAAGTATAACGAAAGTTTTAAATAAACTGAAACTAGCAAAATAATAGAACATATATCACCCTGCATCTCTTAAACCAAACAATACATTTATGTCCAAAAACCACGGTATGCTTGAGTGTTAGGTTACATTACCTAATCTTAATGTCTCATGCAGATATTAGAGCAAGATGATGCAAGCCTCTAAGCTTTGGTTTACTATACTTTAACCTTAGCTTTTCCTATCTCTCTCTCATACCCCTTGCACACTATCTTGATAGTGTGTATGGTCCCCATAAAACAACTAGACCCAATTTTCTAACCTTGGAAACATAATTATCCATAATATTAAACCTAGTTTCCTATCATGTCCTTTTTCCACCTCTTTAAAATCCCTAAGCTAAAATCAAGGGATTCATAATTCATAACAAAACCCAAAATTTAAAATACGAGTTGTAAGATAGAGGTGGCAATCCAATATTGAGGTTTAGGTTGCCATGTCTAAGTAGTTTCTTTGATTTCACTTGACCTTGCTTTCTATAGAAATGAAATATTTTTTCTCAAATATGTGAATTACCCTACTCTCTATTTAAATGTTTAAGGTTTTCTCTCAAAACTATTAGAAACCCTCATATGCATTTTCTAAAACAAATTTATTAGGTGAACATGCCTTCATATATCAGGGTATGTGCAGGATCATCATGGAAAAAATAGGCCCTTAAGTGGCAAAATTTTTTAGAAAAATCAGAGTTAGGCAACTTGACGTAAAAATTTGAATAAGTTACCTATATTATTTCAAAAATATGTAAGAATAGAATCTGTAGAAAATTGAACATAGTTTCTAAACTACTAGGTTTGTTTAAAAAAAAAAAATCTATTTGGTGAAAATTTGAAATTTCAATGCAGTAGTACTTAAATTTCAAGGAAAAAATAAGAAGTAGGTGTATGTCCAATCACCCTAACCACAATAAAATGATAATATTTTTTACAATATTTTAGTTATAAGTAGAGGACTCATGTTCGATGTCATGCATATTTTCTGTAATTTTTCTAAATAATTAATTATGAATTTTTATTACAACTTTTAAAAAATATAAAAACTTGTATGTCCACCACCTTAACTTTGTCAAAACTTCATGAAATTTTTTTCTTTTTAATCCTATAGTATGTGAAGCATAGAATGTGACATGTTTGGATTCAAAAAATGTGATACCGCTTGAAAGCTATAGATGTTTTTCAATCAGCCTATCAATCAAGACTTTAGTCATAATTTGAATAGAAAATGAATAATAATTACTTATTAAATTCAAATTAAAGCATAATTTATATTGGTGGAAAGCTGATAATCTCCTTTAAAAACCCTTTTCGTTTCATCAATTTTGGGTAAAAAAAAGTCGTTAGCCACATACCCATCATATTGCCACTTTTTGGCCCATCATGATCTTGCACATACCCATCAAGGTAACTAAAACTTTAAGGCTTATAAATATATAATGCAACAAACTGTTGTGGTCACATTGGGATATAATCTCTCTGTGAATACAAAGTACTTAAACTAGGGCTTTGGAAATAGCCTAAATTTTCCAAACCACGATAAAAATATTCATACACATTTTCTCAAGAAAAATTATAGGTACTTTTTTATTACATTGTATCACAAATCCAAGGCACAAAAGGACACAATGTAATGATTTAACTCATTAAGTCCATTAATTCCAAATAAATTCCTTCATTTTGAAATGCGTGGACATTTAGCCATTAAAGGCGAGGTTCATTGCTTTTTTTAGATATTTTGACACCTTTTGGGAATTTCCATGATTGGATACCAAGCTTCTAATATCACAAGGGGTTGATGCCATGAAAGAAATCCTTGAATATCCTTCTGAATGGGCAGGGACTAGATTTTAGAACCAAAATAAGTTGTTTTACTCAAGGGAAATAAATGAATGTACCTTCCAATATTATCTTAGAATTTATAATTTGAATGAAATGCTACCATTTCATAAAAATGGAAAACCCAATAATTAAAATGAAGTCTTTTTTATAGGAAAATGTAATGGATTTAGGAGCAAAAGAAAGTGTATTCAAAACTCAATGCATTGAAATGTTAAATCATTATGAAGTTGGTTTCTAGTTGTTGAACCTCATCTAAATTATCAATTTCTTAATAATTATGTGAAGCTCTAGGGATTGAATTTTGAAATGTACCAAGTAATTGACCCAACAATAGTTGGGCGAACATTTCCTAACTTCCTCAAATTAATCTAGGGTCTTGGCTAAGCTTGAGTTACCAATCAAATGCTTGTGCATATCTCATTCCAAAAGCCCAAATAACCACCAAACACTTTTTATTCTATAGGATTTTAATATTTATTAACCCTTGTGGTGAATAGCCCTAGAGGAACATGGGTTTTTCCATGTAACATTGGGAAGATTGTATGTCATATAAATGAATGTACCTTTTTAAATTATCTTGGAATCCAAAATAAAATTTCACAAAAATGGAAGTATACATGAAACGTACAACATAAATATACTAGATACCATCATGATTATCTAAAACCATATATTTGCAGTATGAAAATGAAATGATTCTAACAAGCATGACATGTAATTTCATATGCTTTCAAGGACTCCTAAATTTACATTGCTCAATAGGTAGGGTTAATATTTTATAATAATCAAAAACTTGTTTAAAAAATCCTAGAGAGAAATCTAGGGTTTGATGTTTCTATATGAAAACACCTTTCAATAATACCATGAAATTAAGAACTCTAAAGAAAGAAACCATTTGAAAAATGGGGAAAACAATGCAACAATATAAATACATTATATACCATAATGCATATCAAAAGTCATATATTCACAGTATGTGAATAAATAGTTTCTATAGTATTCATGAAATAGTTTTTCACTAAAAAGGATTACATATCATGACCCAATAGCTCTTAATAAACTTTTCGTATATTGGTTATGTGTTCTCTAATTCTCAGTTATGGAACCCTTGAATTTTACCCCTTGCTTAAAAAAGAGTGTTAAAACTCTTCAACAATAATTTTAAATGAGATGGGGTGTTGCAAAAATTGCTTATCTTTGCTATATATCATAGATACACTAGAATACATGTCATTGGCCTAAAATCCACTACCACTTCAAAATTGTGGTGGTGTCATTCTCATACCCTAGTCTTCTTCAAAGTTGATGAAGTTTGACAACCATTGAAAAATATTTTGCTAGCATGTAGCAATAAATATTTTTTCAGGAAATCATAACCCACCTTCACTCAAAATGATGTCCCCAATACTCTGCTCCAAGGACATCTAGCAAAAAGGGTTGAGACTCTATCTTTGGATCCATATGGCGCTCTAGGTCTCTAGGTCATGGTATTTTGATGCCCAAATGAGTGGTCATAATCACCTCATCCAACCCGCTGAGTAGATTTGGGTAAAAAATTATTTGGTCATTTCAACAACCACCTCCTTTGCTACATGAAGGTCTAACAATGATGTAATAAAATGGGTAGAGGTATCTGTATTGACATGATATCTCTCCCTGGAAACCTAAAATCCTTTTCCCAAAATCAATTTAATAGCTTTGATTGTCAAATGATCATTTTCCAGTAATACCTTTTTTAACCACTTCTCAACAATTTTCCCAAGGAAGACAAGTTGGCTCTTCTTTCTTTTAAGGAAGATTGGAGTCTCCATTTCATATGGTGTTGGCTTTTTTCCATCTTCGGCTTGATAATTCTAACAAGATCAAAGGAAAGAGGAGGTGAGGATGTTAGATGCATTCATTTCTTGATAATTTTGGGAATTAACACATATAACAAGTCTTTTCAGCATATGATTCTGGACAATTATTACATCATACAAAATATTGGCTCGATAGTGTAATAAAAATCAATTAACCTTATTTCTAAAGTAGGGTATTGTATATTATAATTTATTTATAATTATCTCTTTGCTCATCGGCAGTTCATATGTGCATTCATGTGCATGTGGATACAAAATTTATTTATAATTATGTCTTTGCTCATAGACTGATCATATGTACATCCTTGTGCATGTGGATACAAATTATCCAAATTGAAGATCAGATCTCAGTTCACACTTCGCAGGATTATAAGTTAATTGGGATGGCTAAAAAAATATTATAGTTATATTTTCTCTTTTAAGTGACAATTTCTAAAAAAAAAAATTAAAATGGATTTGGCATGTTTCAGATAAATACAAAATTTATATCGCTAGACTTTTGGTGGCAGCCATAAATAATACACTGTTGACATTACAAACCACAATCGCCATTGCATGGCACGTGTTGTAAGTAAAGCGTTGAACATTCAAACAATACTTTTTATAGGAAGGAAAGGGAAATTTTCTTATTTAAACAAAGTCCGTAAAAGGTTGCATATTCCAAGCCGTTCATTGCGACCTCTCCCGCGTTCATCGGCGACGCCAAATTCCTTATCCATAATAAATTTATGGATACAAGTTTAGGCATTGTTTTTACAGACACGCCAATGACAATGTTGTGGTTTTTCCGACTGAAGAGTTAATTAAACGCGTGAAAATAACATAAAAAAATATCATTATTTGACAAGTCTATTGCTTCGAAAAGATGTGACGACTGAGGAAGTATCTCTGTACGCCTTATTAAGTAGAAGTGTTCGGGGAAGAAAGAGGTTTATTTGGGATCTTGTTAAATTATTTGATTGGAAGTCAAATTTATCGAAAGTCTGCAATATCATCACTTTTCACACCTTGAGGCAAATCCATGTGCATGTGGATAAAAATTATTCAAGTTGAAGATCGGATTTCTGTTCACACTTTGCAGGATTATAAGTTTATCGAGATTGCTAAAAACAATATTATACTTATGTTTTTCTTTTTAAGTGACAATTTCAACAAAAATTTAAAATGGATTTAGCATATTTGAAGGCACACTATCATCAATACAAAATTTGTTTAAATAATTCTCACTTTATTTAGAATTTCAATTACAATTATATTTTTGAAATTGTAGACACTAGGGATTAAGTAAAAGAATGAATGAAAGAGGGAGTCTTCATTTTACTTCAAACAATATGAGACATGTTGTGAAATGTGTAACGCCCATGAAAATAACAAACCTCTCAAAGGTTGTGATATATCAATGCATACATGATTGCACCATTACAAAAATATAAATTATGTCACAAAATCTCTTATTTAATCATGTTTATCACCCCTCGAAGTTCAATTATCATTTAATTAAAATCTCTTCACCTACTTATGCACATGATCCATTTGTATCTCAAAAACCATTGGAAACCACATTCTTTTTTTATTATATGTCTATCCTAAGTTTCTAAATGTCAGAATTTTCAATTTCAACACAAAATACAAACTAACATTTTTTTTGACAACATACACGAAATTTACACAATCTTAAAATATTTTGGAGACTAATAATCCTACAAAATAACTCATGTTATTATGGCCTGAAAAATATTTTTTACTATATAGTGGGATCCATTTGATAAGCTAGCTCAATAATGGATGGGGATTTTGTTAATTACTATTTTAAAAAATAATGAATTATGATTACAAGCATCCACACATATTTCTTTATACAATCTAAATTTATTACACATAGCCTTGCACCCACTGCCATACACTCGACTCCCACCTCAACATTAGCAATATCTTATACTCCTACTCTATAGTGAACTAACTGAATAGGTATTTGAATAATTTATCATTATATTTATACATTTTAAAGTGTTCAATTAAAATTATTTATCATACACAATATTTATTTAATATTTTGATATAATTGTATAAGTATTATATACATGCCTTCACGATATGTATTTATCATCCACAATATTTATTAAATATTAAAAATAGTTATATATAGATATTTTCATTTATTTTTTAATATTTTGATAGGCAAAATGCTTTCTAGGGTACAAATCTCTTATATTATTTATTAACATGAAAATTACTTGACCCCCTAATAATGAAGTGGGAAAATTACACATCATTTATTAAATTCATGTCCTCTCTATTATTGCAATGGAATAATAACAGAAATCCCTTGTGTTAGTTCATGCATTCTCTCCTCATTCTAATGAAAGATCAAAGTGTGGTCATGTTTCAGCAAGCTCCTAGTATCTTCCAAATTAGTGTGATTTAAGGTGAACCACTTATACAAGTCAAAGCTTAGAATGTGCTGTTTAAACCAAAATAATGCCAACAAATTGACATGTTTTCTCAATTCCTTGATATATAGATATTTATATCTTACTATAAACATATATATTAAAAACTAATATCTGGTTTACATTGACAGCTTGCAACTTTAGTAAATTTTATATATTACAGAGTTGCTGAGCAATTTGCCAAAATTTGCGTACTGCCACGATTATTTCATGGAATTGAAGACTTGCGCGAAAATTCAGATGAAATGAAATAAAATAGGGGCCGGCATGTCCGCTCACGATCGAGTAAGCGCTGTGGTTAAGGCCGACCTGGGTTAGGAATAGTAGATCAGGTACTACAAGAAGTGGACGAAGCAGGCCAAAGGGTTTCTTGTGCAATTTTGACTGATCTTCACGTCTTTCTGTTGGCTCTCTGGTTCCAGGGTTCTTTAATTTCTTTGTTCTATCAGACTGCATATTTTCTTCTCTGTTTTTTTGGCGGTATCTATCTAAAAATGACTTCATCTGGAAAAGAGTTTTGCTGCCGTGTGACCGGGCTTGCCCACACCACTGATGAACGCAGCCTTCGTGACTCTTTCGACAAGTTTGGCACTCTCCTGAAGTGCAAAGTAATGGCCGTTTAAATACTTGTCCTTTTATTCTTCAGATTATAAAAGTATTTTGCGTTACTGTTAATTTTTAGATGGAGTTTGTGCTTCAAGACCGTTCATGATGAAAGTCTTTATGGGATCTTATGATTTAACTTTTTATTCGTGTAGGTCGAAAATGACTCCAAGTTCGGCTTCGTGACTTTCAGCGATGAGAATGGAATGATGGCCGCCATCGAGGGTATGAACAGGAAAGACTTAGACAATAAGAATGTTACCGTGACTCAGGAGCGGTGCAAGAAGGCGTGTCTGGACACTATCGAGGCGGCGGCAGGCAAGCCAGCGTTCTCCCATTTAGTCACTGAAATCTTGGTCGCAGTAGACAATCTGATGAAAGCGATGAAGACAGCTGGAGGGGAGGAGGCTAGATGAGGTTATAATATTTGCTTCTGTATTTGCCAATGTTGTATCGTTGCAACAGAAATGATGTTTAATAATTTAGATGACACATTATTTCATTATTCGTATTAGCTGACCAATCATGGCTTCGGTCAAGTGAAGTGATTAATTGTTTTGTGGGCCTCTTCTAGATAACATTGTCTACTCCATCTGTAATAAGACAGTATTTTGTCGCCTCTTGCATAACAGATTATTTATTCATCTCTAAGATATCATCTTGTCCTTGATTTTTAAAACTTAAAACGTTTATTTTAACGGATTCACAATTATATGATTTAATAGATGTGTAGTTGTTATTTGACTAGTTTATCTCAATTATATTATTTCTTAAAGTGGAAAAATTATATTAATATTTGGTAAATATTCGTTTGCTTTGTTCTGTTTTCTATCATATATATATATGAAAATGTTCAAGAATAAATTGTTAAATTCATAAGATTTACTCTTTTCTTCAAGTCCATGAGATGATGTAGTATATGTTGATTCTTGTTATGTAGATTTCTTACTTGATTAAATAAAAATGAGTTCTTAAATGTTGAATACTATTAATGTTTGACACTGCATTGTTTCCTTTATTCTCTCCCATATCTTATAGGATGGTGTGTTGGTCTCACTTACTTTGTATTTTACTTGATCAAGTTCATGAAATGTAGTGTTATTCTTCCTAAGGACCAAGCTTGATGATAATCATGATAAAGGCAGTAATTTGATAACTTGAATACTTTCTTATGTGAACAAAAATTTAAATGTATTGTCATAAATTTTTTTAAAGGATTAAGAGCAATTACTATTGAAAAAAAAAGGAGTTAAATTAAGAAAAATATGTAAAATTGAACTTTGATGATGCATTTGGATTTATAATTTGAGTTGGTTTTGATTTAAAGAATTTTAAAGGCGATCTTGTGTATAGTCATTTTAAACAAAAGTAACAATGAGTTTGAGTGGGAAGCCTTTAATAGGAGGGATGGAGATGGTTTATTCTAAAATGGTAAATAATTTGATTATAAAAGGTGATTAGATATTGATTGTAAATATTTTGAGAAAATTCTTATACATTAAATTTTAATATTACAAAATAAATTAGACTTAAGGATGGACTTCTTGGTTAATGTTGAAGTTGATCACAAACATATCACATTGTTGCATGACAAATTTCCTATTTTCAAGGGAACGAATAGATCATTATTTAGATTTTTTATAAATTTAGTTTTTATTTATTTTAATTATGGCTCCCTTCATATTTAGTGCTAGAGGATACTAATGCAGTTTGATTTGTTCTCTTTTACATTATTGGAGATTAAATATGAAATTAGTGATGTAATGGTATTTATTCAACATGTGCGAATATTTTATTTGAAGTGGTATAATTTAAAATTAAAATGGCATTGGTGTGATATTTTCCTACTAGTTGGTAGGGAGTTGTCCAATTCAGATATCATGGAAAAAAGTTATGAGCTTGAGAGCCAAAAATGATGATCTGACTTGAAACAGAAAAAATTGGCACCAAACAAAAAAATTTCTAAAACATAATTATACTATTGGAAACTTGAGATTGTCAACTTTCTAGAGATATTTTGTTTCAAAAATTTTGCCTCCGTATTTGAAAGTTATGCAAAAATGAAAAAAATGACTAATTTAGGAATAATGAGAGCAAAATCTTGGCAGGGAAAGGCTAATTTGGATCAATTTTTTGGCTCCAAACATAATATGGTCGGCCTTTTTAATAAAAACTAAAAAACAAAATTTGAAACTTTGAATCCATCATAGAAAAAGTAGGTCGGCTGAGTTTTTGTTTAGTGAACTTTGGAAAGGAAAAAGGCTGAATAAATACAAACTTGTCAGCTTTTAAAAATGAAACAAGGTTTTTTAATATATATAAAACAAACTTTGAACCAAGCCGACTATGACCTAACAAAGGATTTATGGAACATAATCCTATGATTTAATTCAAATTTGTACCAATTGATCGTTGACCAACATGATTTTATGTTTGGCTAGGAATGTAAACAACATCAATACAATTTTTAATATTTATAAAAATTGTGATAAAAGGACTTGGTATCAACCAATTGTAGAAAGAGGTACATGTTGAACATCTAAAATACTGAGAGGGGGGGTGAATTAGTATTCCATAAAACCATGATAAAATCCACTTAAACATTATCACAATTATGATTGAATCAACAAGAGAGAACATAGAAACAAGTCAATGTAACCATACATAAGAACACAAATTTTTTTACATGAAAAATCCAAAATGGGAAAAACCACGGTGAGGGTTAACTCATAATAAATTATATCTAGATACAAAATATTATGGGGCTCACTGCCAGGACTCACTGTTCTTAAAAAGGCTCACAACCTGAGTACAAAAGATGGCTCACTACCAAGATACAATGATAGTGGCTCACTGCCAAAAGATTGAACTAATAGAATACACCTTCAATGTGCAGGGTTCAGTTCCACTAAAGCTTAGAATATGAAGTACTGCATCTCACAATAATCGCTCAACATAACTACACTAGTCACAATTGATAAAGCATTTAGGCTCTGATCTTCTTTCAACTTTCTTCCCTACTCGTACACCCACTTCACACTCATCTATCTCTCTTTCTCTCTTCAAAACATCTCTTATATATACAAGTATATCTTAATCATCAATTAGGTTGGCACCATATAAGGTTTAAAAATTTCATCCACATAGTGCATTATACCAAGTCAGCTATCATCATAATTAGTCTTCATAATATATTGCATATGTTGAGTCAGCCAAGACTAGAACACAATTCTCCAAACCAACAAATAATTCTCAATGTAAACACCTTTTGGATCCAAGAACACATTAATTTCCCATCATACCACCAACATAGAGACTATCAACAAAATCATAGCATAAGAATATTCACCTTAGTAGAATGCGAAGTCTCCCACATAGTATGCCACACACAATTTTTTTTAGTAAAATACAGAGTTGGACTCTGTCAAAGATAACTTTTTGCTAACAAAAAAAGATGTCTCAAGATCTAGGATATAGTTGTCTGAATGAGCCAAGAAAACATGGTTAATAGATTAGAGTCATATCATACCTTGCAATGAATTCTAGACTCAAATACCAACACATTGATCCATCACAAAAGAATATTACCGATAGAGAACAACTTCTAATAAACCAAGCAGTCTTCCCATAAAGTTATCACCATGTTGACATCAATGAAAACATAAGAACAACCAACACAAATCATCTTGTACTTCGTGCTCATGTTGCAAGTATTTCAACAGTACAAAGATAACAAAAATTGGTACAATGATGCAGAGGTATGATGTGACCTTTTAACACTACTGATGTGATGGCTATGGATGAAATCAATTTGGGCCCACTAAATGAATACAAAATTAATAACCCCAAAAATGTTGATAGCCCAATACAATTATTAATTGACCGAATATTTTTAACAAATACTACATGAAATATTTTTAGAAATATTTTACGAAAAATAAATATGATGATTGTGCCGCTTGGGAGGCCTATCCAAGCAAAAAAAATTTCCTTAGAAACAACTTTATTGAAAATGGATAAATTTATAGTCAAAATTCATATGCTTAGCCTTTTGAACGTGATGGTTATACTAATTTGGGCCCAAAGTGCTCTAAAAAATCAGTGACCTCCTGGATCAACTACTCTTCATACTTTTTCAAACCCTTCATAAATTAGCCAAAACATAACCAATTTTGATGAAATGAAAAACAAACCTAACTTTCTTCAATGCTTTGGATTCAATTGCGAGGTCCTTGAAACTCCAAAATGCACCCAACAAAATCTTCAAGCCAACATGAAACCCTCAAATCTAGGAAGGAATCTGCAACACTAGAGCTCTAATACCATGTGGGAGTTAATGGCGACTCTCCAACACCCCCAAGAATAGTTGCTAGAAAAAAATATCTTCCACAAGAGAGAAAATGGCAAGAAAGCTTGCTTCAACAATGCAATATTGAATATTTCAATTGAATATGGAAATGTACATGAGATGCCTTTCTTATGAAGGAAAGGTAGTGAGATAGGATTAGACAAGATCATGACAAGTGTCTTAATCCTATAGCATGTGACAAATAACTCATAACAACCTAGGATAAGATAAATTCTAGACATGACAACTAAGACTTCTAGAAGGAATCTTTTATCCTAAGTAAAATTAACATGTGAATTTCCCCTAATTACACAATGAATGAATTAGCTAGGTACAAGACATTTATTCATGCCAACATATTAAAAATTAGGTCCCGACACAATAGGACTTAGATGCCCTAGGGCGTCCCAGTCCTAATCCCATTTTCTAGGACATGAGGTGTCAAGGGAAACTGCATTAAATGGATAAATTTGTTCAATACTTGCAATTTGTTGAAAAATGGTAGAAGTGGGCCTCAGAATTATTAATTTAGGAAATTAGGGGTAAAACATAGAGTGAAAATATCAAGGGTGATAATTTACTATGCTACAAATTTTGATAGTAACTTTATCTTCCATGATCTAGAGTTTTCAGTGAGCATTGATGGTGCAGTTCTATATGATAGATCTCGGCCTGCTACATTACTTTCTTTGTTTAAATAGGTTGTTCAGTCTTCATATGGGATTTCCATTTTTTGTAGAAGTATTTTCTTGATATGCTTCAAATATTTGGAATGCTTAATTACAAGCTCTCCCTAATACCATTTTAGCTATGTGTTGTTTTTTCTTCCAATTACTCTTCTCCTTATGTTGATGCTACTTTTATGCAAGTAGTTGGTTGGTAGCCTTTTGTTCCTAACACATTCTTTCCCTAATCTCTCTTTTTTATTTGTTCTTATCTCTCATTTATCTCATGATTCACATGAGAGTTAATAGAAGGCTTCCAACTGTATTTTGAGATACATTCAAGGAATTTACCATTCTAGTATTCATCATAAATTAGGATATTCTAATATTGTTTTGAAAACTCTATTGTAGTTATTGATTATTAATCTCCTATCTATATAGATTATTTGATTGCTGAAAATTAATTCGCAACAAATATTGAAAATAACACAATTGTAATTTCACAAATAAAATCACAAGAACAGAGAAGAAAATATGCAAAACAATAAACATAATAGTTTTGGACAAATTGTCCCTAGAAAAACCTCGAATGGAAAACTAGTTCAACAGATGAGAAATTTTATTAAACTTCAGCAAATCAAGAGATACATATACACTTCTTTCCTCTTACTAGTAGAGCTCTGGAAATTTTCTTCTCCAAAAATTCTTCCCTTAATTTCTCCTGTTGAAATTCCACTACTGTTGTATCCAACGCTATCATTGCGCCCTTACTATCACTACAAATCTTTTTTCTATCACTGTAATCTTTCTCAAGTGTGTGTTCTCCAAATGCCTATTGATCCCCTTTTATAATATTCTCATTGAGAAACCAATGGCCACTCAATCGATGGTTAAGATTATCTAGACTCTAACTAACCACTTTCTATAAATCTATAGAGAAATTAATTAATATTTCTGGGTATGGAGACATTTGTCCAAGCTACACAAATTAACACTCCCTCTTAGCAAGGAAGGTGTTCTACATAACACCCAACTTATCTATGAAGAATATGAATTTCACCTTCCCCAATGCCTTTTTCAAAATGTCTTCTACCTACTGATCTATAGGTATATATTATAGCTGAACAACCCTCTGCTATACACAATCCCTGATGAAGTGATCCCTGATGTCTATATTCTTAGAGCTGTCATGAAACACCAGATTCTTAGATAATCTGATGCAACTTTGATTGGCATAGTGTATCGCCATAGTCTCAACCCTCTTACCAAAAAAGGCTACCAATAACTTCCAAAGCCATATAACCTCACATGTTGCCATGCTAGCTACTATGTATTCTAATTCTATAGAACTCAGAGCCATGGACTTATACTTCCTATTGTACCAAGAGATAACTCCTAATCCCAAACTAAAGCAACACCCTGAAGTGCTTTTCTTGTTCAAGTAGATACCATCACCTCGAGTATATTTGATCACATACTCAATTGTACCATGCAAATAGTGCAACACATGCTTTTCCACTATCAAATGCACTCTCTTTAGCTCAACCATGAACTGACTAAGAGAGTTTACTGCAAAGGATATATTTGGCCTAGTGTTGACCAAATACATGAGACCCAATCAACTGTCTATATAAGGTGGGGTCTATATCCTTCTCCCTGGATGAGTCTACCTTCTTCCAATTCATGATCATAGGTGTAGACATGGCTTTGCAATCCTCCATCTTGAACCTCCTCAAAATTTCCATGCAGTATTTCCCTTTTCCAAGGAAAATCTCTCCATCTTTTTGCCACACCTCCATGCCTAGAAAGTAGTGCATAAGCCCCAAATTATCCTTCATCTCAAACTCTGCTGCAAGGTCCCTCTTGCAATCCTCTATGAGCCCCAGTGAACCTGTTAAAAAAAAATCATCCACATATAGAAAAAGAATGAGAACCTCACCCCAAACCACCAAGTAGTAAAGGTTAGCATTCGCCTCACTCTTCACGAAGCCTGTTCCCTGCAAGTATCTATCAATGCACTCATACCATGCCTTGGGAGCCTACTTGAGTCAATACAAAGCTCTCTTCAATCTACACATGGGTTTCACTAATGTGTGCTATAAAGCCCTCTAGTTGTTCTATGTATGCCTCCTCTACCAATTCACCATTAAGAAACGCCATCTTGACATCCATTTAATGGATCTGCCATCCCATCTATGTTGCAAGTGAGATCATGACTCATATAGAAGTATACCTAGCCACTGGAGCAAATGTCTCCTCATAGTCTATTCCCTCCTTCTGAGAGAACCCCTTGATCATTAACCTTTCCTTGTACTTCTCAATGCTACCATCTGCACTGTTCTTGATCTTATAGATCTAGTGTGACTCAACCATTGCCCTATCTATCGGTCTAGGCACAACCTCCCACACATCATTCTACACTATTGAGGTATATTTCTCAACCATCACATCTCACCACACCTGCTACTGTGCAGCCTCCTGATAGCTAGAAGGCTTGCTATCTACCAACTGATTGACTAATGCCATATAGTCATTATACCTATTTGGTTGTCTCCACTATCTATTACTAGTCCTAGGAGCTCCCACAAACTCCTAAGTATCCCTACGTGTCTATTGAACCTCATGATTCCTGCTACCAACTATAGAGGATAAAATATCAATCTCCATGTCTTCTTGATGCATCTCTTGGATCTGTTTCAATTGTTGTTCCATACTCTGTGAACTCTTACCACTTGAGCCTGTGCTTGTACTAGTAACTATACTCATGCTTCGCTACCCCTGATCCGGTTGAATGATCCTTGGAGCCTCTGTTGGCTGCTCACTTTGATCATCTACTGGAAAATATCTGGACCTCCTAAATGTGTTGTCCTCCACGAATTTTACATCACACCTAACTATAATCCTCTTGGCCCCTAGAATAAATATATGATATGCCTTTGAGGCTTCATTGTACCCCAAAAAGTACCCTCTCTCTGTAGTTTGATCTAACTTGGAATGTGTAAGACCTAGAATGTGACAAAATTCCAAACTCCCAAATATTCTAAAGTGACTAACATTCAGCTTCTTCCCTATGAACACCTCTTCTGATTTCATCTTTCCCAATACCTTATGTGGAACCATGTTCTATATGTATACTGTTGTACTCCATGCCTCTTCCCATAGGTAATGTGGCATATCTTAGTCATACAACATAGCTCTTGCTACCTCTGATATATAATGATTCTTCCTCTTAGCAACTCCATCATGTTGTTGGTTGTAAGGAATGGTCCACTCTCTCTTGATTCCTTCCCTGGTACAGAACTCTTGGAACTCTTTCCCTTTGTACTCACATCCATTATCTAACTAAAGAACCTTTATCTTCCTACCTATTGAATTCTCCATAAGAGCTTTGAACTCTTGGAAGTGACTGAAGACCTCATCCTTGGTCTTCAAGAAGTATATCCAGGTCTTCCTATAGAAATCATCAATAAAATTAACAAATTACTTGTATCCTCTGAGAGACTTCATCAAAATTGGTCCACATATGTTTGAATGTACTAGATCAAGAACACCCTTAGATCTGGTGTCCCTCCTTGGAAAATTTGCTTTTGCAAACTTCCCCAACACACATCCCTTACATACATCATCATGTTTTGTGCTCACCTTTGGAACACCTGTCACTATTTCACAAAGCAATTTAAGTGCTATGTTATGTATATGTCTCATCCTTCTATGCCATAGCTCTCCTTGATCTCTAGGATTACTGTTGCTCATAAGTTCCTTATGAGTATCAAACTATAACCTATAAAGCCAATCGATCCTAACTGCAATAACTATGGGTGATTTCCAATCCTTATGCTTGATTAACACATGCACCCCTCTAAAGAGTACATTATAGCCTTTATCTTGAAGGACAAATATGAAAATTAGGTTCATACCCAAGCCTAGCACATGAAACACATCATGAATGGGAGTAAACTTGTCATTCTCCCTCTGAAATAGAACAATACCTTTCCCAATTGCATTGAGTTTGGACATGTTCCCCATAGAAATTTGGATTCTAATGTACTCCTCCTTATAGCTAGAGAATTACTCTCTAACTCTTGTCATATGAAATGATGCCCCACTATCTACATACCAAACACCCTATGAGGTTGAGCTAACCATACAAACTATGAGTGCAAACTCATCCTCCATTCTACTAGAAAGCTCATCTACACTTATTGAAGATGTCATCTACTTCTTTCCTTTCTTTTTGTTGTTCTTCCTTTGTGGGAAATCGTTGACATAGTGGCCAAACTCATGACAACCATATCATTTGATCTTAGACAATTCCTTCTTCTTCTTCTTCTTCTTCTTCTTCTCACTTTTAGGATTTGATCCTTTGCCATACCCCTTCTTCACTTTCCCTTTTCTTGTTAGGGAAATTTTTTCTTGTTCCACCTCACTTTTTTGACTATTATTGTTGGTTCCACTAACAAGACTTAGTCTAAGCTCCTTTTGAGTGAAATCACTCCATAGTCGATCCCAACTCGGTAAGGTGTCTTGTCCATTAATAACTTGAACAAAGACATCCCACTACTTAGTAAACCCATTCAAGGATATTCGTACTAGCTCATCATCATCTAGTTTATCTCCAATAGTTGCCAACTCATCCTTGAAAAGTCTAAGTTTGGTGAGGTAACTTGTAACATCTTATCCCTTATTCATCTAGGAATTCCTCAACTGTTCTCTAAGAATTAGCTTCCAATTAGTGGTAGCATTCTAGTACAGATTTAGAATGGCATCCCACATCTTCTTTGTTGTATCTAACTCTATGATATGCAGAACTATATGGTCCCTAAAACCATCAAGGATTAGCCTCCTCACTTTGGCATCTTCCTTCTTATATGCTAAGAGTTGTGTTTGATCTATAGGTATAGCTACAACACTTATCACATATTCCTTGATACCATTCTCTTCCAACAATAAAGAAATTTTGGATTTCTAGACACCAAAATTTGAGGCTCCATCCAATCTATCCGAATCTCTTAAACCTATTGAGGCCATCTCAAAAGATGAGAAAAAACAAATAATTTTGAAGAGTTCGAACTGGTTTTTATAAACCCTTGGTTTTTCCTTCTTGTGTCTATACTGAGCCTTTTTTCCCCTTAGATTAGCTCTAATACCATGTGAAAACTCTATTGCAGTTACTAATTATTAATCTCCTATCTATATAGATTATTTCACTATTAAAAATTAATTCACAACAAATATTGAAAATAACACAACTGCAATTTCACAAATAAAATCACATGAACAGAGAAGAAAATATGCAAAATAATAAACACAATATTTTTGGACAAATCATCCCTAGAAAAACCCTGAAGGGAAAACCAATTCAATAGATGAGGAATTTTATTAAACTTCAGCGAATCAAGAAATACATAAACTACTTGCCTCTTACTGGCAGAGCTCTGGCAATTTTCTTCTCTGAAAATTCTTCCCTTAATTTCTCCTGCTGAAATTCCACTGTTGTTGTATCCAATGCTATCACTGCACCCTTGCTATCACTAGAAATTTATTTTCTATCATTGCAAATCTTTCTCAAGTGTGTGTTTTCCAAATTCCCATTGATCCCCTTTTATAGTCTTCTCATTGAGCAACCAATGGCCATGATTTAATCTCAATCGATGGCTAAGATTATCTGGACTCTAACTAACCACTTTCTAGAAGTCTCTAAAGAAATCAATTAATTAATTAATTAATATTTTTGGGTATGGAGACACCTGTCCAAACTACACAAATTAATAGTTGGCTTCACTAACTTAAATTGGTGATGAGAAACATATAGGCTTTAATACCAAATGATGGGAAAAAACAATCTCCATCCAAATAATCAAGTTATGAATTCAATGGATAAGATACATAGTTTGGACTACTATAATATGAAAATCTGAAACTTATATGCAAATCTCAAATTAAGTGACCTTAATGTGAAATCACCATGATTAGATCAATCTTCTTTATGATGCAACCAACATATCAAGTTTAATAACACTACCTTATATGAACTTATAACAATAATAAATAATTCATAACATCACCATAAGATAGTAGCAAAGAGGTACAAGTTAGAAACATAAGAGCATCATATAACATAGGATTTGTGTGGAGAAACCCTTGCAAGAAAATAATCCACCAAGAAGACATGTCAATTATCTATTATCTTCAAATAAATAAAATTACAATACATTGAATTCCATTCTCCTCTTTTCATCCAACATGCCAACACCTATGTACATATTCCTTAAATAGTTCTAAAGTAAAAGTAGCACAAAAAATCTATGTAAAAAACACTAAGATATTATTTTAAAGGCTCATACTTTCCTTCATAAAAAAATAATAATGATATTTTTTTCTCATATTTTAAAAATTTTCCTTTACATAAACAATGTAAATAAAATGAAATAGCTTTAACCATTTTATTTTATTGAATTATTTAACTCATGTCATTACTATCCACCCCTTCCTACCACTTTACAATCCTCTTGATGTTTCAAAAAAAACTCTTAAATAATTTTGAAGTAAACTAAAGTTACTCTTCTCCATATTTTTTATATAGATTTCTTTAGTTATATTTAGTTTATTACACCCAACATCATAACTACAACAAGGGATGGATTGTAATGGTGTGAGTGTATTAACAACTAGTATAGATATCTTAATACATCTATCTAAACAATGTTGAAAGATATCATTTGGAGTTTTTTTCTTTGAAATAGTTTTATTTAGTACACCTTTACACTCCACCACTTCTACCATTGTAGAGTGTCTCTAGACATTAAAATAAACTAACTTAAATTTGACATCTATTTACATGTGGAATTGTTAATATTTAATAATAAATATAATATAAGTAATATTATTTAATAATAAACAAAGTACTAGCATAACTAATTAAGAAACAAGAATTAAAATAAAATATCTCTTCAAATGATGTTTAAAATAAAATTGATCTTAAATAAAATTTAAAATAATTAATGTTTATATATCTTTTCTCATTTATGTTTTTTTATCATTTTATGATTAAAAAATAATATTCATAATTGAAAGAATGTCCATAATTATACAAATTTTAATTTAGATTAATTATAATTCAATATACACGTACCTTAATATTAATATTTCTAAACAACCTCATTCAAGATAACTATACTAATTATCTACATTTAATAGAAATAAATAATTATTTTATAAACAAAATCTTTTGATCATTTAAATATGACCATATACCTAATAAATATTACCATATACCTAACTTTTGAATAATCAGTATTGTAGTATGCCAAAAAAGTTTTCAAAATGCACTCCTGCTCCTCTCACTCCCTCTCGCGTGCTAACCATGTCTCAATTGTTTTCTTATCACTTGCAGACATTGGGTTTACAGATTCTAGTCATGGTGCCTATTATTTGGTGGTGTATCTATCCACCTCTAATTATCTTCTACCTGTGCTTGAGGTGAATAGGGCTCCTTATAGTGATTATGGGCCTATTTCTAGATGTGCGACATACTCTGAACATTTGGCGTCTTTGGTTTTTCACTTTGAGATGCCCCTGGGTACTCTATAGTGATTGTAATACACAATATTCATTTCACCACTAATCATAGTGGTGGCCAATCTATATTCTTTCTTGGGGATTTGGTGAGGGTCCATGAGGCTCCATGACCCAATATGGTAGGGTGGAGAGCAGGGCTCATCAAGTGTTGAATTTTACTTTATATTTTGTATGTACAGATCACCATCTTTTTGACGTGGGAATAAGAAAAATGTTCAAATGTTTAAGCTTATGGTTACAATGGACTAAAATAGTTGATCTTATACACTTTATGTTAGATTCCATTGGGCATTGTTGATTATTCTTCTCTTGGTTATACTCTACAACACACAAATAATTAAATTGTTTTAACTAAAATTTTCCTATGGTACTTTGTTGGTGGCTATGAAAAGATCCTTAGTTTGTATCATTAAGAATTGATGCAGTTTCCAAAATATGGGGTGTCCTCATATAATAATGAATACAACTAATAGTATGCCACAATTATTATTTCCCATCTAAATACACATTAGTAATGTCATCAATTATTTAGACATTCAACCTTATCCATAATAATATTATATTTTGATTAACTAATGAAATCTAATGATAATGATATTATTTTTAGATTGTTTTAACTATAATTGATGTATGGTTCTTTGTTACTAGCTATGAAAAGATCCTTAGTTTGTATCATAAAGAATTGATGCAATGGCCAAATTATGGGGTGGGCTTATATAATGATGCAGTTTCCAAATTATGGGGTTTCCTTATACAATCATGAATTCAACTTTAATAGTATGTCACAATTATTATATCCCATCTAAATACACAATAGTAATGTCATCAATTATTTAGACATTCAACCTTATCCATAATGATATTATATTTTGATTGACTAATGAAACTTAATGATATTGATATTAATTTTAGATTTTTTTAACTATAATTGATGTAGGGTTATTTGTTACTAGCTATGAAAAGATCCTTAGTTTGTATCATAAAGAATTGATCCAATGGCTAAATTATGGGTTGGACTTATATAATGATGAATTCAACTAATTTTATGTCAACATTATTATTTCCCAACTAATTGCACATTAGTAATGTCATCAATTTAGACATTGAACCCTATCCATAATAATATTATATTTTGATTAACTAATAAAACTTAATGATATTGGTATTACTTAATAAAATCATTTAAAATTTAATAATAATAATTTTCTTTAATAAACAACTTAACTACATAATATTATTATTTACCCCACCAAACCAATTACCAATAATAATTATGTTATCACCAAATAATTAATTGAATGTTAGTACAATTGTTCTTCAACCAAACCTCTATATGTGTATATATATATTCTACAAAGTTATTTCTTCACCAACTATTGCTTACACACTTTATCCTTTATATACATATCCTCCTTTCAACCCATTAGGGTTAACACCCTCCTTCAGTCCCCATTATAATTTAAAATAAAATAATGATGTTAACCTGTAAGGTAAAAATGGGATACAATATTGTTCCCACTCAATCACTTTAATTATTACCCATAATATATCTAGTAATCCATTGTATTGTTCATTGGATTCCCTAATGTGTAACTATATTACCTACATCTGCATATAGCTATTCTGCCCACTCATGTCATTCACATTCAAATGTTTTTCCATAGACACTTCTTGCACATCACTTGCCTTTCATGCCGCTCTCCACCTATTGGCTCATTGTTGCATGTTACTACATGGAACTGCTAGTTTTAGAAAGTTTATAGCATGCAAGAACATAAGGTTCATTGAAATAAAACATAAGGAGAGATGTTCACCAAAATGAAATGAAGAAAACATGTAGGTGTTTGGATTTTAGATAAGGGGTGATTGCACCTCATTTCATTAGGAAAAGAGATCTTCCAAGGACATAATTGACTTTCAACCTTGAGGTGGGTCAACCCTATTAGGACATCTATTGCTTCCCTTATGATAGAAAATGACAAAAATTTACTCATGATAGATAAAAATAAAATGCTTAATGAACTCAATTATGTGATGCAAAACTTGAAATGAAGATTAAAAGGAAAGAAAAAATATAAATGCAGAATTTTAGGTAGATCTAAGAAGGATAGACTAATGTGTAGCTATCACCAAAAGTGGTTGCCTAGTGTCCTTCTTAGACATAGTCACCCTATGACGAATGGGTCTCTATACAAGAGTCCAAAATCTGATTTCATAGTCCTCTGATCCCATATCGAAGCTCTTGATTCCTCCATATTCAACTATCAAAAAGTTGGAAATAAATTTTGCAAATGAGTTTTCATGGCTTGACAATAATGATGACAACTTTGCCAACTTTGAAATTTTTTTTCTAATGATCAATATTCAATCCTTCTTCACCTGTAAATATGCATAAAAAAAGAGGGGGAAAACTTGTTTTCTTTTGGAGAATAGGGGTTTTCCTTAGTCAAACCCCAGTTTGGTAATTAAATCTTGATAATGAAATAATGATAAAACAAATAGAATTTGATGAATGAATAATACTATTTCAAAACTCACCAAATCTACAATGGATGCCCTAGAGGACTAAAGTCTAACACACCCCTCTAAGGATTGGATGCTTAATTTGACACCTGTCTTAATGCTTGAATGCTTGAAACCTACATCATAATATTAGCTCCAAAACATTACATGAAGTAACATGAAATTTGACATGATGATATGATCTTAGTAGCAGTTGTAGATGACTAATGAATTTTCTCTTCAATTCTCTTGACAATATTTTTTCCTATAAGGATGCTCTCATAAAGTGTGTTAGATTTGGATTAATAAAAATACCTCATATTTATAGGTGTATCTAATTTCCAAAAATATACATTCCACAAGCCAACATTTGAAACTTGCATTTGAATCATTAAAAGGCCACCTAAAAAAGATTAAAAATTGGGACTTGGCACTTAAGGAGTACCAATTAGCTTAATTAAGTTCAATTAATTAAGGGACCTAAACCTAGTTTGAAAATGTAAAGGTGTACCTTTTTCTACACTACACTCCTTTACTCTACCTTATGAGAAAATTTGTACATGGGTACCTAACATGGCCTCTAATCAGGACCCAATTCTATGTATTTTAACTTTTTAATCTCCCCAAGTATCAATTAAGAGGGGGTTTTAGAGTGATTAATTTATCTATTTGAACTATACTTAAGTGTACTTAGGTTGAAGAGGTTAGAGAAAATCTTGTCTAATTGAATGTACAAAATTTTAGACCTCTAGAGGTTACCGGGTTATTTGGTAAACCTCATGTGCTACATTTGTTAGGTTGGAAGACTTTTTATCTAACCTCAAAGGTCACTCAACACTTGGCATCAAGGTTGATGACTTGGTAAAATAGGTTGTTGGTTTTCACATTCCAAGTGTTCCTAAGGTTGATGCATATAGGAAACTTGTCTTATCATTTGTGTCACTTCATGGAGCACTTGTCAATCGACATCATAGGTTGACTGCTCTCTCCTTGCCTATATATGCAAGGATTTGTACTTATTATAATTTAGGTTGACTAAAATAGCTCATGTTGTTAAATTATGCTTGTATCTTATCCCCATGATTTTCTAATTCTAATATAAAGCATACCTCCACATGAAAGAAGCTTCACATATTTTGAATAGACTCATTTTATTTCAAGATCTCCTTAAAATAAATATATTTAAAATTAAAAATCCCTCAAAAAGGGATGATTTAAAATATCATATCTAGTTATGTATTTCCTTAAGTAATTTTCTAGGTTCTTGTCAAGTTTGTTTGTTATATTTTATTTAAGAATTTTAATGCACTAAAAACCATCACATCTCCCACTAGCATCAATATCATGGTTTGAAATTGATTAATAGGTTTTAAATATTCTAATTTATTTAATTATGTTATACATTTTTTTTTTGGATAGGTAAGAGATATATTGTATCGATTTAAAAAAAGAAAAGTTTACAAAGTTTTGGCCCTCCTAGGAAAATTTTAAAGACTACTAACAAACCCATTCCATACCAAAATGAAGCTACTACAGAGACTCATTAATACATTATTGGGACTGACTCAACCAACCCAAACTTAAACATGGAACCAACCCAAACTATTAACCAGATTACTAGTTCATTCCACAAGACTACTACACTTACAGACAACCATTACTAAAAAACCTCCCCTACAAACCATCCCCAACCCACCAACCTTCCAAGATTTTACCAAACATTATATTGAGAAAGCACACAAAACTCCCTCTTCCAAGATGAATCCACAACTGGAAATAGGAAAAATTTCTTCTTGAGAAATTTGGCCCTAACAGATGCCAAGTGCCTATGTTCCAACAATTCCAAACAAGAGATGTACAAAATAAATGGATAAAACCTTACCAGAGCCTCTAGGTTGTTGAGGAGAACCAAATCTCAAGGGCGAGGGATACTTTTTCCCATGGAAGCCATAGCCAATGTCCTTTCCAGACCAACCAACATATCTTTGTGGAAGAGCCTCTTCATAATAACTCGAGAATTGGCCTTTGAAACACCAACATCCAACAAACTAGCTAGAACATGAGATGAAATGGCTGAATCAAGACGATACCCTTCTGCATTCTCTATAAAACCTTTTCCTGCAACACTTTTTTTTTGAAAAGGAAAAAATAGGTTTTACAGGGACCTGAAACCGTAGAGTTTAAACATCAAAAGATAACAAAATAAGTCCAAACGAATAGACAACAGTCCCACAAAGGAAATGACAGCAAAAAAGACAACATGGTCCTAAAAAGGACCACCCAAAAAAACTAGAAATAATAATGACCGCACTACTCCAAGGTGTTCAGCAACTCCTCAGCCTCCATTTCAACATCCTTCATATCCTGTAACCCCTGCTTGAGGATTTGAGCTGTATGTGACGAAGTTGGGGTATTCCTCTTAGTGTTAGCCCGGGTGCGAGTTGAAATCCCTTCACCAACAGATCTGCAGCCACCTCTATCCGCATCCAAATCCACAACCAGCGAACCCTTTTGATTTTTTTTGAGCTTTTCCACCATAGCATTGATGATGATGGTGTTATGCCTAGCAATTTTGTGATTGTTCGCCACCGTGGCCCTAATATTTTGGCCTATCTTGGATATATTGCACTCGATACTGGTCAATCTTTCCTCCTATGAAAGTTGTCTTTTCCTTGGTAAGGGGGTTTCCTGTCCTTCAGTCTCATTACAACTCCAGCTTATCTTCTGCTCCAAATCTATGACCCTGTTGCTTAGGTCCATATTACGGTCTTTCAAATCACATACTTCCTTCTGGGTCCACTTGAGAACAGTGAAAAGACCATCCGCACTTTTCTCTACCACACCCACAATGTCCTCAAGATTGAGCTTATTCAAGGCCGAATTAATTTCATCCTGATTAGGGGAATTATAAGGGGCATTCCCAAATCTTCCAGATGCAGGGGCACTAGGAACCGACTCCTTACTGACCATAGGTTTATTAGAAAGAATTTCCATGGAGTTCCTAGAATACGAGACAAGTTTAGTAATAGAGGTACCTTTAAGACCAGAGACCAAACCTGAAGTAGGACAGCCAGGAGGTGGCAGGGGATTAAGACAGGACGACGAAGCAAAACCCGGACTAGGGAACTCAAGCAGAGGCTACAACTTAGGACAAGACGGCGGAGCAGAATCCTTATGGGCCTTCTGACAAGACCGGGACTGGGGAGTATAGGTATTAGGATCATCAGGGGTACAAGTAGGGGGGGCTCGGGGGTCGATCTCCCTACTACTTTCTGTATCCTCATCATCCAAATCTCTGAGATCAACAGTTTTAGGCAAAGTAGGTAAATTTTGGTAATGCTCGAATATGAGCCTGACAAGACCAGGGTGAATAATAGCATTCTTCCTAGGGTTTCTTTCAACTTCATCAAGGCAATTCTTCAAAGAAGAAAATAAGTAAAAAGGCAGAGAGATACGAACCTTGTGATGGAAGTGGTTCAGAATAGCAAAGTGGTAACCATACACTTTGGTGAAGCGCTCGTCAACCGTAATATACTCTATAATAACTCTTAAAACTTTTCTCCATATGGATTTGATGGACTCCACATCAAAGTAGCTATTGGCAACCTTAACCAACTTAGCTTTCTCCTTGTCTTTTTTAGGAAATTTAATGACCGCTTCATCAGAGAACTGATGGTCCCGATAAAATTTCACACCCTTTGTCGAAAGACCTGTTATCTCACCGATTAAATCCTCATTCAACTTAACATTCCTACCAAACAACACAATCTCTCCATTTTTCCAATTTTTAACAAAATAGTCCAGCATCCCCTCGTTAGTACCATGGAGCTTTTCCAAATACAGGACTAAGCCTCCCTTCTCAATTCTTTCCCAAGCTTTGTTGTTCTTTTTATGCTCCTTAAAGCTGCTCGGCTCCACATGTTTTCTTTCTCCTCCCATTTTCAGAGCTCTGTTAAACAATACCCTACTGTTGCTCTGGGTCCCGATTAGGCATATTTTATTAAACACCTAGAAAGTGTGCTGGAGACTCTTCTTGGAAAGGAAAATGACATCGGTCCCATCAAATCTAATGAAATTGACATACCTAATCTTTATCCACTTCATCATGATGAAGACAAACTTCTCTTCCATGCACTGAATCATAATAAATTAGCACTTTCACATCAGGGTGGAGGAAGTCATTCTTCCTCCACATGTTTTCCCCACCCTTCTTGACCCCTTCATTGGTGAAGTAATCGACCACTTTATTGGCTTCTCTATAGGCATGTGACACTTTCACTTTATCAAATTTACTTAATAAGAATTTAGTATCTTTGATCCACTTTTTGATGGTCCATGAGGGAGGGGTAAGCCCTAAAATGCAATTTATTATATTCATTGAATCACCCTCCAACCAAAGACATTTCGTGTTCATTTTGAAGGCTAAAATAACCGCATGATAAGCCCCAACAGCTTCCGCAACATGATTAGTTTGGGTGCCGATGTCCACAGCAAAAGCCACAATAAAAGCCCCGGAGTTGTCCCTTAAAACACATCCACTACCAGCTTTCCCAGGGTTGCCTTTAGTAGCACCATCAAAATTTGCTTTCACCCAGCCCAAAGGCAGCAACAACCAACTTGCATTCTCTCTCCCACAAACAACAGGTTTGATGACATTTACCCCAACTAATTTTGAATT
This sequence comes from Sequoia sempervirens, assembly GCA_007258455.2. Taxonomy (NCBI): domain Eukaryota; kingdom Viridiplantae; phylum Streptophyta; class Pinopsida; order Cupressales; family Cupressaceae; genus Sequoia; species Sequoia sempervirens. Next base: position 60,012,559 of record VDFB02281492.1, read on the forward strand.
CCACTTTTCAGCTATGGCAAAGTCGAAAGGAGACCACTTAGCTTTCTCAACTATTTTTCTTGGAATTAAAGATAAGTTTTCCTTTATAGCCCTTACGATCTTAGCATACAAGTCCCCTTCCAGCATCTCTTTATCCCTAAACACTCTGTTGTTCCTTTCCTTCCAAATATTCCAAGACACAAAAGGTAGAACGAAAGACCATAGCTTTCGCACAAAAGGATTTTTTGAAGGAGCTTTCCATTGCATGAAGAAATCTTCAAAAGAAATAGGGGAAACCCAGACCACATCAAGAAGCACAAGAGTTTTACCCCAGATATTCGAAACAAAAGGGCAGTGAAGAAAAAGATGATTAATAGTCTCAGCATCATTCCTGCACATATAACACCTGTTTGGTAATTGAATTCATCTTTTTCCAAGATTATCCAGAGTGAGAATTTTATTCTGTAGCATAATCCAGTAGAACATATTTATTTTAGGAGTCAAGTGATTAATCCAAGCCTTAGCCCAGAAGGGAGGAGGCTCCACTGGACTAACCAACATAGAAATGGCAGAAGAAACCGAGAAAATACCAGACAGGTTGTCTAACCAAACAACTATATCCTCCTCCTGGTGTAGTGCTGGTCTTAAGGCCCTGAAGGCCAACTGAACAGGGCTAAGATCTGGACTAATGGTCTTCAAATCAACCCAGCCCCCATTCCTCCAGTAATCTTTAACCAAGACACCAAATTCCCTTTTACAATCATTCATCAACTTACTGAATTTCTCAATTCTGATTAGAGGGTCCTTAAAAAGCTATCTGTCTTCCCAAAACCTCACACAATTTCCTTTTCTAATCAGCCAACCAATTCCCATTTCCAACAACTTTCTACTTCTACTAATATCATTCTAGAAAACAGACCCACGAGGTAAAAAGGAAGAATTTATAACCTTATTAAAAGACTCACAGCTATTAAAATATTTGGCTTTTAATGTATCACGCCATTCACCACTCAAAGTGAGAGTTCTCCAAAGCTGTTTAGCAAGAAGGGATAGATTTAGGACTTTAATTTTTCTTAAGCCTAAGCCCCCCCTCGATTTGGGTCTACAGACTAGATCCCATCCAACAAGTGGCATTCTCTTCTTGTCCTCCACTCCAGACCAAAGAAACCTTTTCTGAATTTTTTCAATGGCCTCAGCATACTTAGCAGGAATTTTAAATATACTAAGAGCATAAACATGAAGATTTTGCAGTGAGGCCTTAAGGAGCTGGATTTTTCCAGCTTGACTAAGAAGAGCTCCTTTCCATCCCGATAACTTCTTATTGAATTTTTCAACCAAAGAAATCTAGAATGATTCCGAAGGTTTAGAACAGAGAGGCAAACCAAGATAGGTTGACGGAAGAGGCTCAATCCGGCATCCAAGAATCTGAGCAAGTTTAAATTGTCTATGCTCCAAAGTATTGAGGAAGAAAATCGAGCTCTTAGCCCTATTAACAACTTGCCCAGAAGTAGGTTCATAGAGATTCAGAATTTTTTTGAAAGTCTTAGCTTCAGCCACCATAGATCTTCCCATAAGAATGGTGTCATCAACAAATTGTTGGTGGGAGCAGGTTAGAAGTGAAGAGGAAGGCCTTAATCCAGCAAGGGATCTTTGATCAACAAGATTTTTAATATTTCTTCCCAAACTCTCAGCCAAGATAGTGAACAAAATAGGAGAAATGGGATCTCCCTGTCTGAGGCCATGAGAAGTCTGAAAAAACCTCGAAGGTGATCCATTAACAATGACAAAAGAGGTAACTGTCGAGACCAACTGGTTCAACATCTGGATGACTCTGTTATTAAAGCCAAACTTAACTAGGATTTTAAATAAGAAATGCCAATCAACCCGATCATAGGCTTTGGAAATGTCCAGTTCAAGAATAAACCCTTCAGTCTTCGAAACCATTAACAAATGTAAATTCTCATGAATAGTAACAACAGAGTCTAGAATGTACCTACCTGGCACAAAACCATTTTGTTGCGGAGCAATCATTTGAGGAAGCACATAAAGCATTCTTGTAGTTAAAACCTTCGAAATAATTTTATAAATAGAATTACACAGGCTAATTGGCCGAAAAGCTTGAAACTGTGAAGCCCTAGGTTTTTTAGGAATAAGGACCAAAAAAATAGCGTTCAGTTCTTTCAATAAACATCTTGATCCAGAGAATTCCTTGACAACATTCACAACATCCAACTCAATAATTTCCCAAAATACTTGGAAGAAGAATAAAGGAAAACCATATGGTCCCGAAGCTTTGTTACCATCAAAAGAAAAAATAGCTTTCCTTATTTCAACATTGGAGGGAATAGCAGTGATCATAGAATTTTCATTATGACCAATCACCTGAGGTATAGCCTCAATCAAGGAATCTTGAGCTTTAGGAATAATCTCTCCATTACAAGAAAGAAGGTTGCTAAAGAAAAGGACAGCCTATTCCCTGATATCATCTTCCTCCTCAAACCTCGTCCCATTCACATCAATGTGAGCGATTCTATTAGCAGCCCTATGTTTCGAAGTAGACAAATGAAAAAATATAGTATTCCTATCACCCTTAGTCAACCAAGAAACCCTGGATCTTTGCCTCCAAAAAACTTCCTCTTTAGCAATGATGTCATGCAATTGAGTGAGAAGTTCATTTTCCTTTTCTCTGTAATTGTCAATGTACCCCCATTTCTAGATTTTAGCCTGGATCTCCTGAATTTTGCCCTGAATTTTTGTCTTAGTTCCAAAAATATTCCCAAAGGCATCCTTTTTCCATCTTCTCACATTAGTTTTCACTTCCTTTAATTTTTTAGCAATCCTGAACATCGCGGTGCCAGTAATATCAATATTCCACCACCTACTAATTTGTTCAAAAATTCAAGGATGAGATAGCCAGAATTTTTCAAATCTTAATGGGAAGTTCTTTTTCACCTTAGTAGGTTCCGCCATAAGACAAATGGGAAAATGATCAAATCCCACCCTTGACAAAGCACTCAAAGCACAAAAATAGTCTATAAACCATTGAACAGAAACAAGGGCCCTATCAAGTCTCACTTGGATCAGATCAGGCCCTAATCTCCTATTGGTCCAGGTATAAGAAGCCCCTTGTAGGTCTAGGTCTATTAGGGCATTACTGTTGATAAAGTCAGATAGACCTGATTTACTGTCCCAATTGATTTGAGAACCCCTAAATTTCTCATCATTCAGAAGAGGAGTATTGAAGTCTCCCATAACCATCTAGTGTTCATTAACAAAACATCTTCGAAAACCAGATAATTCAGACCAAAAGGAATTTCTAGCATTCTTACAATTTGGGGCATACATATTGGATTGAATCTAGCAAAAATTATCTCTAATGTGGGTAAATCTCATGGCCACAACATTACCATTCTCCATTAAGGGCTCACCTTTAATAAACATCTTGTTCCAAAAAGTAACAATACCACCCGAAGCACCCGCATAACTGTTTCCATGAGCCCCACAGATTTGAAAATTTTTAATGCTTTCTACTTTATCTTTAGGCATTTTAGTCTCTTGAACAAGAAGTATATCAGGTTTGTGGTCCCTAACAAAATTTTGCAAAACATCATTTTTATGACGACTATTCAGCCCTCTAATATTCCAAGACATAATCTTCATTTCTTACCTGGGGTTTGAAGTATCTCCGGGATGGTCATTTGGATTCCATCTACAATATCCTGAAGGCTGCCTTGCTCCCTTTGCCATTTTTCTGATTTCCTACCCTGGCAAGGCTTGGTACTCCCACAATCCGCCTTGGCCCTAGTTCTGGTGACCATTCCGCTTGAAGTTTCCTTTTTTTTTTTTTTTCTTTCTTTGACTTTGAATGTGAAATGACCTCCTCCCATTTAGTTTCATCTTGGCTTTCCAGCTCTCTTCCTGATTCCCCATCCTTCTCAGAAAACAACCTCTAATCCTAAGGGAGGGTTTCCATTAAGCCATTCTTGGCTTCTGAAGTATTGATATTAGGTGTTTTCAAATTTAAGCTTTGGGTCTCATAAGTATCCTTCACTACTTCCAGAGTGGCTATCTCCATATCCTGTACCCCTTTTGAGCAAGGGTTAACAAGAGGAGAATGAGAGGGGGCAAGAATTCCTATTTCTAGGGACAAACCCATAATGGGTATTTCCTCCAGACCAGGTGCATTCATACATCCTGCCATTGTCAAAGGTGATGAGGCAACCATACCCATATCTACACCTCTAGTTTCAACCTTTTTCAGAGTATCCCGGGCCCCCTCCACAGACTGATTTTCTTCCTTTCTATCCACATTTAGTGAAATCAAATATTTAAGATCCTTAGGGTCAAGAGAGCCAATACAAACTGACCCAGGGCAGGCCTCCTTATGCAAGCATTTAAGGTTCTCCTTCAGATCTTGAAAAGAAGTGTGTCTTTCAAGATCCTCATTCGCATCTGGGATAGGAAAAAGCTTCTCCTCCTCTGATTTTTTTCTCCATACCATCTTAGGGTTGGCACCTTTCTCCTTTTCATTTCTATTATTAAGCAGGCACTTTTTCGCCCAATGCCTGGATTTTTGACATTTGAAGCAGACGAAGGGTGTGGTTTCAAATTCAATAGCTTGCTTCCAAACCCCCAGCTTGGATTGGATGTCAATCGAAGAGGGGAGATCAACATTTTGAGACACCCCAACACAGATTCTAGCAAAGACCAAGCACTTTCTAGTTGCAGTCATTGAGTCAATGGACAAAAGTTCTCCAAAAGAACTAGCAATCCCATTGAAAATATCCATGTTCCAATACTCCAAGGGGAGACTTGGCAATCTAGCCTAGGCCGGCACCATTTCAAAAATTGAATCAGATAGATCAACCCTAGAAGACCATTTCTTCAATGCCAAGGAAGACTTTCCGATAATCCAGGGGTCACCACTCTGGACAGACCTAGAGTCCTCTTTGCAAGTAAACTAAAAAGCAAAAAAACCCTTAGGGAGCGCCGCCATCGAAACCAGACCACTAGTTTTCCATTTATTCTTAACAAACTCCCTTACCACTTCAATATTAGGTCTAGGACCCAAAAATTTTCCAACCAAAACATTCTCCATCCGAGCAATATTATGGTCTATGATCTCATCCAGCACAGAAATAGAAAACTTTCCATACCCCAGATCAGAAAGGATACGCACAGGGGGAAAAGATGATTTGTCATTTGGCTTAACACCAAACAACGAAGTCCATGTTTTACCTTTTTCATCCCCTTTATCCAACATTTCCACGACAGTCTTAGAAACAAAAGTCCCATCCTTTCCATCTAGGTCCACCTGGACTTTTTCCTGGACGTCCTTATCATCAGAGCCTGACTTACCTTTCTTAGAACTCGAAGAAATCTCCGCATTCACCTGAGATTCCCTCGAACCCCTGCCTTCTACACTGTTCAAAGATTCAAATCCTGACTTTTCCCGCTCGCTCGCTCCTTATTCATTGAAAACTTCCCTGCAACACATTTGATCACCACAAATGTGAGATAATTTAGGTGCCTTATTAAATGTTGCAGCCAGAGTGTTGTTACCTGGCCTTCAAAGGCCACCTAGCATTTAGAGCTCTTCAACTAAACTGGAGTAACCATACCACCCATTTCCAACTCTTGTGTCAAGACAAGCAAGGTGAATCTACTCATACCCATCTGAAATGTAGAGCAAGTGATGAGAGAATAGCTTGTTACCATAGAAAAAAAGATATTAAACATCACTCAAAATTATCTAACCCATCCTCACATGCATGAAAATGAATGTGAGTAGTTTGGCAAGTGTTTGGTGAAGGATGTCACACCACTCCCAACACTATTGGGCAATTATGAAAGGGGATCTCTCTAGATCATTCCTTGAGCCATGTGATTTTTTCCACCTCAACCCCAACCTCTGCCACTCAAACACTTCAAGCACACATGCATGAGCTTAAGTGGCACCCAACCTACCACAAACTACTCCACTCAACCAGATACATTCAAAGCAGGAGAAATGTCTTTTAAGGAGATGCCATCTGCTCCTATATTTGCTAGAATGTCTACCTCTGTATTTGCTTCCCACAAAGTGTGATTTATTTCAAAAATTTCAAGCTTGCTCAAAAGGGAGAGCATGACTTCTAAACCGGCTCGCAACTTCCAGTTATGTAGAACACCCAATCTCAAAGCATTTATGATGATGATGGAATCTCCTTCTATTGCCACTTTCCTTAGCCCTAACTCTGTGCATAATTTTATTCCAGCTTGAGCCACTTATAATTCTACCACATTATTAGTCACCCAACACAATGGCAGAGCCAACTTGCCTACTACCACCCCTTTCCAATCTCTGATTATACAACCAACACTAGACTTTCTAAGATTGCCTCTAGAAGCACCATCAAAGTTTAACTTGAACCAACCTTGGCCTGACGACTACCATTTGATACCTTCATGAACAACTATGCTCTCAGACCTCCTTGAGTCCAATGCTTGGGGGACCTTCAAACCATTCCAAGACTTTATCATGTTTGAATCCCAGTTCAAGAAAGGAATGCTTGTTGTAGCAATCCCAACTGCTCTTGAATTGGCTAGCTCAACTATACTAGCTTCCAGCTTGTTTAGAAATGAAGGGAGGAACATTGCCTTATCATTGAAGATTCGACGATTCCTTTCTTTCCAAGCTTCCCATAAGAGAAGTGATGGGCACAACCTCCATAGGAAGGAAAAAATAGACTTTCACCCCAGCTTCGACCAACTCTTGAACCAGCTCAAGATCTTATCTGGAAAAGCCATACTTAGATTGAGTTTTGCACACAACCAACTCCAACACTTTGTTGTGAATGGACAACTGAGAAAAAGGTGATCATTGGTTTCTAAAGCTTCCTTACATAACACACATCTCAAAGGACCATTGATCCCAATTTTTTCCAACCTATTTGCTATTAGTACCCTTCCTTGTATGGCCACCCAGGAGAAAATTTTAGCTTTGGGAAGACAATTTCTATTCCAACATAAATCTTTTGGGATTGGTTGAGTTTTATTTAATTGCTCTATTAATAGCTTATAACCTTCCTTAATGCTATAGGAGCCTGAGGTAGTGCCACACCACCTAAGCACATCCTTTCCATCCCTGATGCATAGAGGCTGATGTTTTAAAACTTCTTTGAAAGTTTATATTTCTTCCATTCTTAGTGGCAATTGCCTTAGATCCTTCCATCTCCATCTCAATATCCCATCCACATGTTCTATGATCAAGTAATCCTTCACTCTAATTTCTCATATCTATTTGGTAACCTCCCTTATATTTCTTAATGTGCCGATCTCCTCTAGCTTGCTAAAGCCACCCCATGAATCTTCCCAAAAGAGAGCCTGATTGCCTTCCCTTGTGTCCGAAGAAAGTGAGTTCAGGATCAGATCTCTATAATTGCAAATAAAATTCCAAATGCGAGAGCCTTTGGGGTGATGCATGGTTGTGAAAAAACTCGCTTCCCCTTCCTCCAAATATTTTTCTTTCATGATTTTTACCCATTTTAAGTCTTTCCCTCCATAGATTTGCTAGGCTAGTTCGGTCCCCAATGCTTTATTTGGAGGGCTAAATTCTTTATTCCCACACCTACCTCCTCCTGGGATCTACAAATCCTTTCCCACTTGATTAAAGGGAATTTCCTTTGGTCTGAGTTCCCCTACCAGGAAATGTTCTTCATTTTTTGATTGACCCTGGTGCAGGCATCCCTAGTAAAGGGAAGACATGATAACATATAGATAGGGAGGGCCACCACCATTGTCTTTATTAGCGTTAGTATTCCAACCCATGAGAGTCACCTACCTTTCCAAGAGGAGAGCCTACTTTCAACCTTTGAGATGAGCGGATCCCACAATTTGCTAGATTGCACACCCAACACTAGTGGAAGACCCAAATACTTGCAAGGGAGCTTTCCTTTTCGAAACTACAAAACTTGAAGTATGCGATTTTCTAGCAATAGGTAAGTGTGAAAGAAGAAAACCTTAGATTTATCTAAACTTACCTCTTGCACCAACGCTCTAGAATAATCTGACAAGATCCTTTTAAAAGTCCTTGCCTCGTTCAACCCGAATTTCCCAAGCAACATATTGTCATCAACAAATTGTTGATGTGTGATAGGAGGAAGATTACTTTTAATTTTTATCCCCTTTATTTCTTTGGCTAAGACAACTTTATTGAAAGACCTTCCAAGGGCCTCAACCATAATAATGAATAGAAAGGGAGAAAGTGGGTCTCCCTACCTAAGCCCCCAAGAGGCCTCAAAAAACCCGTGTAGAGAACCATTTACCAGCATCGAGTACCATAGACTAGCAATCCAACTAAAAATCTAGTCAAGCCATGCTGATTGAAAGCCAAAACCTTCCATCACCTTAAAGAGAAATCACCAATTTACCTTATCATATGCCTTCTTAATGTCCAACTTCATTAACATCGATTATTTTTTGGTTCTAGAAATTGAATGAATGGCCTCCTATGCAATTACTCTGTGGTATATTGAGCGGCTAGGAACAAAACCCGTTTGGTCTTCTGAGATTAGACTAGGAAAAAATTTCTTGAGTCAGTTAGTCACCGCTTTTACCAGGATTTTGTAAATTGTGTTGCATAAGGAGATTGGCCGAAATTCTTCCATTCTATTTGGATTCATTTTTTTTGGAATTAATGTAATGGAAGTATTATTTAATTCCTTCAAAATTTTCCCAATGGCCCTAGAGTCTTTGATCGCCTCAACAACGTCTGTGCCAACAATACTCCAATAGTGCTGGAAGAAGGATGCTAGAAATCCATCTGGGCCAGGGGATTTTTTTGGGTGGAGTTGAAAGAGGGCACCCTCAATCTCCTCTTCAAATTTTTTTTTTGATAATTTCTTGTTTTGGTCATCCATCACCAACTTTGGAATATTTGCCAGTAGACTTTGTTGTGCACCCAATCTTGGTCCTTCCCGACCATTGAGTAGGTTTTGGAAGAAAGATACTGCCTCTACTACAATTTGATCTGAATTATCAAGAGGATGACCTTCTGCTGAAAGGATACGGGAAATTTTATTGACCTCTTTTCTGGCCTTCATGGAATTGTGGAAAAACTGAGAGTTTTATCACCTTCCTTCAACCAAAATTCCCTTGACTTCTAGTGCCAAAATTTTTCCTCTTTCTAAATAATCTCATTGAGTTCTCTAAGTAATTCCTATTCCTGAAGATATTGTGTGTTATCCATGTCCAAATGAATAAATTCCTCATTTAGAGTCCTCAAATATCCTTCGATTATGTGCTTCTCTTTAAAATATTTTTGAAGAGACTCTTATTCCATTCTTTTAATATGTGCTTAACATGTTTTAGTTTCATTTCCAAAGTGAACATATTGGTTCCCATTGATCCTACTTCCCCCCACCAAGCAAAAATTAGACAGATGAAATTTTGATCCTTCAACCACATTGCCTTGAATTTAAATGGACAGCTTGTTGGGTGACTCTCACCCACAATCTCCAAGAGAACTAAAAAAAGATCAGACCTAGGGCACAATAGAATTTTACTCTCCATTGTGAAAGGAAAGGCACTCATGTTTCCTTTGAAGAAAAATCTATCCAACTTTTTAGCTATTGAGTAGAAGCCTAGATATTGATTCATCCATGTGTAAGAACCATTGGCAGTTAGAATTTCAAAGAGAAGATTTCTTCCCGCAAAGGCTTCAAAGTCAATTTGGGATTGAAGCTTACACACCACCCTACCCCTCTTGTCATGTGAGTGAAGGATCGCATTGAAATCCCCACCAACAAAGAAAAAATCAAAGCCAACTCCAAAACACACACTTTCAATCTCTGACCATACCCTTCTCTTATCATTGCACGAGTGTGGTCCGTATACATTTATCAAAAGAAAATGATGGTTTGAGGAGAAAATCTCCACTTTGCAGGCAAGCCACCTACTTCTTGCTGCCACCATCTCAACTGAAACCTTTTTTGGCCACCACAACGTCATCAAACCACCTATAGCTCCATCTGCATTGACTGCCAAGAGCTTCCAAGACCACATCCTTTTACTGAATGATGCCACTTCCTCATGATCCAACTTTGTTTCTTGTAGAATACATACTTCTGCCTCAGAAAAATCAACTTGATCTTTCACCAAGCATTGCTTGTTAGGGGCATTTATGCCCCTAAAATACCAAGTTAGGATTTTCATTTTCCTTCAAGAAGGGATTCCCCCTTCCCTACTTTAAGCATTTCTTGGATCTTCTTCTAGCCAGAGGCTTCACCATCCAGCTTCAACTTTTCCACATTGGAGGTTCTTCCTCATTTTTTGTGTTCCCCACAATTTGGAGAGGTCTTCCCACCATATTTTTGTGAGATTCCCAAAGCATCAATACCAACCATGTTCTAGTCTCCTTCCTCAAAAGTTGGTAAGGGTTCAACAATTTCCATTCTTCCCAATTCCAATTCATCACTTTCCTCCTCATTAGCATCCAAAAGGATGCCATTTGAGGCCACTTTTGCTTCTTGTTCTAATTCCACAATTTATTTGCTTACCTCTATCAGGGAATCAATATTTTCTTCCCTATAGTTTTTATTTATTATATCCAACACATCACAAACTTTGTCATTGAGTTTTTGATTCACATTTTTATTTGGAACTGACAAATTGCCAATCGGCTTCGATGCTGAATCACTAGCCCTAACTTTTTCTTGACAATCCTCTCTAGGATCTTCACTTGGCGTATTGACAGGGACCCCTAAACCACCGTCAGCAACACCTTCAGTCATTAGGAAAGGGTTCACACCTAGATCACGCCTCGAAGCAGTCTCCCAAGAGTGCCATCCCAAAGTACCAACCCAATTCCCTTGTGGTATTGGTTCGAAGACTAGAGGTTGTGTCAAGACACTCCAATCCATGAATATTTTCAACTCCTTCCATCTAGTGCTATTTGGTGGATTTCCAACACACAATTGCACATAGGTGCTTATTTTGTCCTCTTTTGTCCATTCATTTGCACAGATGTATTTTCCAAGGTAATTTCTAATTTCCTCTAAAGTGTTTGCTTGCCAAAATTCATAGGGGAGGCTCAAGATCTTGTACCAATTCTGAATGTAGATCAATTGATGTCAGAAGGGATCAAAGCCAACTTCCCACTTTCACATATAGAAGCCAAACTCATCCATCAACCAGACCTCATTCAAGATATCCATTCACATAAAGGGAGAAGAACAAACAACTAGAAAATAGTCATTCACCAAATATTTAAAACCTATTACTAGACCCCAACGATCTTGCCACCCCCAAATTAGGGCATCCCAATTCAAATTTTTGCCAAACCATTTCATGATTAAGCCTTGGATTTCCAGTCTCTTGATCAAAGGGGTCAAGATTTGTGATCCCAACACCATGGTTCTTCGATTAGAGTGCCTGAACTCATCTTTAGGGGGTCCAAGAAAGAATTAGGGCTTTCCTTCTTGCCGCTGCCATTTCTCCTTTGCTTGCCAAAATTTGAATTTGTTGTCCACCTCCAAAATTTGTGAGAACCCCGTGCTGTTTCACTTATTGGGAGGATGAGAGAATATTTGTCACTACCAACCAGACTGATCTTTTCCTAAATTCCACCCTCAAAAATATTCTTGACAATGATTCTGCCCAAACCTTGAGCAATCACACTTCTGGTCTTTCCTTCCTTTGGAATTCCTGTTTGCCTCATTTCCCCAAGAAAGGCCGCCACCACCTCCCTTGATTTCTATTCGAACTCTTCCATTTGGAGCGCCATCTGCCAGTGACTCAGGATCCCTCTTACCTCAATCTGCTGAACCACTCCTTTCGCTCCTCTGTGCCATCCTCCAATTTTGCATAATTAAATAAAAAAAATATTGATTAAATTATGTTATACTTTTTTCTACCATAATGTTTCTAATTATTTCTTATCAATTGATCTATCTTGGAAGGGAATCTCCATGAATTTAAATGATCTAATTTTCATTTTTCTAAAATAATTTTTTGACTAGATATATGCTTAAATTTATTCATAATTATTGCCCATTGAATTATCGGCCTCTATAGAACTATTTGGCTAAGATATTCAACTTCTTATCACAATTAGATAGTTGAGAATTATTTTAGTATTAAGGACACATGAAGAACATAGATTGAAGTAGTTCATTTTAAAGGAATCTCTCTTAAATCTTTGAAGAAACATATCATGTAATATTCTTATATTAGTTATAGATTTAATAATATTTTAGAAATTCCCTTGTAATTATTAGTATTTTGGTAGTACACTTGGCTCAAAAAAATAGTATATTTCTATCACATATCCTTAGACTAAAACATGTAATTCCTTTCTTATATTAAGCCGTAAAGACACTACTATTTTTTATATTTTTAAAGTGTCAACTGTTAAAATTTGGACTTGTTAGAAAAAATCCTTAGATAGATAAGGATTATTGAGGGACATACATATAACCTTAAATAAAGTTGTATGCTTTAAAATATACACATGATCATTTCTTGAAATTATTTCATAAGAATTCTCATTTCCTATGGCTTGAAAAGAGCACCCCATAATATTATGTATTTATTTTTTACTTAAAATAAATAAAATTCAAGAGGTTTACTTGCTATGAGGTGATGTTTTGATTATATTGAAAAAATAGGTTTTGAAGGGACCCAAAACCCTTTACAACATTTTAGACCAAAATGTTGCTATAACAAAAAAACACAATAAAGCATAAGCAACAACCAACAGTAAACCAACAACAAAAAGAATGACCTAGCAGTAGAAAAGTAGAAGCATAAAAACAACAAAAACACCAAATCTATTTCATATTTTTCAAGGTGTTGGCCACCCCGATCTCCTGGTTGTAGTGTAGGTTCACCATATCCATTAGCTCTTTCTTCTCTTCCTTGAAGGACCTCCTACGGTTCCCCCTTGTTTGAGTGCATGAGCCTTTAGCCTCATCTTTAGCGGTCTTCTTCCCCTTACCTTTAGAGGTTTGGTTATTCTCAAGAATATCCACAAAGTACATCTAATCCTTCCTGAGTTGACTAATCTTAGCAAACAAAACCTTTAAGGAATTTGCACTATTTTTAGCTGAGCTATGGATAACCTGTAGTAACTTCCTAATATCCTCATTTGTTTCCTTTATCCTTCCCTCCATTTCACGAAGGTGTCTCTCACACATGGCTTTAAAATTAGAGAAGGAACATTCCAGGTCAACCAACCGCTCAATGAGAAGATCTAAAGAAGATCCCTTTTGTTGGTTTGTCATATTCTCGTTCAAGCTCCTGATCTTGATATTGACCTTGTTAACTTCTTGCAACACCCTCTTAGCGAGTTTAAAGGTGCATGTGGCACTCGACCGAGCCATATCCAATAGTTTAAATTTGGAGGTATTGTCATGATTTAGATAAGAAAAATCCTCACAAAGAAGATTAACCTTCAACAGTTTTGACTTCCCAAGGTTAGGGTTCACACCAACATCCTCACTCACAATTTGCTCAACTGAGGCCTCCTCACTACTAGGAACCCCATCACCCTCCCCATGAAAAGGAAGACTGTCGGACAAGGGAGTCATTAATAACAACATTAGTGTTGCCACATCCTTTACCTATTCTTGTTCCAGAGTAACCTTCTTGCCCTTCCTACCACCTTTTCAACCTTGCTTCTTCAAATTAGCAATTCTTCTGGAAGCCCTACACGAATTCTCCTTTTCCACATTAATCCTAGCCTCCATAGATTGGTCTAAGTTCTCCTTACTACCAGACAAGCAAAGCCCACCTCAAATGGTCAACATCCTCCTTGGACTATCGTTAATGAGAATCACCAGAGCTTATATTAGTATCTACCCCATTGGACAAGGACCCATGGGAATCTGATTTCTGTATAACTAACTTCTTGGCGAGGTCCTTCTTCCTTAAATAATCAACATAGTAATTTTCTTTAATTTATGTTTCTTACACCATCTTTTAAAATTAAGCTTAAATTATACCTCCACATGAAACAAGCTCCACCTATTTTTGAATATGCTCATTTTACTTCAAGTTCTACTTAAAATAATTATATTTTTTCTTTAATATTCTTTCTCATCACCAATTTTTTTCAATCATTTTCACAATGAATTTTTGAGGTGGGTTCATTAATATTTTTATTCTCGATACCTCAAGAATCACTATAAAATTATGCAAAAATATTGATGTTATAGGTTGATTTTCTACATTGCACACATCATAAAAATGCAACATTATACTTTTAAATTTTATGAATATTATTTTCTAGTTCCACAAATACAATGATACTTGAAATTTCTAACAAATTGAGATCTATGAAAAAATAATAATGTTTAATATCACCATCAAATAATCAATAAAAACATTTCATTATCATATCTAATAATTAAACTAAACAAGAAAATCAACAAAAGATATCATAGACCATAATGCATAGATGCATCATTACTTGGCATTTCTGCAACAATGAAATATAAATAAATAAGAGGAATCTTATAGTTATTTCAAAATACATCAATTATTATTTTCCTCTTGTTGTCTTGCTAATGTATATATTTTATTGTATATATCTCACTAAAAATAATTCCAAGAGATTCACTAATAAAAACATGTATTCTACTGTAGTAAAAGTATTTTGATGTAATATTTGGGCTATTTTACTACGAAATAATAGAGCTCGCTACCACAAATGATGAATTTTCCAAACTTTTCGACCCTTAGGGTTTCGTTGTGCATTGCTACTTCGTATGATGATGCTTCCTCTAATGCAACCATGCCCGAGGAATTTACTGTGTTGGCTGCGAAAACAATGGATCCGCAGGGCATTGTTGTTGGAGTGTTTGGTGAATCGGCCTCCATGGCTACGTCTGAAGTTCCTCTTAGCAGACTAAAGGCTACGTCTGAAGTTCCTTGATACTCTACCTCTACGTGCTCTTGGTGGGAAAGATGTTGATCTTAGACTTAATGGGTTTGAACTGCCTTTAATAGAGAAACAAGTGCATTCAGATATGGGGTTGTTGATCAAACCCTCATTTTTGGAGGTGACTAGGTATAATTTCCCTGGTTTCTTCTTTCTCAGTATAATTTCCCTGGTTTCTCCTCACTCGGCCTGAAGGAAATGGTACCGATCCCTCCTCACACTGCTGCCCCACCTCTGTTTGATAACATTGGGAACTTCGTTGCTTGTGTTCATTAAAACCTATCATCAAAGGCGAAAAAATGCTCTTTTCAAGCAAATAACACACGGTTTTGGATGCAACGAAGTCTGGTTCCCACTCCTCCTCGCAAACAACACAAAATTCAAAGAATTGCACAAGTAACAGGAGAATCATCAAGTGCTTGGGGAAAACCTTAACTCTAGACTTTGATATCTATTTGATAAAGGAGATGAAGAAAAATGAAGCAATTTTCATAGCGAATGGTTTAATCGAAAGATTCAGTCATTTTTGGCACAACCTTTCAGATCTTCATGACCTGATTTTAAAATCTTGGCTTCCTCTTATGTATGGAGGCTTAGAGATTTACCCTAGTCCAAGGGGTTTTTTCATTTTGATATTCAATGGTAAGAAAGACAAAAACACAATTCTCAATTATGTTTGACAGTGGGAAGGAAATTTGTTGCAGTTAAAATCTTGGCATCCAAATTTTGATCCATCTATAGAATCATTTTTAATCTAGGTTCTTCTCCAAAACCTCTCCCTTCACTACTTGTTTGAATCATTTTTTATTTCAATTAGGAACTCTATGGGAAATTTTTCCTATACAGATGCAAATTCAAGAAATTTCATCCACACAACTTATGCCAGGATCTTGGTGGAAATGGACTTCTCCAAGGATTTTTTGACTGAAATTAACCTGAGGGCTAATGGACAATGTTGTTATCAACATCTGGATTACGAAGGTTTAATTTTCAGATTTAGAAGATGTTATCAAACTAGTCACATCACTCCTGAGTGCCCAATGGTTAAGACCTAGTCAAATTGCGTGGCTTCATGGTGGAAGGATTCTTTCCCCAAACATTATTTTGTTATGAACTTTCCTAAAGAGAATCTATCCCCTTCAAAATAAGATTCCAAGAAGAAAAATGTAGAGTTGGTCAATGCAGTAACTTCATAGCCAATGGTAGCTAAAAAGTCATTGTAATCATGTGACCCAAACTGCTAGGAAAGGGCTAAAAGTTCTTTGAGGCTCTCACTTTCTGTCTCTTCTAAAAAAATAAATAACTAATCTTCGAGCTCTCCTACTTTGGATGTATGGTATTGAAACTTGGAAGCATCATTGAAATCCTCAAATGGGTCTAAATGTGAAGGAAATTCAGATGTGAATAGTTATTCTCAAGATCAAGGCTGGACAAAAGTAAAGAGGAGGAAAAATATTACTCCTCATTAGATGACTCTAAGGTCTACCAAGAAGGAGGATAATTTGGCAATATGATTTCCTTTTCAATCTTTTGGGCTGAGTAGTATTGTTTTGCCTCATGTTTAGATATAGGTGTTTTGTATTTCATTATTGTAATTGGCTATATTAATGGAAAAAGTATCCCTTTTTCCTTAATTTGGGAATAATTAATATTAAAATGAGCCTAATATTTCCTTGATTTAGTGTTGTAATGTGTTTTACACATTCACATTAAGTTTAGGGCCCTTTTTAACTAAATAGACTTAATTGTGCCTTATTTAGGGTGTTGTAAAGTATACCTTTACACTTTCACACTAATCTAAGCCTTTATTAATTGATTGAGGTTAATTTTCCTTAATTTACCCCTTTAATTCAAATCCAAGCCTAATTAAATGCAAATTCCAAGGGATAAAACTCGACATTCATAAATGTCATTACACAACACTTAATTTTAGAAGGTTTGTGTCCTAGGTTAGTGAACTAGGACCCATTTGCCACATGGTGAATGGGTCCTCACTAGGTTTGAGGACCCTATTTTTACATGAAATTTCACCTTGTCTAAAGTATGTCCTATGTAAGTGGCCTAGGACCCATTCACCACATGGAAAATGGGTCCTCACTTAGACCTAGGACCCCTCTTTGAAATATGTTTTTGGCAATAAGTTATAATGATTTCAAATCCAAGATTTGATGTCAGCGTGTGATATTTAAATTTTGGGAATTAATAATAAGATATGTATAAATACAAAGCTATTTCACTTAGTTTCACCTAGCAAATGTTGATTAAAGAATCCTAATATTTCACAAGAGCATTTTCTAAGGCATTAAAGGGAAGTTTATTGAAGATTATTGCAACAATCAAGATCCATTTCATTATGTCAAAGACATAATGCATCATGCATGTTGTTTGAGCTAATGTGTTGATGTAGCATTCAAGATCTATCAAGAATATTCAAGGCATTGTTTCATATCAAAGTTCATGATCAAGATTTGCATTCATTGAGGCCACTTCATGCTAGATTGTAGATTTGTATCCCAAGGTTTCAATTGAGGATTGGTGAGTTGAGACATTATATTTGTCCACTCATCATTTCTTTCATACATTGTTTCATTTCAAGGTTTAATTACCAAAATAGGATTTGATCAAGGAAAACCCCTATTCCCTAACAAACAACATTTTTCTCTCCTTTGATGTGTGATTGCAAGTTTTAGGTTGAAGATCATTTAGAGAGAAAAATTACAAAAGTTGTCAAAGTTGTTAAAGATGCAAAGAAAGTTGTAAAATCATAGAAAGTCAACTACAAGATTTATTTCTAGATTTCTAATAGTACCTGACTAGAATTTGGAAGTGCAGATTAAGAGGAACAAAACCCAGAAACTAATTTTCTAGTGCCCTAGCCAGGACCCATTTTCCATAGGGTGAATGAGTCCTCAGTGAGGTTTGAAAAAACATTTTTTGCAAAAGGTACACAACATTTAACCCTCTCCAGATCTTCCTTTTGATGGTTATTTGGGTCTAATTTGATTTATGTTACTCATTTATACATTATAGCTTACACATTGAATGAAATATAGATAAGTAGATACATTGTTCATCAATTCATTTTGGTGCACCTACTTTTTCTATGTTTTAGTGGCAACAATAACTCTTTTTTTTTTCTGTAGATTCCTAATTGGAGACCTTATTTGAACCCTAATTTTTGGTTGATGCATCTCTCTTTTTATTTTTTCATATATGGGAGTGGACCCCTTGTCCAAAAACTCTTCCAAATTTTTTTAAAAAAGTATTTTGATATAAATATTTGGAAAAAAGTTTAATACCCATTGGACTAATTTATCTTTATTTTTTGGTATGTTTTCGCCTTTACTATTTGATTCTATTTGTGAGAATTGAATAGGCCAATTCAAATTACTCTCTAACTAGTGAATTTTCATTATTAAAAATATTGATGAAAAAACCAAAGAACTGAACACAACCTCAATATGTTAGTTTCTCCACCACATTAGCTACAATATTAATCGTTGTGTTCCATGCATTAAATAAAAAATGCCAATTATCCCAACTCTTCTATTACCCATATAAACTAATTTACCTTAAACTATAAAGATGGTATAGTACGTCATAATTTTTTTAATAAACATTTATTTTGCCTCACCATAAGACAAATGTTACCTTTCCTAGGCCAACCCACAATATTGTGACCCACATTTTAAGTAAAGTAGGACATTGAAATCAACATTTTCACCAAATTTTCACTTTATGAAACCTATAGCAACTGAACCATTAATAATTTGGAGATGATATAAACTAGTGATTTGTGTGTAGATTCTAAATATATTTTTACAAAAATTTCTATAAATAAATTATGAAATTTTTACATAACTTTTAATAACTTATTTTTTATAGTAAACACCATTTTTTTTAAAGTGACACTTATGTTGTCACACAATTCTTTTATTGAAAGGCTAAACTTGTAATTTTAAAATATAGGTTTGTAACATCAATATCTAGTGCATGGATATTTCTTCATAATTTTTTGTTGCATATTTATTGTAACTAATTTTTAAGACAACATAATTATTGTTTGGACTTAGGTGTATGTCGTTACACATAACTTGTCTTGTATATATTGAAATGAATCTACTTATTTTTAGCTAAAACAAGGACATCAATACCTAGTGCACAAATTTTTTAGATTTTTTTCTCTACTTTTTTATATGTGGAAAAATATCTTAATGTTGGTGAAAATATACATTCACAAGAAATAAAAGATAAACATTCAAAGTTATATTGTTTGGAGAGATTATAGTAAGGGATACATACTTAAGAAACATAACTTCTAAATGACTATATTTGATCCCTTGAAAGATAAATAAAAAATGGATTTTTGCTAGCATTTCGATACATACAAAGGATACTCCATAATGGGTATTAACTGAAGACTAGAGGGGTTCTATCCAAGGGGGTTTGATCTAAGGGGGTCTTATCTAATTGTCTTCAACTAAAACCCTTTAGATGGAACCCTTCAAGCCTTAAATCATTATTTTTTCTAAAGAGTATGTGATTTTAGGAAAAAATTAGGATGTCCAAAATTTGGGATCCATTATTGTTGGATCACCCTCCTAGATTTGTGAAATAGGATTGAAGTGCTTGAACCTCATATTGCTAAAATTATAACTTCTTCAAATTTCTCCCTACCTCACATATTCTATGTGAACCCAAGCCCCCTTAAGATTTATAACACTACTAATTATTAATATTGAAGAAATTGCATTGTTAGTACTTTGAAGTGGTATAAAATTGTTATCTACAATATCAAATTACTTAGGGAAGAGGAAAGGATATATTGCATTGAATTAACAACAAAATCATGCCACACCAAGGTTCTAGATCAAATAGAACCTTGCACACTCAAACTTGCCTCACCCAAAATAATGATTACAAAACCTAATTTCTTAAACAATTAGAAAAAAATATTGGAACCAAACACTTTTACATTTGGGATGCTTCTCTTTCTTCACATTCTTGCTACACCACACTTTGGACAATTCCCTACCAACTAGTAGGAAAATATCACACCAATGCCATTTCAATTTTAAATTATACCACTTCAAACAAAATATTCACTCATGTTGAATAATTACCACTATGTCTCCACTAATTTCATATTTAATCTCCAATAATGTAAAAGAGAACACATCAAATTGCATTAATATCCTCTAGTACTAAACCATCTCCATCTCTCCTATTAAAGCCTTCCCACTCAAACTCATTGTTACTTTTGTTTAAAATGACTATACACAAGATCAACTTTAAAATTCTTTAAATCAAAACCAACTCAAATTATAAATCCAAATAAATCATCAAAGTTCTTCTATACATATTTTTCTTAATTTAACCTTTTTTTTTCAAATAATGCAATGTCAAACATTTATATTATTCAACATTAAAGAACTCATTTTTGTTAATTAGTCAAGCAAGAAAACTACATAACAAGAGCCAACATATACTACATCATCTAACGGACTTGAAAAAAAGAGAAAATCTCATGAATTCCACAATTTGTTCTTGAGCATTTTCATATATATATATATATATATATATATATGATAGAGAAATATTTACCAAATATCAATATAATTTTTCCAAACTAGTTAAATAACAAATACACAAATACAAGATGAAATCTTAGAGATGACTAAATAATCTCTTATATAAGAGGCGACAAAATACTGTCTTAAGATAGATGGAGTAGACAATATTATGTAGAAGAGGTCCACAAAGCAATTAATCACTTCACCTGACCGAAGCCATGATTGATCAGCTAATACGAATAATGAAATAGTGTGTCATCTAAATTATTAAACATTATTTCTGTTGCAACGATACAACATTGGCAAATACAGAAGCAAATATTATAACCTCATCTAGGCTCCTCCCCTCCAGCTGTCTTCATCGCTTTCATCAGATTGTCTACTGCGACCAAGATTTCAGTGACTAAATGGGAGAACGCTGGCTTGCCCGCCGCCGCCTCGATGGTGTCTATCCACGCCTTCTTGCACCGCTCCTGAGTCACGGTAACATTCTTACCGTCTATGGCTCTGCCGTTCATACTCTTGATGGCGGCCATCATTGCCTCCTCATCGCGGAAAATCACGAATCCAAACTTGGAGTCATTTTCGACCTACACAAATAAAAACACAAATCATAAGATCCCATAAAGACATTCATCATGAACGGTCTTGAAGCACCAAATCTAAGAATTAATAATAATGTAAAATACTTTTATAATCTGAAAAATAAAAGGACAAGTATTTAAACGGCCATTACCTTGCACTCAAGGAGAGTGCCAAACTTGTTACGAAGGCTGAGATCACCAGTGGTGTGGGCAAGCCCGCTCACACGGCAGCGAAACTTATTTTCAGATGAAGTCATTTTTAGACAGATACCGCCAAAAAAGCAGAGAAGAAAATATGCTGTCTGATCGAACAAAGAAATAAAAGAACCCTGGAACAAGAGAGCCAACAGAAAGACGTGAGGAGCAGTCAAGATACCACAAGATAACCTTTCCCGCAAGTCTTCAAACCCATGGAATAATCGTGGCAGTACGCAAATTTTGGCGAATTCCTCAGCAACTCTGTAATATATAAAATTTAGTGAAGTTGCAAGCTGTCAATGTAAACTAGATATTATTTTTTAATATATATGTTTATAGTAAGATATAAAAAACTATATATCAAGGAATGGAGAAAACATGTCAATTTGTTGGCATTATTTTGGTTTAAACAGCACATTCTAAGTTTTGACTTGTATAAGTGGTTCACCTAAAATCACACTAATTTGGAAGATATTAGGAGCTTGCTGAAATATGACCACCTTTGATCTTTCATTAGCAAGAGAGGACACTACATGAACTAACACAGTAGATTTCAATTATTATTCCATTGTAATAATAGAGAGGACATGGATTTAATAAATGATGCGTAACTTTTCAACTTCATCAGTAGAAGGTCAAGTAATTTTCATGTTAATAAATAATATAAGAGATTTGTCCCCTAGAAAGCATTTTGCCTATCAAAATATTAAAAAAACAAATTAAAATATCTATATATAACTATTTTTAATATTTAATAAATATTGTGGATGATAAATAAATATAATAAATGCATGTATATAATAGTTATACAATTATATCAAAATATAAAATAAATATTGCATATGATAAATAATTTTAATTGAACATTTTGAAATGTATAAATATGGTGATAAATTATTCAAATATCTATTTAGTTAGTTCACCATGGAGTAGGAGGATAGATATTGCTAATGTAGAGGTGGGAGTCGAGTGTATGGCAATGGGTGCAAGGGTATGTGTAATAAATTTAGATTGTATAAAGAAATATGTGTGGTTCTTGTAATCATAATTCATTTTTTAAAAATAGTAATTAACAAAATCCCCTTCCATTATTGAACTAGCTTATCAAATGGATCCCATCGTATATTTATAGGCCTAATTTACTTTAGATTTTGACATCTACTATTTTTAAAATTTTAATTCCATAGCATCCCACAAACATAGAATCATTTCATTTTCTATATCCATCAACTAAGTCATGTTTGAACTTCAAGCACAATATGACTACTGAAATTTGATCTAGTTGTGTCTTTGTGTTCACCAATTTTAAACAAGTTAAGACCAAACTAGAGGCAATTTTTCTTTTTTTTGGTGAGGTCTCTCACATTCATTAGAGTCAAGAATGTCATCAATATTCTATTTTTAATAATAATCACATCAAGAAAAAAAAAATGGAGATGCATATCAACTCAAGATTAACTTTAAGAAATCAAAATTTGATAGTTCTTCTATGGAATCAATCGTTGATGATGGGTCAATGTGTATGGTGTTTACCCAATTTACTATGGATGCAAGAATGTTATGTGATGTCATGTTTACTCATGATTATTTCAATTGGTATCAAGTTTCTAAGGGCATTGATGATGCTTTTAATATTTGAACAAGAATATGAATATTATATTCCCTTCCTTTTGGACTTGTCATCATGTTACTCTTTTGGCTAAGACCAACTATAGTATCAATTCTCATCTTTCACTTACGCCTATAACAATATTGGGGTAAAGTTATCCCAAGGATTCCTTTAAGACTTCAATCCTTAATTACAAAAACCTTTTTATCCTTAAGGTTAAAATCAACATCATAACCATTAAATTATCCTTATTTTACATATAATCTTCTATAGGTCTTCATTAATATAAAGAGTGTAGATAATAGGCTATCTAAAATATTATATGAAGGGATCTTAAGATTCACAATCTTAGTCTATGACTTTTAATGCCACTATTTTTAGTAGGATTAATCTTCAAACTTACTTAGCCATTATCTTGTTTCCCTTCTTAATTGTGAATCTAGTTAATCAATCTCAAAAGATGAATTAAACTGATACCCCTCCAACCCTCTATATTCCCTTTACAAAAATTGAATAATTTAAATTTTACCTATGCCTCAGTTGTTCTTTAACTATAAAAAGTTTCCATAAGATGTCATGAATTATAGTCATTTTTTGCCAAGCATATTTTAGACCATTAATCTCTCAAAAGTTTCTCTTGATCTAAAATGTGACTATATGGAAGTGGGCTATTGTAGATAGTTACAAGTCTAACATGATAAATCCAAAGCTAAGATCATACTACGTCAAACATGATAATCACATCACATCTATAAAAATTATGGAAAAATATCTCATTCAAATCTAGATCCAAGCTCTTGGGTAATAGTAAAATCATGCTATTTTCACATCTATAGTAAATATACAAGAAACTATTGGTGCTTTTTCTTGTTGAACCCTTAAAAACTCTCTAAAGGACAACCAAATTTTATGATTAAGGACTTCAAGATTAGGGTCCAATGAACAAGAGATAGATTTAACACTTTTCTCCCCTACATTTTGGGCTCTACATGACTAGGTGGGTATCCCTATATGTAAAGTAGATAAGCTTCATATAGATGAAAAGGGCTTATAGGGCTAGTTACACCCCTTGTTCTCATTTAAGTTCAGGAATGAAGTAGGAAACATAAAGAAAATCTAAACTAAGAAAGTAGGGAAAAGGTTTATGAATATAAAGTTTGTTTCTAAGGATGGAGAAGCAAGACCAATACTTTTTTGGGCTATAGAGTCATATATTAGTATTTTATGATGACAAAGCCAAACATATTATGTGGGTCTCCTACAAGATTATTACCTTATGAAAATGAAACCTAGACAAGCCTATTGTGCAATAACACTTAATAATCCCTAGAAAATGATAACATACCCATTAATTAATAGAAACCATTTACTCCATCCCTTGGACAGATAGAAAACCAATAAACTAATTTAGAAAGGAAAATGCATTTGAAATAACTCACATAACCCTTGATTACATAGTTTAAAGAATATCATAATTCGCAGTAGGAGAACATTGCATAATAGAGTATATTCATATATGCCGCAGTTCATAATACATAGGAGATGCCATGTGATGGCTTATAAACATATATCTTCACCTGCTAGCACTCAAAAATATTCTATACATAGCCCCTTGGCCACCAAAATATGAGAACCCAAAACAATATATATTGTACTTGAATCTAGTATAATAAAGTATAATGATGAAAAGGCTTAATGTGACATCTATAAAACATCCAACATTTGGGGATAAGTAGGACATACCTAATCAAGTGGAGAAAAACCCTATACTTGCACACTCAATTACCATGTCAAGCATACCTACAACATGTACATGATAGAGAAAGCACAATATAACTTCTTGATCATGTACAACATCATAAATCTTATTATATAAACATCAAAAAATCTATAGAATGAAACATTATATATGTATATATGCATGTATATTATGTATATACATACATACATATAGACACACATATGTGTATACCTATATTTATATATGTATATATACATATACATCTATACATGTATATATATATTATATATATATTATATATGTATGTATATTTATGTATGCATATACACATATATTTATGTGTGTGTGTGTATATATATATATATACACACACACACATACATACATATATAATATAAACCAACAAGAATGAGTAAATATATAGTTTAAGAATATACATAATGATAACACAAGTATCTTAAAATATACACGAAGTTCTTGGTGTCAATACAAAATAATATGAAGAGAAAATCTCATTCTAAAATGACCAAGTGTTAGTCGACTAGTCCAAGTCCAAAACAAGACTATCAAAATGCAAACACAAGAGGCTTTACAACTTGGGTGTAGTTAGGGAGTGTGTCATATGTGTCTACTTAAGCTATGATTCTTTTTCTTGGTATATGTGTGTTTATTAGGTAGTTTATCCCTTTATTTGTAATTTGGATTAGGTTTTCTTCCATTGTCATACCCACACTAGGTGGTTGCATATCACCTTTTGCTATAGGATACAAATCACATTAATTTTAATAAATTTTGGTAATGTTATTTAATTTTTTAAATATCTAAAATATAGCAATGACTATGACAAAAAAATGTATAAAATCTTATTTTTCCAATTTTATCTAAAATGTTTGTTGTTGGCCACATTGGGAATAAAAGGGTATAACTAGATTTTTATTTTTATTTTTATTTCATTCAAAAATGAGAAAATTCAAAAGGTTATGCTTGAGTTTCTTTAATAAAGAATTATAGATATTTTATGTTTTTTCATGCTTGAAAAAGAAAGAAAAAATGTTTTTCAGGCCATAATAACATGGGTTATTTTGTAGGATGATTAGTCTCCAAAATATTTTAAGATTGTCTGTATTTTGAGTATGTTGTCAAAAAAAAAATGTTAGTTTGTATTTTGTGTTGAAATTGAAATTTTTGGCATTTAAAAATCTAGGATGGATATATAATAAGTAAGGAACTTGGCTCCCAATGGTTCTTGAGATACAAATGGATTATGTGCATAAGTAGGTGAAGAATTTTTAATTAAATGATAATTGAACTTCATGGGGTGATAAACATGATTAATAAAGAGATTTTGCAAGATAATTTATATTTTGTAATGATGCAATCATGTACGTATTGATATATTACAACCTTTAAGAGGTTTGTTATTTTCATAGATGTTATGCATTTCACAACATGTCTCATATTATTTGAAGTAAAATGAGGACTTCCTCTTTCATTCATTCTTTTACTTAATCCCTAGTGTCTACAATTTCAAAGATATAATTGTAATTGAAATTCTAAATGAGATGAAAATTATTTAAACAAATTTTGTATTAACTGATAATGTGCCTTGAAACATGCTAAATCCATTTTAAATTTTTGTTGAAATTGTCACTTAAAAAGAAAAACATAAGTATAATATTTTTTTACCCATCCGGATGAACTTATAATCCTGCAAAGTGTGAACAGAAATCTGATCTTCTAACTTGGATAATTTTTATCCACATACACATGGATTTGCCTCAGGTGCGAAATGTGTAAGGAATCTTCAATTAGATACCTAATACAACATCCTTTAACTCACATGTTCTTGGATTTTGACAAATATTTTAAAGTGATGATATTGCAGACTTTCGATAAATTCAACTTCCAATCAGATAATTATACAAGATCCCAAAGAAACCTCTTTCTTCCCCGAACTCATCTACTTAATATTTTAAAGGCGTACAGAGATACTTCTGCAGTCGTCACATCTTTTCGAAGCAATAGACTTGTCAAATAATTATATTTTTTATATTTTTTTCACGTGTTTAACTCTTCAGTCAGAAAAATCACAACATTGCCGTTGGCGTGTCTGTAAAAACAATGCCTAAACCGGCTCCCAGTTTCCAGACAATGAGAATTCGCAATGAACGGCTTTGTTTAAGTAAGAAAATTTCCCTTTCCTTTGGGAATGGATACCTATAAAGTATTGTTTGAATGTTCAACGCTTTACTTAAAACACGTGCGATGCGATGGCGATTGTGGTTTGGGAGGTCAACGGTGTATCACTTATTAGCTAAGCTACAATAGAAGATGCAAATGAGAGTTGTAATTTGACTGGAAATTATTTATGGCTGCCACCAAAACTTGAGCGAAACAAACATGGCAAATCCATTTTAAATATTTGATGAAATTGTCACTTCAAAAAGAACATTAAGTATAATATGTTTTAGTCAGCTGGATGAAATTATAATCTTGCAAAGTGTGAACAGAAACTGATCTTCAACTTGGATAATTTTTATTCACATGCACATGGATGCACATATGATCGGTCTATGAGCAAAGAGATAATTATAAATAAATTATATTTTACAAGACTTTATTTTAGAAATAATTTTAATTTTGTGTCTAGATACTATTTCAAGCTTAACTAATATTTTTTTTTTAAAATAATTCAATAAAACTATAAATGATTGATTCAGTAGTGTAATGAGTTAGCCCAATGATTTCTAAACCGCGTATGATCCACCCATGAGCAAAGAGATGCAAGATCATTTGTACATAATGTGGAAGCAGTTAATTCATTGCTTTCCAAGTTTTTTCATTTCAAAATGGCTACAAAATAATATATTCAAATGCTAAAATTATTAAACACAAATTATTTCAGACTGAATCAACAAAAATATAAAATGCTAACACTTGAATATAGATAGAAAACAAAGTGATCCTTAGTGTAAAAATGTTTGGGTGGTTATGCCAATGTTGTAAAAAATGATCTAATGGGATTTACATTTTCAATATTCAACATTTGTACATTTGAGTTGACATATCT
The DNA here is from genome assembly GCA_007258455.2 of Sequoia sempervirens. NCBI lineage: Eukaryota > Viridiplantae > Streptophyta > Pinopsida > Cupressales > Cupressaceae > Sequoia > Sequoia sempervirens. The sequence goes on from VDFB02281492.1 coordinate 60,040,233, forward strand.
CTTCTTATTAGTTCCTACCATGAAACTATAGTGGAGGAGGAAATATGTAATTAGTGATTAAATTTTCTTACTTCTATCAATCAAAAACAAAAATTTTTAAAACTTTTTCTTCAATGTTTGTAATATTATAATCATTCAAACAAATCATTTTTTACACACCATAGAAAAATAAACAATTTATTTCCATTCTCATTGGACTAGATTTTCTATTCCAAGAAAAATGAAATCACAAAACTCTCAATAAGAGTAAAATGAGTGATTGGTGACCTATTTTATTTGCAAATTTTTAACATTTTTTAAGAAGTCACATTTTTTCCCAAGTTTTATGTTTTAAAATAGAGTTTACTTCTTAATTTTTTGACAAGTTGAATTTATTATTAATAATGCTTTATGATTTTTAACTTTTAATAAATTATATATAACATTTCATAATTTATATTTAATTATTTTAATTATTAAAGCTACAAACTTAAAGTAATAATTGAATATTAAGTTAGGATTATATTTATAATTATAATTATATAATTTTTAATTAAATTATAATCACCGTTAAAATTAATCAAGGGAAGATCTAATTTTTTAATTAGAATTAAAATTATAGTATTATTTAGCTTTTGAGTTTTTATTTATTTATATTATTATTATTATTTTTTATGGGTAAGTTCTGCCAAAGGGTTAGATCCCATGACTTTACATTTGCATAGCATGAAAAATAAAAGGATTTACATTTTCCATATAATTAATCATATTCCTGCATTGGAGTTGTACACCCACCAAGGGTATGCATCTTCAAATTTGTCTATTTTCGGTCTTCACATTGTTGGATGTCTTTACCCTATAATCCAGTTATATTGTTGTCATATCCTGCATCAATTTTACATTAAAGAGAGTAGTATAAGGGTAGATTAAGTTCTTATGGTTGAGATACCTATTATAAAATAATACAAAATCCTACCTAAAGGAGCACTTCAACTATAGAATTAATGGATACCAAGAGTTGATCCACATTACATAGCTTGGCGATGAAAAAGGTAAAATTGCTACAAGAAAATGAGCCCGCAGATTGACACACAAGAAAGATGACCTATCATTATTTTTGGCATAAGGTTAATTATTTTCATTACACTACCAATCCAATCTTTTGTATGATGTAGTAATAGTCTAGAATCATATGTTGAATAGACCTATTATATGTGTTAATTCCTAGAATTATCAAGAAATGAATACATCTAGCATCCTCACCTCTCATTTTCTTTGATCTTTCTAGAATTATCAAGCTAGAGATGTGAAAAAGCCAACACCATATGAAATGGAGACTCCAATATTCCTTACAAGAAAGAAGAAAAAACTTGTCTTCCTTGGGAAAATTGTTGAGAAGTGGCTAAAAAAGGTATTACTGGAAAATAATCATTTGACAATCAAAGCTATCAAATTGATTTTGGGAAAAAGGATTTTTGGTTTCTAGGGAGAGATATCATGTCAATATAGATATCTCTAACCATTTTGTTACATCACTAGTAGACCTTCATGTAGTGAAGGAGGTGGTTGATGAAATGAGCAAATAAGTCTTTGATCCATATCTACTCAGTGGGTTAGATGAGATGATTATGACCACTCATTTGGGCATTAGAATACCATGACCTAGAGACCTAGAGCACCATATGGATCCAAAAATAGAGTTTAAACCCTTTTTGTTGGATGTCTTTGGAGTAGAGTATTGCTTGAACATCGTTTCGGGTGAAGGTGGGTTATGATTTCCTAAAAAATATTTGTTACTACATGCCATCGAAATGTTTTCAATGGTCGATAGACTTCATCAACTTTGAACAAGACTAGGGTACGAGGGTGACACCTCCAAAATTTTGAAGTGGTAGTGGATTTTGGGCCAATGTCTTGTATTCTACTATATCTATGATATATAGCAAAGATAAGCAATTTTTGCAAACCCTATCTCATTTAAAATTATTGTTGAAGAGTTTTAATAGACTTTTTTAAGCAAGCGGTAAAAGTCGAGGCTTCCATAATTGAGAATCAAAGAACCCATAAACCAATATATGAAAAGTTTATTAAGAGCTATCGGGTCATGATATGTACTCATTTTTAGTGAAAACCTATTGCATGAATATTATAGAAACTGTTTATTTACATATTGCTAATATATGACTTTTGATATGCATTATGGTATCTAATATATTTATGGTGTTGCATTTATTTTCCATCTTTTAAATGGTTGCTTTCTTTTGAGTTCTTAATTCTATTGTATTATTGAAAGGTGTTTTCATATAAAAATGTCAAACCCTACATTTCTCTTTAGGATTTTTTAAACAAGTTTTTGATTGTTATAAAATATTAACCCTACCTACTGAGAAATATATTCTAGAAGTCCTTGAAAGCATCTGAAATTACATGTTATTCTTGTCAGAATAATTTCATTTTCATACTACAAATATATGGTTTTAGATAATCATGATAGTATCCAATATATTTATGTTGTACTTTTCATGTATACTTCCATTTTTGTGAATTTTTTTTTGGATTCCAAGATAATTTTAAAAGGTACATTCATTTGTATGCCATATAATCTTGCTAATGCTACATGGATAGACTCATTTTCTTTTAGGGCTATTCCCCACCATGGTTAATAAATATTAAAACCTTGTAGAATAAAAAGTGTTTGGTGGTTATTTGGGATTTTAGCATGAGTCAGGAATAAGTATTTGATTGGAAAGTCAAGAAATTTTCACCCAACTATTGTTGGATTGATTACTTGGTACATTTCAAAATTTAATCCCTAGAGCTTCAAGTAATTATTAGGAAATTGTTAATTTAGATGATGTTCAACAATTAGAAACCAACCTCATAATGATTTAACATTTCATTGCATTGAGTTTTGAATACACTTTTGCATTTTCTCCTAAATCCATTACATTTTCCTATAAAAAAGACTCCATTTTAATTATTGGTTTTTTTATTTTTATGAAATGGTAACATTCCATTCAAACTCTAAATTCCAAGATAATATTGGAAGGTACATTCATTTGTTTCGCTTGAGTGAAACAACTTTTTTTTGTTCTAAAATCTAGTCCCTACCCATTCAAGAGGATATTCAAGGATTCATTTCAAGGTATCAACCCCTTGTGATGTCAGAAGCTTGGTCTCAATGGAATTAATGAGTTAAATCATTACATTGTGTTTTTTTATGCCTTAGATTTGTGATACCATGTAATACAAAAGTATCTGTAATTTTGTTTGAGCAAAACTCTATGAATATTTTTATCATGGTTTAGAAAATAGAGCTTTGGAAATAATTTTACCTTGATATATGAAAGCATGTTCACCTTAATAATTTTATTTTAGAAAATGTATATAAAGGTTTCTAATTGTCTTGAGACAAAACCTTAAACATTTAAAAAGAGAGCAAAGGTAATTCATATATTTGAGCAACATTATTTCATTACTATAGAAAGCAAGGTCAAGTGAAATCAAAGAAACTAATTTAACGTGGCAACCTATACCTCAATATTAGATTGCCACCTCTATCTTACAAATCTCAATTTAAATTTTGGGTTTTGTTATGAATTGTGAACCCTTGATTTTAGTGTATGGATTTTAAAGAGGTGGAAAGAGTTGGAAAAAGGACATGATAGGAAGGAAGGTCTAATGTTATGGATAATTGTGTTTTCAAGGTCAACAAATAGGGTCTAGTTGTTTTAGGGGGACCTAGTTGCTTCAAAGGCTATATGAGGGTCCTTACCGAGTCATAAAAAAGACTCACATTTCTATGTGTTGCTTCATAGGTCTCACTCCACATTGAGATTTCCCTAACTAAGTTTGTGGACCTGATCAGGAAGGGGTTAGCCAAGATCACCAAAAGAGAGGTTGAATGCAGACATACTTGTCAGTTGAATGATGCCAAATAGAAGGTCTTCTTGAGGGCCTTGGAAGAATTTTAGAGGGAGTTCAACATAACAATGGAAATGCAAGGGAGGAATAGGAGGCCATGTGATGCCAAGTTAGAGAATAGTGATTCTCGGTCCACCTTCAGTGGTGCCAAGATCAATAATGCTCAAGACCATGGTAGTGGGAGTGGAGATGAGGCTGAAGCCACTAGTAGGGCTGCTGATCAATGATAAACTATGTTAATTTTAGTAGCTTGGACAGGTGTCTCCATTCCCAAGAAATATTTAATTAATTATTTAATTTTTTTGGAGACTTCTAGAAAGGAGTTAGTTGTCCAGATAATTATTTAATTAATTAATTGATTCCTCTAGAGACTTCTAGAATCTAGTTAGTTAGGGTTTTTCACAGTTTAATTAATCTTAGCCATTGATTGAGATTAAATCATGGCCATTTGTTTTTCAATGAGAAAAGTATAAAAGGGGATCAATGGGAATTTGGAGAATACACACTTGAGAAAGACTTGCAGTGATAGCAAGTAGATTTGTAGTGAGAGAAAATAGTTTTGTAGTGATAACAAGGGCACAGTGATAGCATTGGGGACATCAGCTATAGAATTTCAGCAGGTGAAATTAAGGGAAGAATTTTTGGAGAAGAATATTGTCAGAGCTTTGCTAGTAAGAGGCAAGTTTATGTATCTCTTAATTTACTAAAGTTTAATAAAATTCCTCATCTGTAGTACTGGTTTTCCCTTCGGGGTTTTTCCAAGGACAATTTGTCCAAAAATATTGTGTTCATTATTTTGCATGTTTTCTTCTCTATCCCTGTGATTTATTTGTGAAGTTGCAGTTGTGTTATTTTTCAATATTTGTTGTGAATTAATTTTTGACAGTCAAATAATCTAATTAGATAGGAGATTAATAATCAGTAACTACAATAGAATTTTCACATGGTATCAGAGCTGATCTGAGGGCAAACAAGGCTCAACACAGGAAGGAAAATAGAGGATTTATAAAACCCAGTTCTACCTCTTCAAAATTATTTTTATTATTATTTCTTTTGAGATGGCCTCAATAGGTTTAAGAGATCATGACAAATTGGATGGAATCTCAAATTTTGGTGTCTAGAAAGCCAAAATTTCTTTATTGCTAGAAGATAATGGTATCAAGGAATATGTGACCAGTGCTGTAGCTATACCTACAGATCCAACACAACTCTTAGCATATAAGAAGGAAGATTCCAAGGTGAGGAGGTTGATTCTTGATGCTGTCAAGGACCATATTGTTCTGCATATCACAAAGTTAGATATAGCAAAGAAGATGTGGGACACCATTCTGAATTTGTACTAGAATGCTACCACTAACCAGAAGCTGATTCTTAGAGAAAAGTTGAGGAATACCCAGATGAACAAGGGAGAAGATATTACAAGTTACCTCACCAGACTCAAACTTGTCAAGGATGAGTTGGTAGCTATTGGAGATAAACCAGATGATGACGAGCTAGTACAAATAGCTCTAAATGGATTTACTAAGCAGTAGGATGTCTTTGTTCAAGTTATCAATGGATGAGACACCTTATCGAGTTGGGATCGACAATGGAGTGACTTCACTCAGGAGGAGCTTAAACTAAGTCTTGTTAGTGGAACTGGTAGTAAGAGTCAAAAATGTGAGGCAAAATAGGAAAATGTTGCCCTAGCAGGAAAAGGGAAAGTGAAGAAGGGGTCTAGCAAAGGATCAAATCCACAAAGTGAGAAGAAGAAGGACTTATCTAAGATCAAGTGCTATGGTTGTCATGAGTTTGGCCACTATGTCAGTGATTTCCTGCAAAGGAAGAAGAATGAAAAGAAAGGAAAGAAGAAGATGAAAACTTTAGCAAGCACAAATGAGCTCTCTAGCAGAATGGAGGATGAGTTGCACTCATAGCTTGTATGGTTAGCACAACCTCACAGGGTGTCTGGTATATAGATAGTGGCGCGTCATTTCATATGATAGGAGTTAGAGAGTGCTTCTCTAGTTATGAGGAGGAGGACATTAGAATCTAGATTTCTATGGGGAACATGTCCAAACTCAATCCAGTTGGGAAAGGGACTGTTCTATTTCAGAGGGAGAATGGCAAGCTGATTCCCATTCATGATGTGTTGCATATGCCAGGCTTGGGTATGACTTTTATTTCCATATCCATCCTTCAGGATAAAGGCTACAATGTACTCTTTAGAGGGGAAAATGTGTTTATCAAGCATAAGGATTGGAAATCACCCATAGTTATTGGAGTTAGGAGCGAATAACTTTATAGGTTGCAGTTTGATACTCATAAGGCATTGATGAGAAAAAGTAATTCTAGAGATCAAGGAGAGCTATGGCATAGGAGGATGGGCCATATACATCATGGAGCACTTAAATTGCTTCGTGAGACAATGACATGTGTTCCAGAGGTGAGCACAGAGCATGATGAGTAAGGGATGTGTGTTGGGGAAGTTTGTGAAAGTAACTTTTCCAAGGAGTGACACCAGATCTAATGGTGTTCTTGATCTAGTACATTCAGACATATGTGGACCAATGTCAACAAAGTCTCTCAGAGGTTACAAGTACTTTGTTACTTTTACTAATGATTTATCTAGGAAGACTTGGGTATACTTATTGAAGACCAAGGATGAGGTTTTCAGTCGCTTCCAAGAGTTCAAAGATCTTATAGAGAATTCAACAAGTAGGAAGATAAAGGTTCTTCGGTTAGACAATGGAGGCAAGTACAAAGGGAAAGAGTTCCAGGAGTTTTGTACTAGGGAAGGAATCAAGAGAGAGTGGACTATTCCTTACAACCCACAATAGAATGGGGTTGTTGAGAGGAAGAATTAGTCTATTTTAGAGGTGGCAAGGGCTATGCTGTATGACCAGGATATGCCATGTTACTTATGGGCAGAGGCATGCAATACAACAGTATACATAGAGAACATGGTTCCACATAAGGTATTGGGAAAGATGACACCAGAGGAGGTGTTCTCAGGGAAGAAGCCAAATGTTAGCCACTTCAAGATATTTGGGAGTTTGGTGTATTGTCACATTCCAGGGCCTACACATTCCAAGTTAGATCAAACTGTAGAGAGAGGGTACTTTGCTGGGTACAGTGAAACCTCAAAGGCATATCAAATATTTATTCTAGGGACCAACAAGATTATAGTCAGGCGTGATGTCAAGTTCATAGAGGGCAAGGAATTTAAGATGTCCAGAGATTTTCTAGTAGATGATCAGAGTGAGTAGCTAGCAGAAGCTCCAAGGATCATGCAACCAGATAAGGGGCAGCAAAGCTCAAAAATAGTTACTAGTAAAGACACAGGCTTAGGTGCTGAGAGTTTTGTAGAGTATGGAGCAACGGATGTAGCAAATCGAAGAGATGCATCAGGGAGATGTGGAGGTTGATACTTCATCCTCTACAGTTGGAAGTAGGAACCAACAGACACATAGGGATACTTAGGAGTTTGTGGGAGCTCCTAGGACGAGTAGTAGACAATAGAGACAACTAGCTAGGTATGATGACTATATGGCATTAGTTAGTCAATTGGTAGATAGTGAGCCTTCCAACTATCAGGAGGCCACACAACAACAGGTGTGGCAAGATGCGATGGTTGAGGAATATACCTTAATAGTGCAGAATGATGTGTGGGAGGTTGTTCCTAGACCAACAGATAGGGCAGTGGTTGGATCTAATTGGATCTATAAGATCAAGCACGATGCAAATGGTAGCATCGAGAAATACAAGGCAACTTGGTTCATGGCCAAGGGGTTCTCTCAGAAGGAGGGAATTGACTATGAGGAGACATTCACTCCAATGGCCAGGTATACTTCTATATGAGTCATGATCTCACTTGCAACATAGATGGAATGGAAGATCCATCAAATGGATGTTAAGACGATGTATGTGTGTAGATTGAAGAGAGATTTGTACGGACTCAAGCAGGCTCCCAAGGTGTGTATGAGCGCATTGATAGATACTTGTAGGGAATGGGCTTCATGAAGAGTGAAGTGGATGCTAACCTCTACTACTTGGTGGTTGGGGGTGAGGTTCTCATTCTTGTTCTATATGTGGAAAACTTTTTTTTAACAGGTTCACTAGGGCTCATAGAAGAGTGCAAGAGGGACCTTGCAGTAGAGTTCGAGATGAATAATTTGGGGCTTATGCACTACTTTTTAGGCATGGAGGTATGACAAACAGATGGAGATATTTTCCTTGGACAAGGGAAATACTGCATCAAAATATTGAGAAGGTTCGAGATGGAGAATTGCAGATCCATGTCTACTCCTATGATCACGAATTGGAAGAAGGTAGAAACATCTAGGGAGAAGGATGTAGACCCCACCTTATATAGGTAGTTGATTGGATCTCTCATGTATTTGGTCAACACTAGACCAGATATATCCTTTGCAGTAAACTCTCTTAGTCAGTTCATGGTCGAGCTGAAGAGAGTGCATTGGATAGCAGTAAAGCATGTGTTGTGGTATTTGTGTGGTTCAATCAAGTATGGGATCATATATGCTCGAGGTGATGGTACCAGGTTTATAGGCTATACTAATGTAGATTGGGCATTTAGTACGACAGATAGGAAAAACACTTCAAGGTGCTGCTTTAGTTTGAGATTAGGAACTGTCTCTTGGTACAAAAAGAAGTAGAAGTCCATGGCTTTGAGTTCTACAGAGGCAAAATACATAGCAGCTAGCATGGAAATGTGTGAGGCAATATGGCTTTGGAAGTTGTTGGTAGCCTTGTTTGGTCAGAGGGTTGAGACTACGATGATACATTGTGACAATCAGAGTTGCATCAAATTATCTGAGAATCTAGTGTTTCATGATAGGTCTAAGCATATAGATATCAGGTATCACTTCATCAAAGATTGTGTATAGCGGGGGATTGTTCAAATATAGTACATACCTATAGATCCATAGGTTGCAAACATTTTGACCAAGGCATTAGGGAAGGAAAAATTCATCTTCTTTAGAGATAGGTTGGGTGTCATGCAGAACACCTTCCTTGCTAAGAGGGAGCGTTAATTTTAGTAGCTTAGACAGGTGTCTCCATTCCCAAGAAATATTTAATTAATTATTTAATTTTTCTGGAGACTTCTAGAAAGGAGTCAGTTGTCCAGATAATTATTTAATTAATTAATTGATTCCTCTAGAGACTTCTAGAATCCAGTTAGTTAGGGTTTGTCACAATCTAATTAATCTTAGCCATTGATTGAGATTAAATCATGGCCATTGGTTTTTCAATGAGAAAAGTATAAAATGAGATCAATGGGCATTTGAAGAATACACACTTGAGAAAGACTTGCAGTGATAGCAAGTAGATTTGCAGTGAAAGCAAATAGTTTTGTAGTGATAGCAAGGGCGCAGTGATAGTGTTGAGGACAATAGCTGTGGAATTTCAGCAGGAGAAATTGAGGGAAGAATTTTCGAAGAATATTGCTGGAGCTCTGGCAGTAAGAGGTAAGTAGTTTATGTATCTCTTAATTTGCTAAAGTTTAATAAAATTCCTCATTTGCAGTACTGGTTTTCCCTTTAGGGTTTTTCGAAGGACAATTTGTCCAAAAATATTGTGTTATTATTTTGCATGTTTTCTTCTCTATTCCTGGGACTTATTTGTGAAGTTGTAGTTTTGTTATTTTTCAATATTTGCTGTGAATTGATTTTTGGCAGTCAAATAATCTATTTAGATAGGAGATTAATAATCAGTAATTGCAATAGAATTTTCACAAACTGTACCCCATGCCAAGCATTAAACAATACCCATTTTGCATACTATACAACATTAGTACCAGTCTGCTCATTGTTTGGCCTTACAACGTTTGTAATAATGTCATCAAGATATAAATTTTGTATATATTTGGGACTATGGGCTGCAATGGTTGAAAAGGCATAATGTGTTTTTTTGGCTTGTCTTAAAACTCATTAGCATTCCGATCTGATGCTCGATGTAACAACTTATTAACATAGTATTAATACAAAAAATTGCTTCTTTAAATTAATCTACAAATAAAGTAGTACACAATAATTTTTAAATAAGTATGTGATAAAAAATGCAATAAATAATTCATTTTAAAATTTTCAATATATAAAATAAAGTATATATTATTTAATGAAGTATATAACTAATAAATACAATAGTATCTAAAATTATAGCATTTAAAATAATATCTAAAATTTTAAATCTCTTCAAGTACTTCATAAATAAAATAATAGGTTATATATAATACTTATTAAGCTTTAAAAAAATAAAATTAAAGAATTAAAGAAAGTATAGAATAATAACAATAACAAAGAAATCTAGTTTTGGGTTCGACTCTCTCTCGGGTTTAAGAGGTGGGACTTCGTGTGGGTGGGGGATCTCACCCGCAGGGGGCTAGTCTCGCCCTAGCTCACCCCAGGTACCCAAGGTATGGGCTGCTAGGCTGGTGGACTAGGTTGTAGACCCCCCTGTTGTAAAGAAAAAAAACAATAACAAAGAAATTAAAATTTATAAAATAAATCTCTACTTAATGAATAAAAATGTAAGAAATTATATAATTTATAAATTATTATCAATATTTTAAATATATGTATTGAAAACATTTTATAGATATTAAATTCAAGGCATTTATATTGAAATATTTTTTTACGACAGATAGGTGTATCAAAGTTATAATTTTTGACATCTTTTAGATAGATACATTTAAGATATCTATATGGTTTTGTATAAACATAATTATGTTGTCAATATAGTCAATACAACTATTCTATCATCTCCTCTAATATGTCCCAAAAATGGTCTATACACATAATAAAATTTTATTATGAATAATTATTAGATGGAAGAAATAAAAGTGCATCTACCTAATTCATAGATAGATGTTAACGATATATGTTGTTAATATTCTACTAAAATGAATTGGAAAAACAATCAAATTGTTAGTACTCACCCTAATGAAGATTAGGAAAGTGAACCAAAGCCATAGATCATGCTAAAAAAGAATATGTGAGAAGATAACAATCTAAATTGGGATTATAATCTAGTATTAATTCCTATTTTATATATTAGTATTTTATATTTTTGTTTAACCAATCTTAATTAGCACTTGCTGACCTATAAAAAATGAAAAAAAATCTTAAATATTGAAGAAATATATAATATGTCATTAACTTATGATTTTCAATTTCAATAAGGTTATATAAAATCAAATTCAAGTAATGAATGTAAATATTAAAATTTTTAACAATATTTGATCCAATATGAATGAAAGCTTAATTCTTCAACAAATCCTTGACAATCTCATGCAAAATCACTCTCTTCAATTGAGAACTGATTTTTCCCACCTCATATCATCTTCAAAGCAATTTCATATCAACATATCATGGAGTTTAGCAAGGATTGGGAAAGGGCCTCTTTCCATAGAAGCACCAATCCACTATGAGATAAATTTGGATTCATGTTGTTTATATGCTTATTTAGCTTGTCTTATTGTTTTAATTTCTCATTTAGCATATCTAAGATGATGCAATATTTCATAGGGATATTAGATTTGTTGTGTTTTGCTTAATCTTGTCAAGGCTTAACATTTACAGATTTTGATGTCCACATAATGGTGCTAGAGGGAGGGTTTGAACATGTTTCTCTGATTTCCATATAAGGCTGTGCAATATGCTCTATGGGATTGAACTTTTAGCAGGATTTATGAATACTTTAAAAATATTTCTCTCTTGCTATATTTGATTTAACGCACTGTATATTTAACTGATTTTTGGATTACATGTTATTTTTGGGTCTTCTTTGAGTACTAGTATTTTCCTCTAGAAACAAAATACATTGTTCTCTGACGAACTCTATGGTTTACCGTCATGATGGACTTCCCCACCTTGTAGATTTTTGAAAACATTGTCATTAGTTGATCTTTTGTAGGTTCTTTGATTGTCAACGATAGAAAAATTTGGTAATGAGACGTTAGAGACTCTCACGCCTTGCTTTTATATGGCGCATAGCTCAAACATCAAAAGCTTTGATATTATCTGTTCCATTCATGTTTTCACGTCTTTTTTAATAGGGAAGCAATTCCAATATTGCAGTCCACGCTAAGTTTGTATTTATGAAGAACTAAACCATAAGTCTTAGCGCTATCTATTTTTCTCTCTAGCTATGTATTAATATCGATTGAAGTGGCCCATGCTTTGTTTATTGTAATAGCTGAATTTAAGACTAAAAACATTGATAGCTAGAATGCTTTCATTTATTAACATAGCTAGATTGAGTGGCTAGTTATATTCTCCAGGTATGGTGTTCAATATATTTCAATAGCTTTAATGATCTTGCATTTAATTCTATAGGGTATTCATAAAATATTTCTCAAATGAACCAATCAAAAGAAACTGACTGCTTATTATAAATAACAGGCATTTGGCGCACCCTACGCGGAGCTCTTCCACTATATTTTCAGCAATGCATGTTTGTTAGATGAAGAGTTTATGTAAAACTATGTTGTCATATTATAAATCAGATCTTCTGTAACTACTCTGTGTTTCAAAGGATATTATTAAGTGTTGTATGTTCTTTTGCCTCATTTGTTTCTATCTGCTACATTTGTTATTTAATCTGACGGGGTTTGAAAATATAAAATTAGGGCCATATGTATTGGTTGTTTGGTTCTTAAAATATATTTTAATTTTTGAGAATGTGATTGTGACAGTTACCTAACCAATGAAAGATAATTTTCAATGGTGCGATGGAGCATAATAGACACTGCATGCACACTACAATGGTAATGGGGTAGAAGAGAATATTATGCTAGTCAAAGCTTGTGGAATTCAACCTTTCACTAGCCGATTAGCATTTGCTTGAAAGTTTCTTGTGCCTTGTCCTCTTTTGCACGGGTCTATTGGTTTTACACCTGCCAGATGTATTTGCTTGAATGTTTTTAAAAAATTAAGTTGCGTAGGTTTGCGAGAGGGGAAGAGTGACTTGGCGTATTGCTCGAGGTGGTACGACATGAGTGAGGGGAAAGAGAAGGCTCAAGGCTCGAGCAATGAGAGTGTGATTGTTTCCAGCTCTTTTAAGGGCGAAAGAGGCTTGAGTAGATAGTCGGTTGAAAAATGCCACATGGTCGACATCTGTAAGGGAAGCATATCCTGATGGGATAAAATATTTTAAGGGCATACTATCAACAGTTCACGTGCCTTGTTTATGTCTTGTCTATGCTGCAAAATTATTAATGACAAGATTCTTTAGAATGAATGCGTTTATTTTAGACAGGTCAACATTCTATTAATGAGATCTAACAAAAATCTTCTGAGATTAATGTTGTTGGCGTAATAACAGGCAGAGCTCACACGCGCCGATTGGCACTAGCAAACTCCACGCTTGGTGTAGCAAGAGAAGTGACGATAGAGGCTCGTAGCAATCTCAAGGTTTCCATAATCTCAAGGTTTCCACAATGGGTGGTAGTGGCAAGATTGCCATTTGAAATTGAAATTTTCATTACCAATAAATAGTGTGTGCTGCATTGCATTACATAGTGCTTTTATAGTTAAAAGATGATTGTGGTTCCTGTGTTTTGGCCATGTTGACTTTTTAGCTCCTTAAGTCACAAAACTAGGAGCCTTGAGAACTTTAGGCTAAATATGCTTAGGCACTAACTTTAATCCATTGTATATGCATGGTATCACCTAAATTAAGGAGTTATCATCGTATTCAAGATTGAGAGGGAGCATTTCTTGGAGATTTTCTTTGAGTTATCCTATTTTATACTCACAACATAGACACATACGATCATTTTACTGCATGAGCAAAGGGCAGTTATATTAGCAGGTATTATTATTTAGAGTTTATTGTTTCCGGTGGTTACAATTTGAAAGTCGCTTGACATCTACCCCACCATCTTAATGTCATCATAGTAGTTGGTGATTTATTGACATGAGCGACATGATAGTAGCACATGAATACAACCTTGACTGTGCCTGCAACAGGGGAGTTGAAGACCGAATAAATGCATGGTTGTAAAGCATATTTTTTTTCAAATAATTTTAATTTCTCACACCATACATTTATTTGTTTGGTTATTTTTCTAACGTGGTTGCTGCTCTTTTTTAATCAAATATTGGCATGTGAATTATGGTCAATTAAGTGTCTTGTCAATTGGTACAAATCTATAGCTTTAAAGTACATTGTAATGATTTTGTAGGAATCCTCCTTGATTGGTGTTGCTTATTTATAGCTTTTTGGAGGCTAATTGAATCAGAATCATAATCTCACTTAAATTGCTGCAAATCTTTACCTGGATTTCAATTGCACAAGGACCTTGCGACACAGAAGCATTGGAAGCAATCTTTGAAGAATTTGAGCATTAAACTTAAAATTGACAAAGCATTTTTAAATGCTTGGAGCATCCATTTCCCGCTTTTGTTTTCTATTTTAGGCCAACTAAATCATTGATTTTTCTAAAAAGTTGGGCTAAAACTGAACCCTAGAAACTCACTAGCTTTTTGATTTGGCTAAAATTGAACAAGCAACTTCACACTTCATTTTTTTTGATGCTTAAAATAAATTCATCATTGCTTTGAGGCTTAAAATGAACATGTGTTTTTCGTGTTTCGTAATCTCTTATACAAAATAATCTCATCTAAAAAGGTGTATGCACTTCTCTCACGCTTCACAACGATCTTGAGAATCAAGTCTTTTTGATGACATTAAGTTGCATAAAGGATTGCCTCCACACTTCATTTTGGGTTTAAAAATTGAACAAAACACTTTGCGAGTGTGAGTAAAATTATTGCATGTGTTCTCCCTTTGTTTCTAAACGAAGGTTGATCGAACTATGAATATGTTTAATCGCTTTTGTCTATCTTAGAGGGCCTGCCTTGGGGAAAAAGTACTCATCCAAGGGAATGAATCAACTAGTAACACTCTAAAGCCAAGAGTATTTCCAACCGGGATATAAATGTGGGTACTAGAGTAAATGCCAGTATCACACAGTTGACTCTGACGAGATGGATCTGAAAAGGGACTCTCACCGTATGGGTCAATCTCCACGAATGAAAAGTCCAAACTAAAACCCTTGTTTGTAGCAACCAACCAGTCCATCTAATGAGTTTATCAAAAGTGGTGCATTGGAACTTAGATTCCAAGAAGTTACTTGCCATGTCTGATCTTGGTTAAAATATAGAGGTTAAGACTTCATTCTTAACATACCTTTATATTTTTTCCTTGATTGCATGTAAAATAATCTCTTCTACTACGAAGGGCATGAGGCAAACCCACCAAGAAAAATGTACCAATTGAGTTAGGATGTTATGTTGCTTGTGAGTCAGTTTGAAAACACAGTGCTTTGATCGAAAACATTGGAAAACCAACATTCAACATGAGCATCAAATCTCAAACCCTTTAGGAGAAGCAAATATCCTTGAACAAATTCACATGTTATTGCTTGCCCTTGGGATTCGTATCCTTAGAGGCTTCTAAACATTTGGATTTCATCTCAATTTTCTCCTACTAGATTCAAATTTAGGTAACCTTTGTCTTGATTTCCTTGATTTCCACATAATGCACTTTGTGGGATGAAAGAAAATTAGGACATTGGACATTCAGTTTGAAAACTAATCAAGAAATGTTTGTGGTAAAAAGAATCCATTAAGAAAAGATTGAATCAATTGGACCCCACACATGAGCTTGGCATCTTTTGGTCATATGGTTTTCATGCAAACATTGGTCTTTTTATTTTGAATTACTCTTAGAGAAAGGCATGTTCTTCACTATCTTGGTATTGTAAACAAGTCCTTCCTAGGTTCATTTAGGATCAAATCAAATGCTTCATCCATTTCAAACATTTATTATCCCATCCCACAAACAACTTCAAAACTTTGGAAACATCATTATCTAGACTTGGGTACATCCTTAAATCAAATCAAAATCATTTGTTTAGTTAGGTGTGTGGGAATGCATCCTTTCTCATACATTTAATTAAATCAGCAATCCTTTGAACAAATTCATCCTAAGATCACATCTAACATCTTAGGGTTTACAAGTCCATTATCCAAATCCAATCAAACCAAATCAAAATCAAACCCTAAGTCTAGTATTGATCCAAAGTCCCTAAACGTTCAACATCCATATCATTCACCCCGTTCATCATTCATCTCATCATTGGTCGTAAACACCTTAGAGTTCAACAAGGTCAAAACACAAGAAGAATATGGAATATAAACTTGATCCATACATCATGAGTAATCTAAATCAATTGAACTTTCAAAGCCTTACAACGCCAATTGATTTTCAAAACTCACATTTATACAATCCATACATGGGATCATTATCTCCTACAAACCTCAATGGTACAACAAATGTGATTCTACCCAATCTAAATCTTGGAACACCTTTTCTGATGGTAGATTTAAATCCAAGTCCAACATTACAAATCTATCAACCAAACACCCAATGCATGAGTCTTCCACAAAACAACATCATCCCACCAAATCCATACATGGCAAACATGAACATGCCAAGTACAACTTTACCAAACATGAACATTTCAAATCCACACTTGGAAAACTTTGGGATGGATATGTTTGCAAATCATACACATATTTTTCAAAGTCCAAACAAGATGTTAACAACTCCATGTATTAATCCAAGACAAGGTAACACCATGCAAAATCAAAGTTACCTAAATCAAGGCAATGTGATTCCCAACACCAACAATGTTCAATTTCAACCTATCATGCCAAATCTGAACATCATCCCAAATCAGAACATTGTCCAAAATCAATTTTTCCATGATCCCATTCAAAAACCACAAGTATGCATCCCAAATCTGCTTGAACAAAAACCAAATCAACTATATCAAGGGAGTCAAGGTCAAAATCAAGATCAAATTTGGTGAGATCCAATTGCTACATTTACCAAAATAGTTGAGTCATTGCGCCAAGAGACATCTCCACCATCATTACCCATATCAACATTATTCCTTGGTTTAGGGACTCCCCCTTTACCTAGCACCAATCACTCCATCCAAATCAATCCACCTAACACTAATCAAGCCATCACATCAAATCCTTTGAATATACCATCGTCATCGCACCAACAAATGGTGTCTAATCAAATGACAACATCAATCCTGACAAATCAAAATATGGTCTCCCAAAGACCTATCACCTTGGTCATTCCAACCATTCCTATCACCTTGATCAATCCCATCATATCTCAAACCCTCACGATCACTCCAAATGTATCTCAACTACTTGTCACTACATCCAACATGATTCTGAATCCACCACAACTACCACCAAAACCAAATGCAACAAGACAATATAACATTGCGCTAAAACCTCACTAGGCCTACCAAAAGGGCATCCAACAATATCTAGCCACACAACAAGCAACACAATCTCAACAAGTGCAACAAACCTCTCAAGCTGCCCAAGCCTCTCAAGCTACCCAACAAACACAAAAAATGATAACTATTGGGGATAACAATGAACATTCAACCATTGGTTATAGCATTGAAAATCTCTTTACCACAATTGCTGAAAGCAATAATCAAGATCTATCCATCAAAGAGCATATTGAAGATGTTTCTATGCCATCTGATGATCAACTCACCATACATCAAGAGCCACTTTTTAGTGATCTATTTCATGGAGTGTTAGAATTATTTGATCCCATTGACATAATCTACGATCTATCAACCAATGATCATGTTGAAAATGTCTCTACATCACCTGATAAGTTATAGGACATATCTCAAGATTTTATGCCAAAGCATGATCAACGTCTTTCACCAAAGTCTAGCAATGGTCCTTTCCAAGACATATTGACATCCTTTGACCTCATGGTTATAGATACTGAAGGAACCCTAAATTCAACACTTGAGGATATTGAACCACTTACCATGTCTAATGACGACATCCAAGAGCCCTTTATAAGCAATCCATCCTTTGAAACTGACCCATGTCAAGAACTTGATCCAAAGCATGTCGAAAGTAACTCTAAAATCATTCAAGATCAAGAATTCATATCTCCAGGATACTACAATGATCTAATGGACAATCTTTTATCTATACAAGATGCCGCAAATGATGATCACATCAACATAATGCATATTCCTCCATCTACCCATGAGATGCTTTCAGTGAATGGATACGTAGAGGATCTTCATTCAGAACAAGATTCCTTTACTCCTGAGACTATTACACAAAAAGAGTAGGTTATTGATTCCTATAGTCAAACTAAGTTGTCAACATCAGGATCAGATATATCCCAAATTCAGACTAAGGACATCATGAATAAAGATATTCAACATTATCCACTCAAGGAAATAGGTCAGATAGAACGAGATATTTCAAAGTCAATAGAGCAACAAATTCAATAACATCATTTGAGGTGGTCATTTATCAGAGAATGCATTCTAAACAAGAGCTCTCAGAACATGCATAATCAAAGCATGAAGGTAATACTTCCACAATACTAGGGGCAACTATGTCTCAAGAAAACATCAACATAGGGAGCATGAAGAATCCTTATGATGAAACCGATGCCAATACTACAACCAGTCACGTCATGAATCTTCATCCACCCATCACCCCATCCATGAATTGGGACCAATGTCAAAAGAAAGAATTGAATCAAAGTATGAAGAATGTTATCAAAGAAAAAGAGGCTAGAAAGCATAACGGACAAATCAAATACAAATGGGTACCAAAAAATACAAAGAAAGATCATTCCTATCAAACTCCATCAGTCAAAGAAACTATGGGGAAAAATAAAAAAGGGAAAAGTATCCATCAAAGATGTCCACAAAAGAAAAAATAGGCTTTTCAAGCGACGTACAAAGTGTATCAATCAGTTGGTCCTAATTCCATGCACACTTCCGTATCCACTCATCATTGCTCATCTTCCCAAGTTTGAAGAGTCAAAGGTTCCAAACTATCAACCAATCCATCTTTTATCCCTAAACACACTCCATCCACGCATCCATGCATGATATCCAATTCTCATATTGACCATGTATTGCTATAACCCTTCATCATAAGGATTCTGAAGGCACTCTATCGCGATGTGCGCACAAAGACAGAGCTAACCCCGATATCAATAAAGTAGATCGAGAATCCCAAAAGTTGCATTCAAGTGCATGTATCTTAGCAAAGTAGCTTCTTCAAGAAGGATATCAATGGCACATTATGACAGAAACTTCTACATCAACACCACTAGGTGGGTCAACATGAATCCTTCACAGAAAAATAAAAAAAATAAAAAAAATATGAAAATCCAAAAAAATTAGAAAAAGGATTGAAAAAATGAAGAAAAAAATTGTCCTCTAGTGAAAACCACTACGGTGGCGCTTTGGATAGGTACCATGATGAAAACCTAGCAAACAGGCATCATGAGTAGAATCGAGCATCTACGTGCGCCACTTGAGGTGAAAGCATCTTATCCCATCCATGATAAAGCCAACATTCCATTTGTCTTATCCATAATAAATCCATGCATCCATGAACCATTTATCCAATCCATTTTCATCCATTTGCATCCATAGTCCAAATTATCTTGATCTTGACAAACTTCAGTGTACACTTTACGCTTGCTTATGGTAAATATCTTGACATGGGTCATTTTCATTGATCCTGTCCTATGCAACATTATCTGAGCCATGAAACATTATCCAAATGAGCATTTTGAACACCTTATCATATCGCAGGATAATCCTTGGCATCCTTTGCATGCTTACCATATCCATCCATCCATAAACCTATCTAGGCATCTATCCATAACATTCCATACATAGCTAGACACTGGGGGAAAATATTTACATCTTGCTTCGAGAATAAATCTTGATCTATACCCTCCAACTTATGTGGTGATCCAAACATTGGAAAACGTGAAATAAAATTGGTTCACCACTTGTGAGCAAAAATCCAAATCACTAGTCCATGGCATATTTTGACGAGAAGACATTCCTTATTAGTCTTCATCTTTCATCGAACATCAATCCAAGTAATCACTATCAGTTGCATCTAAGTTGTACTTCAAACGTCACATAAAATCATGCAAACATCTTCTGTTCCAAACCAAGCTTCTACAATCCCGATCAATCGAATCCAATCAATCCATAATCTTGGGATATCCTTCCCGATCATTGTGTTGCTTAACACTATCCTTGCATTGTTGTGCATCCTCAACAATGTTATCATCATCGATCCCGATCAATCAATCCTTGCATTTTTGTGCATCCTCAACAATGTTATCATCATCAATCCTGATCAATCAAATCCTTGCATTGTTGTGTATCCTCAACAATGTTATCATCGTCATCAATCCATTGATTCGATCAATCTACCTTAGCTTGGTTTTCAACAAAATCCCAAAATAGATCATTGATATCGTCACACACATCCATATCGAAGTAGTCAAAATTGTGAGAAAACTCCAAAAACATCCAAAACACATCAAAATCCAAAAACACTCATAAAAATAGAAAACATCAAAAAACATGGTATTTGAACTACGTCGTCTCTGAGCTTAAATGTAGGCAAGGCTAATCTATGATCAGCCCCTGAGGCATCAAAATCTAAAAACATTCAAAAAACATCAAAAATCAAAACATTTAAAAAACATCAAATTCCAAAAACATTCAAAAAACATCAAAATCCAAAAACATTGAAAAAATCTCAGAGAACTCCAAAACATTCAAAAAATTAAAAAATCAAAATATTTGTAAAATCTTGAAAAACCCAAAAACAACCTCAAAACATTTCAAAACATCAAAAACATTGAAATATTTGAAAAAATCCATCCATCTCATCTTGCTTGCACCCGCAATAATCAATCATCCATAATAAACTGATCGTCACCTTCATCCTTTGGAAAAAAAAATAGAAACAACCACAACAATAAAAAAAA
Source organism: Sequoia sempervirens (assembly GCA_007258455.2). Taxonomy (NCBI): domain Eukaryota; kingdom Viridiplantae; phylum Streptophyta; class Pinopsida; order Cupressales; family Cupressaceae; genus Sequoia; species Sequoia sempervirens. The sequence continues at coordinate 60,061,032 of VDFB02281492.1, forward strand.
GCAAGCTTCAATCGTAAAATCAAAAGCAAACAAAAAATATTTAAAACAAAATCAAACTCTTGATTATTTTCAAACATGTCAATCAACCTTATATCAACAGCCTATCAATCAACTTATCAAACCATCATCATCCTATACAATGCATGTCCTAGGATATATCGTTCTGACAATGGGCATCATTTTGGATATCACTTGGCTTCTTATCCTATCAAAACATATCCCTTTGGCTCAAGATATGAAGAACATTGGCTTGTTTGCGTACTTGATCTTTTCTTTTGATTTATCTTATTGCGCTCATTGCAAGGACCTCTCGATGATATCTGAATGAAGGATTTAGAGAGATAGGAATGGGGCAACGATCATTATCTTTTGTTTGTTGTGCTTGTTGGATGTTCTTGTAAAATAACTTGGCGAATACTTGCTTTGTTAGGTATGTCCTAGCAAGGTTTCCGTATGTCAAGTGTGAACAAGAACACTCCTATCTTTTTGTCGAGTCAAAGTCCATCACACTAGGTACAACACCATCCTGGTTCTTTATACCTTGATGCATCATATCTACATGTGTAATCAAACATAAGGTAAGTAGCCCTTTTTAAAATCCCAATCCTTGATAAGAAAATCATCCATTTCTCATCATCATCTCTCATAAAGTTGGCTTGTTGGATCCTCTTGTCATCATCTTCTTCCTTCTCTTCATGCTAACATAACATCACCAATGCATCCATCCATCCACAAACTGTCAGCATGCCACATATCATTCATATCATACATAATAGGAAACAATGATCATTTCACATGCATTACATTTGCATCATCATCATAATATAGATCTGTTAGTCTAAGCATCTGCATAAAACATCCATCTCATAATCATAGCATATCACATCATCCGTCTCATCCATCTCACATGCATCATATCATCATTTAAGTTGTTTAGGATAATATAGATTGATTATTCTGAGCATCTTGAAACCATCTCATTTGCATCATCATCATAACCATCCATATGTCCATCTTGAACCTCTTTATCGCTAGATCGACCCTCAAATTGAATCTTTTCGCTCGATCTCTCGAGGAGGAAATGTACCAGTGTACTTCTTTCCACTGGGGCATCCGAAAAAATAAAAATAAAATTGAATTTTGATCGCGACAAGTTTATTTTTGAACCAACGCAACAAGTACATTGCTTCAAAGAGGGGAAAAATGTAGACACGCAAAATTGACATCACTCATTTAATTAAATCATATTCGCTCATCAATTAAATAAATCAAGTTTAATCAATCTCCTAAAGGTTATTAAATAAATCAATTAATCTTCTAAAGATATCCATTTAATTAAATAGATCAAAGTTATTTAATTAAATCTCTAATGATCAATTTCTTCTCATTTACTTTAAATAAACCCAAATATTTAAGTAGATATCCATTAGAGGTATTGGGGGAAAACTTAAAGAACTTGAGAAATGGTGAAAAAAATACTCAGAACTCTTCCTAAATCTTATAGCCATGTGAGCCTTTTGTAACTAGTGTTGTTATAACTTTATATTGTGAGCTAATCCTTACTGTGGTTTTTCTCTTCTATTGTTTTGCACGTAAATTTAGTTTTCCATTGTGCATGGTGTTGATTTGTCTCAGTTTTTGTTATCTTCTTTCATGATAAGTCATTCTAACAAATTATGTTAGTGTGGGTTTGAATGTTAATGAGAGTTTTGAAGTTTTAATGTACAACTGATTCAATGCCCCTCTTAGTTGTCTTGTGCATTCGTCAAATCTTTCTTATGAATGTATCAACGAATTCTTTTATTTGTTTTCTAGCATAAAATTTAAGGGACTACGAAAAACTATAATTGAGATTACCTACATAAAATTAAATTCACTATAAAAAATTATGTGCGTAATGAATTTATATTATAATACTGAATTCTTATAGTCTTCCTATTTGTAACATTTTTAATGAGTTTAGGGGTATCATTTTAACCAATTTTCTAGTAAGTGTCCTAATATATGATCATTTTGTGATCCTAAGTACTTAATCAAATTCAAAGAAAATTTATTTAGCAATATTTGACATTAATCCTTAACATGTGGTAACTCACTAATCAAGAATAATTTGTATTTTACTAAGATTGTTAGATTGATTAGATTCGTATTATTGAGTAAATTTATTTTGATATTATAATGTGATCATTAAACACTAACATTTTTAAACTACAGTATGTCAAAGTAATTTTGTATAACCACAACTAAAATGGTTTCATCAAAATTTAAGACTTAATAACTATTTAAAAACTTCATATATAAACGATCTATTAAAAAAGTAAACACAAATAAAAATATAATCAAATTCCAAACCATTGTATAGAAGCTTTATTTTAAATTGAAAATTAGAAAAATAATAAAATGTTAATTCTTAAGTAGAACTAAAAAATGTGAATTAGTATCACTATGTCTAGTTGGTAGACAAATAAAAATATAATGAAGAATAATTAGAATTTTGAAATACATTAAACATACTTATTAAATCACTTAAGTTTTCTAAAAAAATTTGTTCTTGGTAACCATGAAACTCATATTTCTCCGTTTTATTTTATTTGCATGCTTCCACTTAGTTGCATCTAGATGTGTTTATACTAGTCATATTAGATGTACTGCTATTATTTGAATAATTAATAAAGCCTTTACATTCACTTGTGTACTTTTCAATTTAAAAATCCCTAAAAAGGGGATGACTTAAAATATCATATCTTGTCATACATTTTCTCGAGTAATTTTTTAGGATATTCACCGTCTTGTTACAATTACATAGTTAAAGAATTATTTTAGTATCAAGGACATATGACATGGATTGAAGTAGTGCATTTCCAAGGAATCAGTCTTTAATCTTCAAAGAAACATATCATGTAATATTCTTATATTATTTATATATTTAATAATATTTTAGAAATTTTCTTGTAATTATTATCATTTTGATAGTATACTTGGCTTAAAAAATAAATTTCTATCTCATATTCATAGACTAAAACATGTTATTCATTTCTTATATTATACTATAAAGACAATACTATTTTGTATATTTTTAATTAAGTGTCAATTATTAAAATTTGAAATTATTAGTAGCTCCTCAAATAGATAAAGATTATTCAGGGTCATACATATAACATCAAATATATTTTTATGCTTTAAAATATACACATGATCATTTCTTGAAATTATTTCCTAGAATTCTCATTTCCTATAGCTTGAAAAGAACACCCCATAACATTATGTGTTTATTTTTTACTCAAACTCAATAAAATTCAAAAGGTTTATTTGCTACGAGGTGGTGTTAAAAACATAAATGTAATCAATTATATATTATTCCCTCAAATATTACTGAAATTCCAAAAACTATTTTGAACTTCAATAATAATATAAGTGGACCTCATAGATTAAATCTCAAAATTTGAAAATGTAAAAATATTAATCATAAATTTGAAAGATAAATTCATTTTTTGAGTCATGTAGTGTATAATAATCATTCATAGTAAACATGTTTTTACCTATTTCTTATATGAGATTGTATTACTAAAGTTCCATCTACTTGTACACACATCCACTATTTGACAATTATATATGCATCCATCTCTTCAATTTATTTCAAATATGTCTTATTTTTCAAATATATTTTAAGATGTTGTGTTCTCCTTGATTTTTTGAATAGAGAGTAAATGAGGTTAGAAATAATTATTTTCTACAATAAACACATGCATACATACCCAAAATGTATCTACAATTGTGTCTTTGATAAAAGATTATTGTTCTATTTTTTTCTTATTAATATTAATTTTCCACCTCATCAAGATAAATTTCCTTTTCACAAACACTATTTATTACGTAATGTGACATGCTATATGAAAGAAAGAAATTCCTCTGAAGTGCCAAAAATATTATATTCAAGGTAGTCTACCTTAGGACACCCTCTAATGAATAAATGAAAAGAAATAATCAAGTTTGTAATATTTTCTTTTTATGTTGCTTACACCATCTTTCAAAATAAAAAATTATACCTCCATATGAAACAAGTTTCACTTATTTTTGAATATGCTCATATTATTTCAAGATATACTTAAAACAAATATATTTTTTCTTTAATTTTCTTTCTCATCACTGATTTTGTTCTACCATATTTTTTTCACAAACTTAACTAATTTTTTTATGGTGTCATATTTTATTAGCAATTTCTTCTCCCTTTCATGCTTCCATTTGCAAATATTAAACCTATATCTATGGAAGATTCATCTTTTTTTTCATTCTCCACTAGTTCAGCTTCAACATTAACCAAGAAATCCATCATTAAGTCTAATTTATTTTCTAATATTAAAATTTAATGTATAGGAATTTTTTAATCAACATCTAATCATCTTTTATAATCAAATTATTTGTCATTTTAGAAGAAACCATCTCCATCCCTCCTATTAAAGCCTTCTATACACAATATCAGCTTCAAAAATATTTAAATCAAAGCTAACACAAATTATAAATCCAAATGCATCATCAAAGTTCAATTTTACATAGTTTTCTTATATAAATTTTTATTTACAATATTATCTACTCTTAATCAATTTAATTGTTTTTATGACAATACATTTAAATTTTCATTCACATAAGAAAGTATTCAAATTAAAAAGTTACTATCTTTATCATGACTATCATCAAGCTTGGCCCTTAGGAAGGGCAACAATATATTTCATGAACTTGATCAAGTAAATTACAAACTAGGTGAGACCAAAACACCATCCTATAAGATATAAGAGAGAATAAAAGAAACAATGCAGTGTCAAACAGTAAAGAACTCATTTTTATTAATTAGTCAAGCAAGAAAATTAGACAATAAGAGCCAACATATAGTACATCATCTAACAAAGTTGAAGAAAAGAGGAAATCTCATGAATTCCACAATTTATTCTTGAACATTTCCTCACACACATATATAATAGAAGACAAAACAAAAGAAAAAAATATTTACAAAATATTAATATCATTTTTCCACTCTAGAAAACAATATAATTGAAATAAACTAATTAAACAACAAATACACATCTATTTTTATTTTTTTTTAGACTGCAAGAATTGGGTAGCACGACCCCCTATAAACTGCAGTGCGCCTGGTAAACTTTTTAACGTGACCGGCAGTGCTGGCGCGACACGCCCTCCGGTACCACGGGACGGGGGGAGACTAGAACTCGTGACCAGTAGAGCCGCAACGGAATTACTTAGCCAACCGAACTAGGGCCCCCGCCCTAAATACACATCTATTAAATCATATAGTTGTCAATCTGTTAAATCAAGGACAAGATGAAATCTTAGAGATGACTAAATAATCTCTTATGCGAGAGGCGACAAAATACTGTCTTAATATAGACAATATATGTAGAAGAGGCCCACAAAACAATTAATCACTTTACCTGACCGAAGACATGATTGATCAGCTAATACAAATAATGAAATAATGTGTAATCTAAATTATTAAACATTAGTTCTGTTGCAACGATACAACATTGGCAAATACAGAAGCAACATAAAGCAAATATTATAGCCTCATTTACGCTCCTCCCCTCCAGCTGTCTTCATAGCTTCCTTCAGATCGTCTACTGCGACCACGATTTCTGTGACGAAATCGGAGAACGCTGGCTTGCCCAACGCTTCCTCGATGGCGTCCTTCCGCGCCTTCTTGGACACCACCTGTTTCACGGTAACATTATTACCGTCTATGTCTTGGCCGTTCATATCCTTGATGGCGTTCATCATTGCCTGCTTATTGCTGAAAGTCACGAACCCCTCGACCTACGCAAATCATAAGATCCCATAAATACATTCATCATGAACGGTCTTGAACCACCAAATCCATCTAAAAATTAATAATAACGCAAAATACTTTTATAATCTGAAGAAAAAAAGGACAAGTATTCAAACAGCCATTACCTTGCACTTAACGCCCTTGTCAAACTTGCTGAAAGAGTTACGAAGGCTGAGTTCATCAGTGGTGTGGGCAAGCCCGCTCACAACGCAGCAAAACTCACTTCCAGATGAAGTCATTTTTAGATAGATACCTCCAAAAACTCAACCGCCAAAAACACAGATAAGAAAATATGTTCTCTGATCGAACAAAGAAATAAAAGAACCCTCGAACCCTCGAACCAGCAGAAAGACGTGAGGAGCAGTCAAGATAACACAAGATATCCTTTGGCCTGCTTCGTCCACTTCTTATAGTCCCTGATCTACTAGTCCTAACCCAGGTCGGCCCTAACCGCAGCTCTTACTCGATCGCCAGCGGACATGCCGCCCTCTATTCAGTGGATTCCACAGCGAATTTTTATTTTATTTCATCTTAATTTTCCCGCAAGTCTTCAATCCCATGAAATAATCGTGGCAGTACGCAAATTTTGGCAAATTGCTCAGCAACTCTGTAATATATAAAATTTACTAAAGTTGCAACCTGTCAATGTAAACTAGATATTATTATTTTTTAATAAATGTGTTTATGGTAAGATATAAAAGTCTATATATCAAGGAATGGAGAGAAGATGTCAATTTGTAGACATTATTTTAGTTTAAACAACATATTCTAAGCTTTGACTTATATAAGTGATTAGTTCACCTTAAATCATATTAATTCGGAAGATATTAGGAACTTGTTGAAACATGACAACAGTTTGATCATCCATTAAGAAGAGGGGAGAATACATGAACTAACACAATGGATTTCTATTATTATTCCATTGCAATAATAGAGAAGACATGAATTTAATAAATAATGTGTAATTTTGCGACTTCATCATTAGGAGGTCAAGTAATTTTCATGTTAATAAATAATATAAGAAATTTTGTGAGATAATTTATATTTTTGTAATGATGCCATCATGTACGTATTGATATATCACAACCTGTGAAAGGTTTGTTGATTTCATGGGCGTTATGCATTTCACAACATGTCTCATATTATTTGAAGTAAAATGAGGACTCCCTCTTTCATTCATTCTTTTACTTAATCCCTAGTGTCTACAATTTCAAAGATATAATTGTAATTGAAATTCTAAATGGAGTGAGAATTATTTAAACAAATTTTGTATTCATTGAAACATGCCAAATCCATTTTAAATTTTTGTTGTAATTGTCACTTAAAAAGTAAAACATAAGTATAATATTTTTTTAGCCATCCGGATGAACTTATAATCCTGCAAAGTGTGAACAGAAATTTGATCTTCAACTTGGATAATTTCTATCGACATGCACATGGATTTTCCTCAAGGTGTGAAAAGAGTAAAGAATCTAATACCTAATACAACATCCTTTTACTCACATGTTCTTGGATTTCTGGCAAATATTTTAAAGTGATGGTATCGCAGACTTTCGATAAACTCGACTTCCAATCAGATAATTATACAAGATCCCAAAGAAACGTCTTTCTTCCCCGAACTCATTTCTGGCAAATATAAGATACTTCTGCAGTCGTCACGTCTTTTCGAAGCAATAGACTTGTCAAATAATAATATTTTTTATGTATTTTTCACGTGTTTAACTCTTCAGTTGGAAAAATCACAACATTGTTGTTGGCGTCTGTAAAAACAATGGCTAAACCGGCTTCCAGTTTCCAGACAATGAGAGTTCGCAATGAACGGCTTGGAATATGCAACCTTTTACGGGCTTTGTTTAAATAAGAAAATTTCCTCTTCCTTTGAGAATGGAGTATTGTTTGAATGTTCAACGCTTTACTTACAACACGTGCGATACGACGGTGATTGTGGTTTGTAAGGTCAACGGTGTATCACTTATTAGCTACACTAGAACATGACAACGAGAGTTGTAATTTCACCGGAAATTATTTATGGCTGCCACCAAAACTCTAGCGATACAAACATGCCAAATCCATTTTAAATATTTGTTGAAATTGTCACTTCAAAAAAAACATAAGTATAATATTTTTTAGTCATCCGGATGAACTTATAATCCCGCAAAGTGTGAACAGAAATCTGATCTTCAACTTGGATAATTTTTATTCACATGCACATGGATTTCGCTCAAGGTGTGAAACATGTAAAGAAATAATTTTTTTATCCACATGCACATGGATGCACATATGATCCGTCCATGAGTAAAGAGATAATTATAAATAAATTATAATATACAAGATTCTATTTTAGAAATAATTTTAATTTTGAGTCTAGACATTATTGCAAGCTTAATTAATAAAATTTTAAAAAATAATTGAAGAAAAGTATAAATAATTTATGTACTTACTAGAATAGTCATAGCCACACACATTATCTGGTGCGCCAATAGTGTAATGAGTGAGCCCAATGATATCTAAACCACATATGATCCGCCCATGAACAAATAGATGCAAGATCATTTTGTGCATAATGCAGAAGTAGTTCATTCATTGCTTTCCAAGTTTTTCATTCCAAAATGGCTACAAAATAATATATTCAAATGCTAAAATTATTAAACACAAATTATTTCAGACCAAATCAACACAAATATAAAATGCAAACACTTAGAATATGGATAGAAATTAAAGTGATACTCATTGTAAAAATGTTTGGGTGGTTATGTCAATGCTATCAAAGATGATATAATGGGATTTACATTTTCAATATTCAACATTTGTACATTTGAGTTCACATATATCTTCGTATTAATTTCTGCCATGGAACTATAGTGGAGGGGGAAATATGTAATTAGTGATTAAATTTTCTTACTTCTATCAATCAAAAACATCATTTTTTTAAACTTCTACTTCAATGTTTGTAATATTATAATGGTTCAAACAAATCATTTTTTACACACCATGGAAAAATAAACAATTTATTTCCATTCTCATTGGACTAGATTTTCTATTCCAAGAAAAGTGAAAGCACAAAAATCATAATAAGAGTAAAATGAGTGCTGGATGCCTATTTTATTTTCAAATTTTTAGCATTTTTTAAGAAGTCACCATTTTTTCCCAAGTTTTATGTTTTATAATAGAGTTTACTTCTTAATTTTTTGACAAGTTGAATTTATTATTAATAATGCTTTATAGTTTTTAACTTTTAATAAATTATATATGACATTTCATAATTTATATTTAATTATTTTAATTATTAAAGCTACGAACTTAAAGTAATAATTAAATATTAAGTTAGGATTATATTTATGATTATAATTATATAATTTCTAATTAAATTATAATCACCGTTAAAATTAATTAAAGAAAGATCTAATTTTTTAATTACAATTAAAATTATAGTATTATTTAGCTTTTGATTTTTGATTTACTTACTTATTTATATTATTTTTTATGGGTAAGTTCTACCAAAGGGGGTAGATCCCATAACTTTACATTTGCATAGCATAAAAAATAGGAGTTACATTTTCCATATAATTAATCATATTCCTTCATTAGAGTTGCACACCCACCAAGGGTACGCACCTTCAAATTTGTCTTTTTTGGGCCTTCACATTGTTGGATGTCTTTACCCTGTAATCCAGTTATATTGTTCTCATATCCCGCATTAATTTTACATTAAAGGAGGAGTATAAGGGTAGATTCAGTTCTTATGGTTGAGATACTTGTAACATCATGAAAACAGGAAAGATCAAAGCACACAAAAAGGCTAATAAACTCTAATGTAATCTAAAGCTAAACAACAAAGAACAAAGAAAGTATAAACATAAACAAAGAGAGATCTCACCCAGTATCTACATCCTTCCATGAATGACCTCGATTGTCCTTCTTCATTTCACCGTGATGGTATTCTTACCCTCAGATTTTCAGTATGTGTGCAAGTATAGCCTTGATGTATGTGATTATAGCAAAATATCGAAGATTAAGAAATGCTCCAAAAGTCATACAATTTCAGGAGGAGTAACAATGATGAAGGTCAGGTCAATTTATAGAAAATTGAATGTTCAAATGAAAAGCCAAGATTGAAAGATAGATGGATGATTTAGATTAAAAGATTCGACATGCATTGAGATAAGTGTTAGTAGTGACGTGAGTGATAAAACCTAGAATATAGAGATCAAGATTAAATAATGATTTAACCTCTAGTTGAAAGTATTCAAAAATTAGAAGAATAATGTTTACATGCAAAGTTAAGGATTAGCATGCAAGAAACGATCTGTTCGAATGCACAAATGAATTAAATTAAATAAATAAAGATATTTAATTAATAAATGTGTGCATGTAGAAGAATTAAAACAAGATAACTGATCGATTAAGACAGAGAGTCTCTTCGTTAAAAATAACCACATATTAAATCAGGAGATGAATGACTGATTTAAATAGATCTCGAGTGAGGTGGAAATGAATAATTAGATAACAAAGCGAGTATCTAATTATAGGAGAATATGCCAAGAATTATTCTTTTTATGAATTAAATGATTATTTAATTCAACATTCAAAATTAGAAGATTAAATAAATTAAGATTTATTTAATTGACTGAAGAAAATATTAATGAATAATTAAATAATTAAAGTATTTATTTAATTATAGTTGAAGATGTGATAGGAATAAATTAAATAAGGATTTATTTAATTTCAGAAAGAGGATAAAGTTAATTAGTGACACAATTAAATAAGGAACATTTATTTAATTAATCAAGATTTGAATAAAGATAATATGAATTAATTAAATAATTAAGTTTATTTAATTAATAGAGGAATAAATGTTAAAATAACTTAATTAAAGCGTGGAGCAAAATAAGAAGTGGTGGCTTGCTTCCGTTCATCAAGAAACTCCATGGCCCTCAGGAGATCACTGATTTCTTTGAGAAAAACTGGAACAATGGGGAGGTTCTCCTCTTCGAGAGGAAAGTTCAGATTGATGAAGCTTTGATTGCGGAGGTTGCTGGTATCCTGATTGAAGAGCATAAATTTTTTAGAGACAAGAAATTCTCTGATGAAGCTATGATAAGGTTCCCTAAGACCGAAAAGGAGAAGCATAAACTTGTTAAGATGACAAATAGTTACTATGAAGCGGACACCATAAAAGCTTTATGGAGAAAAGTGCTAAGGGTTATCATGGAGTACATCACTTTTGACGGCCGCTTCACTAGGGTTTATGGATACCACTTCGTGTTGCTCAATCACTTCCAGCATAAGGTGTGTGTTTCCATCCCTTTCTTTTTGCTCTGTTCCTTGAGAAATAGCTTTACTGACCATAGTAGGAGCCCTAAAAGATACTCGATTCTTCGCACGGGTCTTTTAAGGCTCATTTTTGAGCACTTTCAAAATATGCCTACCCTCTTAAACCCTTTAGCCCCTTCAGATCCTAATGAGGATGAAACTGAGCCAAGTATGTCTGGGACTAAAGTTACTTTTGGCCGTGTAAAGCTCTCCTCACATCCCCTGCCCCCCCTTTTGCCTCTGGCCACTCCCCCCAGCCTTCTGGTGCGTACTTTGTTCTTGATCTTAGTTGCACTAACCCTAATGCTATATTGGCGGGCTCTAGTTCTCCGGCTAACAAGTTAGTTTCCTACCCTGAAGACTCTACTGATGCTTCTGCTAAAGTGGTCGAGGTCAGTCGTGAGGGTCCCCACTCCCCTCCGAATGTTCAAAAGGAGAATTGTAGCCCTCCTAAAGGTGCAGAGTCGGTGAATTTTGGTGTCAATTCTGATTGTGACCCCCCTTATGACTTTGTTGGAATGGCCAAGAGATGCTCTAAGGATCAATTTAATTCTGCTAAATGGTTATTTTATGAAATCAGTGAGTTGAAGACCAAAAATATGTCTCTTCATAGTAAGTTGGGGGAAATTGAAGCCAAAGTTGCTGGGCTAATATAGCTCGAAGTGGAGAAGAATACCCTTGTGAAGGATAACATGCAAAAGGATAGTACAGTTGAAAATGAACTTGATAAAATTAAAGGAACCATGAAAAAAATAGCTGATCAGAATTGTAGAATAGCCAAACATAATTCATTAATCATCAAAGCCATGATTGAAAGATTGGAGAAAACCCAGAACAGAGCGCTAATTGTCGAATTAGAAAAGGAGAAAGACCAGGATGAGGACGCGGGGATTTCGAGGCACACTAGATCAAGCATGAAAAGAAAAGCCCCATCTACCTCAAATATGACTTAGATTTTCATGGAGGGGGTCCAGGATATGGTGGACCTGGAAGTGGTTGCTGACGAGCTCCTAAATACTATGGATTAGCTGTGGTTGGGCCCTGGCTTGACTGTCAGCTGGCTTTCTGATGGCTTTTTCGTAGTTTTTTGTGGCTGTGTGTTTTACCTGGTTTTATCTCTTGGGCAACTTTTTTTTAGTTCAGACCTTTCTTTTTGGTCTTTGTTTATAATGTTACTTGGTGGTTTCGGGTCCCTGTAAAACCCGTTTATCCCTTTTATCAAAAACTTAATTAAATAATTAAAAGTTATTTAATTAATAGATGAGAAAATACCTTAGAGAATAATTAAATAATTAGCATTATTTAATCATGACCATGAAAATATGAATTATTAAGAAATTGAAGTCGTAGGCTTAGACCAAATTTTAGTGTCTACATTTTGCCCCTCTTTGATACAATGCCATTTTGGCATTGTGTCAAAGAAAATCGATCATAAACATGCCCCAGTTGTGCCATAGTGTGTAATAGGTGAAGGTATTCTCCCTCAGGAAAATTGGCAAATTTTCAAATTTTTTTTTTGAAATAGTCTTGATTAGTCAATTTGATAGCTAGAAATGTAGTGGAGTTGACATAAATTAGTTTCGAGGTGTTTGGTACATGTATGTGTCAATAGAAGTTGGAAGAATACACAACTAATAGACAAGGTTGAAGGAAATGCCACCCAAAACCCTAGGTATATATAGAAATTGGGTGAAAATCTGATTCATTTTCACCCTCCAAGTTTAGAAATTGAGATTTTTGCTCTAGAATTTCTTGCCACCATGTCTCTAGTTCCACACTCATAGCATCGTGGTTATCACATTTAGACCTTCAGACAACCTAGGGATGTGGACCCCCCGGTATGTATCTGGAAACCAACCTTTGAAAATTTTAATTTCACGCATTTTTAGGCATTTATTTCATGTTTTTGTCATGCGTCACTTTATCTTGCATTGCATATGAATATGTAATCAACACATCTGCATTCAAAATGCCACATTTGTAGAAACATGTCGTAGGCTAGCGTAGGTTGTTTGAAAGTTGATCGCATTTGTTTTTTATTGCAACACATGTGTAGATTTGAAATGCATTTGTTAGGAAACATTACACATGCTAGGATTTGCATCACATTTGTATTTTTGCTACACATTTGCATGTTTCAATGGTCATTTGATTAGGTATGGTTTATGATTGTACACATTTTCATTTGTGAACATAGTTGCATTATTTGATGACACATGAGATTATTCAATGCATTTACAAAGTTTAATGATGCATTTGAGTTTTTGCAACACATTTGATAGAAAAAGATGTATTTATTTTCTAACATGAGATGTGTATTATGCCATTGCAGGTTGTATTGGATCCGATTTACATGAGGGAGTCTAGACCATTGACTTTTGATTTTCAAGATCAGTTGCTGAGTGGCAAGAAATGATTCCTATGGCACCTGGGTTTGCATCATGTTACTTTTATGCCCACTATTTGAGCAAACTGAGGTTTATTGACTACGCTTTGCAAGCATTGGCACTTTGAGATGTCTTCTATTCATTTTCCCATAGGTGAGGCCACTTTTACTTTAGAGGATGTGTACAGGATTTTGAGGTTGCCGATTAGGGGTGCCAGGGTTATGTATGATATGTAGAGGGGTTTTAGTGAGATATGTAGATATTACCCACATGATGATATTAGACAGTTAGGCATAGATCATTATGAGATTAGATGGAATGTATTGGCTGGTAGATATCATCATCTAGATTGTTTATTGTGTACATTGATTGGGGGTAGTTCTTCCCGACTGTCGAGGTCATGGATTCCCAATAGGATGGGGGGAGATGCTTGTAGGAATGTTAGAGAGATGAGTGGTATATGCTTAGGGCCCTTGTTTGTTGGCCATGTTGTACTTTCATTTACACGATATTTCCTATAGAGAGGCATAGTCCATGAGTTGTGGTACCATGCTCCTAATAGTATGGGCGTGGGAACACATAGCTATTTTTTGTTCACCTGTTATAACTGAGCTGCAATAGGGATCATCTTATGCCTTCCATTATATGGGGGAAAACACCCAGACTCATACAGGAGATATTAGTTATTATAGACATGCCATCGACACGATGGTTTAGTTTATCGAGAGACCATACATGGATTGCCCATAGTGGTTGGATGACACGCACTTGACATTCTGCCATTAGAATTAGTGTTTTATTGGGAAGACAGTTTCACATGGGCACATTATTGAGAGACATTTGCTAGATCGGGTATTGCGACAATATGGAGAGGTTCAAGATGAGTCTCGAGGATGAGCCGAGTATGCCAGATCTTCCAGAGAGATGAATTTGTGGGGACTAGAGATTTCAGTCACCACAACAGAGGTAGACATTAATTCTTTACAACCGGTATAGTGGGGGTGGAGCTGCAAAGTAGATAATCCGGGTACAACAGTTGATAGGCTATCGTTATGTCCCATTACTTTAGAAGATAAAATTCAATAAGTCGACCAAGTAGTGTTCAAGGTAGTTTGCAATAGAAGAAGACTTGACTATAACCCTTAGATTTTCTAACTTTTTAGAGCAGCTAATATTAATTCTAACCTAAGGCATTCTAACTATTTAGCTGTAAAACAGTTTATCCTAAAGAAAACTAGAAATATTTAAACTAAAAATCATACACTAACTCATTTGACTGCAAAATCCGACAAAAATGTCTAACGAAATATGTATAATTTGATGTATCATCATGTGCTTGTAAAATTTGATGTGTAATTTTCAATTTTTTGAAAGTTTATCCCCGATGTTCGTCAAAATTTTGATGAACCTGGGTTTTGTCGAAATGTCGACTATCAGTTTCGTCAAAATTTTGACAAACATGAAAAATAGAAAAAAATCAAATTGTGGCCAACATAAAGAAAAGTGAGTTCGTTCCTGATTTATTGTGACAATGTTTTGCTCTACTTGAGATAGTTTGTGGAGAACTAAGGACGATTTTCTTGGGAAAAATTAGAAAAAATTCAAGAAGATATCACTAGGTTGAGGGTAGTCATTGTCTTTTTGCAGAATTCAGTTGTGAAGTCAGATTTGTAGTTCCAGGTTTGAAAATTATATTTTAAAGCAACATTTCATCTTATTTCATTTTTAGAGGTTTAGGGTTTTGAGAATTTCATGTCCATATTTTGTTGTGTGGAATCACCATAAGATCACAACCAAGGAACATATTCTTGTGACTATAATTATGTGATCCATAACTCTATTGGTCATGTGGTACAGTTGTGCTATAACAAATACATGATGCATTCATGTGTGAGCCAAGTTTAATGTGGCTATGTTGTGATAGAAATGGAGGCACTCATATAATGAAGTTAATTCAGGTTGTATAATGTAGGTGTCAATCATCATTGGGTGCATTCAGGTTGTCTCCAGTTTAACAGGTTAGGATGTAATTATAGCATGATCGAAGAGTGATTAACTCTTGCTACAATAAAGAGCCTATAACTCTGGTTAACATGCAGAGTGGTTGTGTTATATCAATTATGTAGTGCATTCAAGCACAACCCATGTTTAATGGGATATTCTAGAGAGTGATCAAGATTTTCTAAACCTTATGAATGTTACTTAAAAGTGTATAGCTTAAACTACAAACCAAGTTTGTTACATACTTGAATGCAATCTTGGGTTACCGCAAACTATAATAATGTGATCTGCTAATAACCAATATGGAAAGTATTAAAGAAAGATCCATGATATATAGGATACATTTCCCTGATCAAGTTACATACCTTAATGATCAAACACAAGCTTCCCACACACTCTAGGATACAATCCAAGATCATACCACAACTTTATCAAGACAACTAATTTTTTGACCCAAGATTTAAGGTAGTTTTTTAATACCAACAAATGCATTGGTAAGAGCATGATTAGGGTACAAACCCTAGGCCTCATTAGAAACATAAAAAATAACTATAGCGGATTAGTGAGGTTGCAATACTAGAAAGATTGAGACATTGTAGGTAATAACAAAATCTTGCAATCTAAAGATTGTAGCCAATAACAAGCACACTATGTAGCTTAGTGACATTTGTAAATGCAATCTATAGTAAGAAGAATGACAGTCACTTGAGATGTGATAGTCAAAAAGAGGCTGAGCAGTGACAAGATAATAAAGCTCAAACCTTGCATAGTAAAGTGGAGATTTTAACAGCGAGTTTCCTTACCCCCTTGCTGACATTAAGGGTTTTTCAAATACTTTTGGTAGTGTTAGACAAGGCAAATGCAATCAGGGAATGACTGTCCAAATGAAGCAATAGTGGTAATCATAGGTTCAATGTTTCTTCTTAATTCAATGTTTCTTCTTAGCCATTAATGTATAATGGAGGTAGTGGATTGCATGTTTGAGCAGTGTTATGAGACTCATCAAAGATGGGAGAATAGTGAATAATACCTTGTGGACTGTGAAGTAGTGTCAATAAGTTTAAAGGATCTTAAGAACTACAATACCATAAAACAATGAGTCCCCTGTAGTAAGTAGGCAGTCTATAGGGCATAGTTTGATTTTACAGAAGGATGCTCATGATAGGAATCTTCAAATGATAGTGAGTGAGCTATTTGAGATTGCAGCTGAGGGTGCAATACCCAGTCTTAGAGGAAGTTTGAAAAATAGTAAATGTGCAAGAAAATCAAATCATACACAACAAACAATTCACAATGTTATCTTGCATAATGCCTTGAGTTTGAAGACAAAAATCTCATTGTATCTTCATGATGAAAGTGGTGACCTTAATGGTCAATCACTGACAACCATGATTTTAAAACATGCTATTGTGTTTATGGAGGCAACATTTTAAGCAAAGCAGTGAGTGGTGGTTTGAAACAATGACAGGTATGAAGGACTTGCTTTATATGCATACTATGCAGTCTAGCTTAAGACACTGTTCTTAGAAGAGATTGAAGGTGGATTATGGAACTCAAGGGTTACCATGAAAAGGATTAAAGCAAAGACTGAGATCTATTTAAAAGCCATGGTCATGAGGATATTAAAGATGTCACATGCAAAACCCTAGTAGTTGGAGTAATGAATACAGTGCCAAAGAGGATAGTGTGCTAGGGCATATTTAGGAGATCTCCACATTATCTAATTACAGGGAAATACATCATTTATTTATTTTTTTAATTAAAAGAAATCATTCTAAACCCTATATAGAATACATTGATACTTCAAAAGCCTCTGAAGGAATTTGAGATTATGCAAATATATGTCAAGTAAATACCTAGATTACAAATAGTAGGGGGAACAATGTAAGATTTGTTGAGCAGAGCAGGAATGAGATAAGCAGCAATGAATCCTATTCGTTCTTTCATGCACATCTCACTATTCTTTGTCATTCTTTATGGAAACACTTCTCCATTTTGGCGGTCTATACTTGAAAATAATGTTTTGACGAAGGTTTTAGAGTATGTTTATTAAAATGAAAACTCCATTCTGGTGGACTATGCCTAAAAATAAGATTTTGACAAAAGTTTTAGGGTATGTTTATTAAAGTTTTAGAGTATTTTGGCAGGCTATATACTCAATTCATTAAATGATTTATTCAAATGGATTCTGACTAAATAAATGACTAACTATTTAGTCATTTTTATTTGTGTGACTAAATAATTTTTAATCAATGACCAAACTAGTAATTTATTTACTCATTTATAGCTGAGTTGCAAAAAATGACCAAAATTTAGTCATTTTTAATTGTTGTGACTAAAAGTTTTAGTCGCCTAGTCATTTATTTGCCAAATTCTACTACTGTGTGCTTCCTTGTGCGATTAGAGCTCTCTCAATGTTGAGGGCTCTAGGGATAAGCTCGTCATAAGAAGTGACACATTGCATCTTTAACTAAAAGGATAAATCCATATTGACATTAACAATGATGATTCTGACTTGTTTCTCGTTAGGAATGGGTCACTTGCTCTTACTAGCTCGCTACCTCCATCGTTGTAGGAAGTTTGTGATCAAGTTCAATATTTTGATTGTAGGAGTCTTAACAGTTGGAAATCATAGTCAAATTAGAATTTAATAAGTTAAAGTGTTTTTTGGGGTCATTAACTTCAAACTATCTTCCCTTTTACAGGGGTGGTTGCATGCCAAAATTTTTTGGTGTAAAATATTAGAATTATTAGATTTTGTTACCTATCTATGAATACAAATTATTGGAGTGTGAGTTTGATATTTTTTGAAGATCTAAATAGTCAAGCTTGGTAAAGAAAAACCATGTAAGATAATATTAGTCCAGAACAAAATGAAGAGACACTTGATAGATTGTGGGCTAGATTGAAAATAAAGGGTGATGGGAAATGTTATTGTCCTTGCAATAATTGAAAGGGCTTGAGGACAAGATGACTTTTAATCACAACAGCTGAGAAAAATTGTAGATAACATGGCCACGTTGAAGGGGGGCATGATTATGGTCCATTGGTAAGTTGTTCATTGTATATGTGTTTATATTTATTGAATTTATAAATGTTTATATCATTTTAATATTATATATATATATATATAATCAGTTGATCATGATTATGGTTTATTTGTGTCTATCATTATTATAAAGGTGGGGAACCCTAGGGCAGATGATATGGATTATCACGGCCTAAAGAATGTGGTTTTGAAAGTGGACGAACATGGAGTTGTGAATATCGAAGATGAAGTTAATGATCCTATGGAAGAAGACGATCATGCGCTAGAAAACACAGTTGAAGATAATGGTACGAATACATTGATCCGTGACACATTTAGTGGCAAAGCTGATCATGATGATTAGGATGAATTTGATGATGTTCATGATTTACCTATACTTGAGAAGGCATATGAGCCCCTTTACAAAGGCTCCCAAACAACTCTTCTCTCTACTACATTGTTGCTGTTGAACTTGAAGGTTATGAATGGTTTATCCAAAACACAACAATCTACACTGGAATGTTAAAGATTTATGTCATATATATCATCTTTTCATCCCCATTTTAATTGTTGTTAGTTCATCACTAGTAAATAAATGATGAAATATGTACCGTTAATATTCTTTATATTAACAAATTATTTTTTTGTTGTAGATTGATTGGTGAATTTTTATTCACCGCGGAAAGTCAGTAACACTACATCACTTCAAATGCAAGGTTTATCTGCTTGAATTTATGAAGATATGAGGAATGGAGTATCGACAATAGATACATGTACCAATGATCATATATATCATAAACAACAAAAATTGCAACAAAATTACCCAAAATGTCATATCGATTAGATATCAAACGGAATCAACTAATAAAAGGTGCCTCACAAGGTTAGGTTATATTACATTATTCCATGTATGCAATGATTATTTAGGTGCAAAGCTTGGCGCCAATTTATGGATTACCATGCACGAAATAGAAGTGGAGATGACATTAACTTTGGGTACCTACAGGATGGTTCTTCATTTACGGATATGGAAGAAAAATGGCCACACTTTAAAGAAGAACCTCGTAATCTCAGGCTTTCATTGGGAGCAGATGGTGTCAATCTATTTGGAGAGCTGAGATCTATTTATAGTGTGGCCTATTTTTATTTATCAACAATAACATTATCCATGGATGTCAATAAAGAGGGAGCACATAATGGTGGCGATGATTGTTCTAGGTATTTGTTTATCCAATTTTCTTTAGTAGTAGCATCTCATTTGTCTTATTTGTTTGCATAATGACATATTTTTTCATTTAATAGTCATGTACATTAATTTATATATATTGCAGTAAAATGGTTATAATAATTATGTAATGTTTATGTTCATTCAACTAGGTAAGTACCAAGTTAAAGATATGAATGTATATATCAAGCCTCTTATCAATGAGTTACTAAAGTTATGGAATGGCGTCACTATGTATGACATCTCTAGACTAATAGCACAAAGACAATTTCAATTCCATGCAATGCTTGTATGGAAAATTCATGATGCCTTAGGGCTAACACATTTTGTGGTATGTTATAACGTTCGATTGCACTTTAACAATATTTAATTTGATGAAGTAGATATCATGCATGTTTTTAAAATAATCTATTCATTATATATAATTATAAAAATTGACATATTTAATCCAATTATAAATGATCTTGTAGGTCTTCAAACAAAGGAAAAATTTGCATGTCCAATTTGTGGTCCAAAGATGAAATCTCGTCGTTCAACAAGTTTAGGAAAGCAGGTGTTTAATGAGTATAGGCACTTCCTCCATAGAAATCATAAGTATCGAACTACTGAAAAACATCTTTTCAATGGGAAAGAGGAGACTACGTCAAAACCACGAAGAATGACACCTCGCCTATGGTAGTTGGAATATAATAGAATTAATCGTTAAGGCTATGTACATCAGATCAAATTGTTTATCTATCGTATATGATATGTTTTGAATTTATAGTTTTATATTGTGTTGTCTTTACTCATGTTGTAATTGACAATGATTGTTGTTATTAATTTGTTTAACTTATATGCTTCATGAAGGTCATCAAAGCATTAATGGCCGGCTTCCATAGGGATTGAAAAGTTATCCTAGACAATTTAGTAGGTTGCCCTACTATGAGCAACTACAAATTGTGCATTTGTTTAATACAATGTATAACAGAGAGAATATAATAGAAATGTTATGGAAAATATTAGATGGAAGGTATGACAAAAAAAAATTGTCAAAATTTGTAGTGACATTCAGGAAGCAAATCATGCAATGAAAAATGTCATTCAATTAAATAGCGATGGAGACCAAATTAATATAAGTGCCCTTCCTTGGTTATTAACAGAGTAGCAAAGCAATGCTATAAAATAAGTCATACGAAAAATTCAATTTCCCACAGGATTTGCTGTAAACATAAACAATATAATAACAAAGAAAGATGAATTTGGGCCAGGGATGAAAATGCATGATTGGCATACCTTCATTAACGTAATTATTCTGGTATATTATATACACTTGTATAATGCATGTACTTTTTAGTGTATTGTGTTTACTACTTTTGGAAAATAATGAAAAGATCATTTTATAATTGTTGTAGTACGTTCTACCTCTATCTCTCCCAGACAACTTTGACAAAAATGTCAAGCAAGTTATATATGATATAGGAAAATACATGAGGCAAGTAGTGATATTTGTTCAATTCATTGTATACATCTTATAATTGCCATTTTTTTTACTTGTTATGTAATATACTGTATATTTTTGTTAAATATTGTTAATATATTTGCGCTTTGAATCACTTGTAGATGGCTGTCATCTAAAGAAATCCATAAAGAAGATATAAATTATTAGAAGAGAAAAATTCCTTTTCTAATGTGTGAAATGCAAAAGTGTCTACCTTCGACATTTTTCAATGCACAAGAACACTACCTCATACACCAGGTTGAGGAGATTTTATTGTGTTGACCTGTACACACAAGGTCAATGTGGATGGTTGAGAGGCACTTGAAATTTTTGAAGGTTTTGGTTAGAAAAAGAGCACATCCTAAGGGTTCTATGGTGGATGGATATATGGTATACCAGACCATGGTGTACATTAGTGAATATCTTCCTATGTTTGCAGCAAAGATCTATGTAGATCGCATTTGGGATCCCAACTCCATTAAAAAATTTGAAGGGGAGTACCTGATGGGGAAAGGTAGATTGAGAAAAGTGAGAGGTAATTATAAGATGGTCATGGAGATTAATTAGAATACATTTTACATATGGTTTTTATGTATATTGTACTTATTTAATTTTTAATCTTGAATATACATCAATTATAAATTAAGGTCGTATACTATGGTATTTAACTAATTATATGTCGTTTGTGAATTTCATTTTTTTTTGGATACAATTGGTCGAGAGTGGGATGCACTACATTTGTACGCCGCCAAAAATCTTGATTAGATGACGGTATGGATTGAACGATGTCAACAATCTGGTCACGCATTAACATGGACAGGTGTCGCTTCATTGGTTAAAGAAGCTCATCGTAATGGATATTCCAATGTTACACAAAGGGAAATTGATTTAGCATATGGTTTAAGAGATAAATAGGTATGTATAAATATATTAATCACCCATATTATTTAATATTGATGTATATATATGTTGAGATTGTTTTCTTTGCATACATTCGGCCAAGAATAAATATGTTTATCAACTGATGATATTGAAATAATTTTTACATGTTTGACATATTGCAGGTGAAACACCACAAGGCTATGTGGTGTAATGGTTATAAATTTTGAATCAAAATGTTGGATGACATGAAGAAAAATTGTGATTCTGGTATAACTGCAGTCTTTCAGGTGACTAATGTTTCATCTAGAAGTGACATACATCCAGAAATCTTAGAAAATCGATACTATGGGATTTTGGATGATATACTTGAGTGTGACTTTAAGTCCTTCAGATTAATTCTATTCGTCTTCCTATGGTACAAGCTACATTGAATAAAAATTATCTTGAGAGAACTGTTATTGAACATGATAATGGATTTACCATGGTTAATACAAGGTTGATCGAGCAAGTTGGAAATGAGCCCTATGTTCTTCCAAGCCAATGAGAATAGATATTTTACTCAGAGGTTCCAGGTAAATTGGGTTGGTCATTTGTTGTTAGACATGATCCAAGAGGAAGGCTGATAAAGTATAATGTGGTGGAAGAAGAAGATACTGAAGAACTAGAAGATGATGTAGATGATGATCAGGACCAATAGTTAGTTGATGATGTCCCTGATGAAGATGTCGAAGAGGAGGAACTAGATCATGATGATGTAGGAGTTAATTTTAATGAAGATGATATCCGTGTGGATGATGACATTATCGAAACTGATATCGATGATGATGATGATGATATGAAAAAACCTTACAATGTTGAATCTGGATCGGATGATACATACAAAGAGTTGGATGAAGAAGAAGATCAATGACATTGAAATGTATAAGTTATGCGATTATATTATCTATTTGATATTAATTTCTTGATAGAATTATATTTGACTTATGTGGTTACATAATTAATTCATGATTTTTTTAATTTTTATGCCATTACATAATTAATTTAATGGTGTACTTTTTAATGTGTGAAAGGTCAAAAAATTAAAACATTTCAATAGTGATGCTAACAACCTTGAAATTAGTGTGTTTTATGTTTCATGTGATCATAAAAGATTAAAAAGTCAGTTGTAGAGGTGGTTGTTTAGTGGTTGACATGTAAAGGCCTTTAAAAGGCATAAAGTGGTCACTGTAATGGTTGTTGATGGTTGAGGATTTAAAATACAAGCTCTTGACATTCGAAAATCTATGTTTTTCTTCAAATTTTTTATATTTTTCCTGTTATGCAGCACTGTATGGTCACATGCAGCCATATTTTGATGTGAAATCAATTCTAGGTCATGAAGATATGTGTTAGCTTTCATTTGAATCTGATTTGTGGGCTTTAGGCATTGATTTGAGTTAGAAAGCTTCATTTCTTTGCATACAGCTCGGTTACCCTATTTTTGAGGGTTTTGTAGTCCAAACATGATATAAAGGGACTCTTACACTTTTTGTGATTACTGTAGCTTGTGTAAGAGGCCCCATGGATACTTTTGTAATTGTAGGATGCATGAATAGGGCGTAGGATAAGAAATAAAGAGGCTATAGCTGCTGTCCTCAAGAGTTTTGTGAAAAAAATTATGTGAAATGAGAGGTTCAAGCCTAGGTTTCAACAAAACATGTATGAGAGATACGATTTTATGAATTTTTATCCATGTGTAGACCTAATGGATTGTTTCTGAAGACTTAATATAAATCATATACACACACACGCGCACACACATATATATATGTATGTATGTATATATGTATGTATGTATGTATGTATGTATATGTATTTTTAAATGTAAATATAAATGCAATTACTAGATGCTCTCCTAGAACAATAAATGCAATTGTGGACATCTAAATTTGGACACTTAATTTATCCAAATTCATCCCCTTTCATCTTATTTTCGTTAATTAAGTACTACTACTATTATTTAATTAATAGCTTTAATTCTGCCAAATCCCTAAGGTATTTAATCAATAATACCTTATCTCTTTAATCCTCCTTCCATCAATTGAATTAAATAAATATTTCATTTATTTAATTTTCTTCATGTCACATTCTCCATCTTTTATTATCTAATCTTAATCCTTCTTCTAATCCCATCATTAGGATGTGTCATATCCTCCAACTTTTGCAAGTTGGCCTCTAATCTCTCTTAGCCACCTAACCCTCCTACTCTTCCCCATGTGATCTTTGACTTGTCACATCAAGTCACATGTGAAATATAACTCTCTTCTAATATTCATTAATTAGTCTAATCAAGTACTTGCACAATCCTAATCACTTAATTGAGTCAACCCTATTAAGTGCTTTTCTTTTTTGACAAGGCATCTCCACTTCCCTATGTGAATTTTTAATTCACATTTAATCCCTCAATGCACCCTTTGGAATTTTTTATTTTTTCCCATCTCCCCATGAGAATATTTGAGAAATTTTTAATTCCTCACATGTCCTCTCACCCACATGGGGACAAGGACCTCCTTTATGAGGAGATCTTGTCTAATCCCAAGGTACTTTGTACCCCCCTCCATGTCATGTCCTATCCTTCCATCTCATCTCCACCTCATCTTTCTTAAGCCTCTCCCCATGCCACATGTCAAGATGTGAGGGCTTGTGATTTCTCAACTCACTTTAGCCCTACATCTTGATATTTGGTGGCTCAATCTTGGCCATCCATTTCCCCTAGAAATTCTCAAAATTTCTATAAATACCCCCTCTTTTCTCTCATTTTAAGGAGATCATTTTGCTAGCCAAACTCTTGCAATTTTATTTCTCAATCCACACTTAGCCATTTTCATGTTTTCATCCACTTGCACCCATCCTCACAACATCATTTAGCTTGCATCTTGTGCCATCCAAGGAGCATACACATCAAAGATCGAAGGGCCAACCAAAAGATCGATTCGACACAAGGTATAGAGTTCCATTTTGTTGCTTTCATCTTGTGTTGTTTCCAACTTAGGCTAATCTTGAGGTGTAGGTTGTTTTGGTGTTTATTTGCACTATTTTACTTGCTACTCATTTTCTAACACTCATATTCGACCTATCACATTTTTGGCATGCCCAGTGGGACCCACAAACGGGTCTCTTTCTTTCACGTTTGCTATTTTTTGCATTTTTGCAGGTCCGGGTTATGGAGTGGCGGACCTGTCCTTATGCTGTGGCGGACCTATCTTGCTGTGGCGGACCTATCCTAAGGCAGTGGCGAACCTGTCCTAATGTAGTGGCAGACCTGTCCTTATGCTGTGGCGGACTGTCCTAATGCAATGGTGGACCTGTCCTGTTGTGGTGGACCTGTCCTAATGTAGTGGCGGACTTGTCCTTATGCTGTGGCGGACCTATCCTAATGCAGTGGTAGACCTGTCCTTATGTTGTGGCGAACCTATCCTAATGCAGTGGTAGACCTATCCTAAGGCAGTGGCGGACCTGTCCTTATGCTATGGCGGACCTGTCCTAATGTAGTGGTAGACTTGTCCTTATGCTGTGGTGGACTTGTCCTAATGCAGTGGAAGACCTATCCTTATGTTGTGGTGGACCTATCTTGATGCAGTGGCGGACCTGTCCTACTAGAGTGGCGGACCTGTCCTGACAGAGTGGCAGACTTGTCCCTGTAGAGTGGTGGACCTGACCTCCCGAAGGTGAAATTTCAAGTTTTTACCAACTATCCTTTGGTAAAGTAGGCACATAGTTTAACTAGAGGGGTCAATAAACCTTGTTTGGCATGCTTGTGGAAGGCTATTTGATGTATCCAATCCCCTTGCGCCATTTGGCGATCCTGGGTGACGAGAAATCATAGCTTTCCAAGTTCGTTGAGTCACCCCATTTTCATTTTCTTAGTGGGACCTGCTTGGGGATTTCATCACCCCAAGGGATGATTCCAACCACGCGTACCGACGGGGTATATAAAGGGGGGAGAGTGAAAGCTGTACCTCAATCCAACCATGTTGTAATTGGTGAAGCGTCGGGATGACATGAAGAGTTGGTTTGAGCCTTTAGTATCTCGCTAAGGTTCCCGACTCACGCTTGTAACAGGTTGGTGTTCATGGTTTGGGCCTCATGTACCGGGTGTATATCGAGGACTCCTTAGCAACCATGCTCATCCTAGAGTAGAAAACTTTGTTGGCCATACTCATTTCTACTAAATCTTAGGGTTGTGTTGTCTGAATTGTCATTCTCATGCAAAACCAGTCATTATAAGTGTTTGCTATATTTTGGGTCCTTTGCCTTACCCATCCATCAAAAAAATCAAGCTTAAACTTATCCTTTGGCGGACCTGTCCTTCCGGTGGCAGACCTGTCCCTCTCTAGTGGCAGACCTGTCCTTATGCTATGGCGGACCTATCCTTATGCTATGGCAGATCTGTCCTTCTGCTCTTTCTTCCCGGGGCCGCCATTTCCACACTGTTTATCCGATTGACTTTGTTCAAAGGCAGTTCTTCTCATTTTTTTGTGCTCTTTCTGATGATATATACCACTTCATACTTTTGAGAAGTTGGCCAGGGCACCCTTTTCTTCAACATCTTCCTCCTCGAAGGGGGTATACCCTACCATTCTCTCCGTTTACTCATTCCAAGTAAACATTCATCCATTTAATATATTCATCAACTCCGTTCTATCATTTCACCATCCGCTTACTCGCTCCGGTAAACTTTCATCCATTTAATATATCCTTTCATCATTCTGAACTCTCGTTCTGTCATTCCGATC
This sequence comes from Sequoia sempervirens, assembly GCA_007258455.2. Classification (NCBI taxonomy): domain Eukaryota; kingdom Viridiplantae; phylum Streptophyta; class Pinopsida; order Cupressales; family Cupressaceae; genus Sequoia; species Sequoia sempervirens. Next base: position 60,087,959 of record VDFB02281492.1, read on the forward strand.
ATCCGTTTACTCATTCTGAGTAAAATTTCATCCATTTAACATATCCTTTCATCATTCTGAACTCTCGTTCTGTCATTCTGATCATCCATTTACTCATTCCGAGTAAACTCTCATCCATTTAACACATCCTTTCATCATTCTCAACTATCGTTTCATTATTTTGATCATCCATTTTATTTTGTAAACGTTTTCATCCATTTAATATATCTCTTTCTATCATTCTCAACTTGCTTCGCTGGTTCTGATTATCTTTCGCTATCTATTCTGGTAAATATTACTCATCTTATTCAATACATCCTTTCTACTATTTTGAACTTCGTTTCGCTATTCTAATTCATCTCATGCATTTGTTCTGGTAACTTTTCATCTTATTTAATATATTCTTTCATTATTCTTTCAATCTCTGTTTTCATTATTCCGATTATCTGGCGATGAAATTTGAAATCTCATCTATTTAATACATTCTTTTACTATTTCTGCCACCACCGTCCACTTGTTCCCGTCATTCGATCATCCGCTTACTCATTCCGGTAAACATTCATCCATTCAACACATCCTTTCATCAATATTTTGAATCCTCGCTCTCTGCCATTCCATCATCTATTTACTCGCTCGAAAACTCTCATCCATTTAATACATCCTTTTCATCATTCTCAACTCTATTCTCATTATTTCGATTAACTGCTTACTCTATTCCGAAAATATTCATCCATTCATCTTACCACTCAACTTCGTTTCATTCCATCATCCGCTACTTCCCCGTTTCCGGTAAACATTCATCCATTCAACACATCCTTTCACTATTTTGAATCATTATCCCATTGCCTCATAATTCGCTTGCTCATTCCGGCGCAACGTTTCATCCACTCATTTCATCTATTTCTCTTAATCAAATTTTCATCTAAATCTCAATCTTTGTTCCTTTATCTAATTGACTTGGTGATCTTCGATTCTCCATTTCATTACATTGATCCCCAGGGATTGTCATCCATCCTAAGTTAATTCTCATCATCGGCCGCCCAATCAATCCATTTTCAATTTCAAAGTGGATTCGGTGCTGCAATCACCATTCATCTCTTTAATCCGGATCAATTGTGTTCCAAGTCACCTAGGGTAATCTCTGAACAGCGTTTAAAGTCTCTTCCGTCATCCTATCTGATCCATCGATCAATCTTATCAATCAATCGATCAATCCAATCCAATCCAATCCAATCGCATCCTTATCCAATCGCCTTTGACCCAATCAATCTACTTTCATCTCAAAGTAGATTCAGTGTTGCAATCATCCTTTGATAATCAAATCTTATCATCATAATCAATCCCATCGCATCATCCAATCATCCTAATCTGAGCTTTAATCCAATCCTAATCTGAGCTTGCCCTAAATCCCAATTTGAGCTTTAGTCCATTTCCATCCAAAATCTTTTATCCATCCTCTTTATCCTTTCATCATCATGAATTCTTATCCTCCATCAATAGTGGTCAAGGGAAACCCTAATTACGTCGACAACGATAACGAAAATCTTGTTGATCAAGAGGTATACGACATAGATCCCCTTGACACTATCATTGCTAGTAAGCTTTCTCCACCCACATTCCAAAATCCAATCACCCCATTGAGTTATCCCATCATGTCTTCATCTATGCCTAATCACACTCCTTATGCTACCTTTGACAAGGGATGTCCATCATATCCATCATATCCTTCATCTATGTCATCCCCTTATCCTAGTTTTCCGTCACAATAACCCTATCTTGATCCCCCATCCACATCCTCTTATTTCAATCCTCCATCCACATGTACCCACTACCCTAATCTCTCATACCAATCCACTCAGCCTAATCCTACATTCACATCTTCCTATCCTAGTCAAACACACCCACCAACTTACCCTAATCCCACATCCGCATCTCCCTATATTAATCCGCCACCTCAATCTTCCCATCCTCATCCACCATCCCCATACCCTTACTAAAATCCACCACCCATATCCTTGTGTCCTAATTCACCATGCCAATACCCCTATCTTAACCCTTCACCTAATCCCCCATCTATTCCCAGTCCTGCATCCAATCCCATTCCCCTATCTAATCCTAGCCCACCAATCCCTAGTCCTAATCCCCCACTAATCCATAAACCTTCATCCACTCCTACCACACCATCTCATCCTATAGTATGCAAGTCTCTCATTTTAGAAGTTCTCCAAGGACTTATAACAAAGAAGACATCTCCCACTCCACACATTGTAGTCATGGAACCATGCCATCCCAACCCATCATCCATGGTCGTTAGTGACGAGACCCTTTTCCATCCAACACCTATCATTGATGATACCATCACGTCCTTTGAATCCACTGAGTCCTCATCTCCTACCATCATGTCCTTTGAATCCACTGAGTCCCCATCTCCTACCATCACATCCTCTGAATCCACTGAGTCCCCATCTCCTACCATCACATCTACAAAATCCATTGAACACCCACCCCCTACTCCGAGAGCCGTCGAATCTATCGCCGACACTCAAATCCAATCCACTTCTTCCACTCCTAGTATCCATTCCCAGGAATATATTGAATCCTCCATCCTTCCATCTTCCCCACTTGAAGAGTCCCCCCATGACTCCATTATCACGCCTCCCGCACACGATGAGTCATGCCAAGAGCCTGATGCAAAGCATGCCAACATATCCCCTCCTCTAGATCAAGATCCTACGATCCCATCTAGTCTACTGCAAGATCACAGTCCCCCATCCATTCCATCCCATGATCCTCTTGACATTCAAGATTCTACCACTCCATCTCCGTCTCCATTGCATGAGCCTGCTACCACAAAATTAGATCCTAGCATATCCCCTACTCCCTCTCCAGATACCACCCATCCCAATGCTGCTATGCCACCATATCCTTCTTAGGATCCCCCATCATCGCCTAAAAATGCTATCCCCACACCGCTTGCATATCCCCTTGGCACTCTCACATTCTTCCATGGTGGCCTCCTTGCAGAAGAAAAACATAGTGTATATACCACCCATCATCCCTCACCTAATAATGGACTTGCATCATGTTTTCAAAATAACAAAAATCCTATCATGGATTGAATGCTCAAGAACATGAACTATCAAGGAAAAGGTCTAGGCCTTCACGAGCAAGGTATTTTAGAGCCCATCCAAGTCAAAGAACAAATCTGCATGCAAGGTCTTGGATCTATTCCCCAAGACTCACAATCTAAACACATTGGTACAACCTCTAGACGTCCTCAATGAGCCTTTTCCAAAAGAAATGTCGGCTCTTCCCATCGCTCCACCAAATCATATGCTGCAATCCCTCCTCCTCTATTGTATCACCTCAAAACAACTGTTCATATTCCTCCTTCATCTGGTCCATCCATTTTGGGTCCTTACATCCCTCCATCCACCATCTCTCGTCCTTCATCTACTCTATCCATCTTGGGTCCGTATATCCCAAGATCACCTCCTCCATCTCATCCTTTCACCCATCCAACACCTATACATGTTATCCATCATAAACATCCCCCTTGCATGTCCCACAATCAGGATCAACAAATGCACATACTTGCACATCCTCCATCTACACATAATCCTCATCATCCCACCTCCATTGCTCCACATCATCCATCTTCTCACACCCATCCCATTGCTAGTACGAGCACTTTGGATGCTAGAGGAAAAATGCATAAATCCAAACATCCACATGAATCTAAAGCTCCCCATGTCCCCTCTATATGACATTTTGAAGAAAAGAAAAATCAAATCCACAATCCAAATCAAACCCATCAGCCACAAAGGCCCACTAAAGCAAAAATCAAAACCATGTGGATCTCAAAGAAAAAAGATGTAATGCCATCAAATAAAAAATCTGTAAGAACATCCAAAGTTGCTAATCCAAAAGCTAACCATACCCACCTTTCATCTCCTAAGTCTGTTTTGGGTCCCTATGTCCCGAAATTCACTATTTCATCTCCTCCATTATCCCCACACTCTCCATCCATTAATCCTTTTATCTTTTCACATCCACCACCACATGTGCCAATGTTGGTCCTAAACACATCTCCCCATCACATATCCACCCCATCATTCCATCCATACACTTTCCAACACCCCACCCATTATCCCATGTATCTCCCCCATCAAATCCCTCTAATTCATCCTCTTGCATAATCCATTTATCCTAATAAGGTTGTACTAACATCCAACAGTCACTTCAAACATGGGCTCTTAATACCTCATATAGAACTTGATGCTTGAGTCCTTCATCCATATCCTTATCGTATGTCTTCTAAATCCACTATTCGCCTCCCTATCCTTATCCATCTCCTTCCGCATACTATCCAAAAAGTCCAAAAATCAAAAAAAGTCAAAAAATAAATAAATAAATAAATAAATAATCAAAAAATCAAAAAATCAAAAAATAAAATAGTAAGAAATAATCCATCCAATGGTGAAAACTTGTAGCAACAAAGCGCCTTGGATAAGTACCATGATGAAACGACAGCGAGCATCATCATCATCCTATCTGCGCCAGAGGCGACTTCTTGACTCTCATTCCCTCCATCCGCTATGTTTCCTACTACGCTTTCGACTATGCACCCATCTTCTTGCTATACATCATTTTCGTCCATCCCCTCCATCCTATCAAGCTTACACATCCTGTTTGGCATATCTCACTTATCCCAATCCTTCCATCCTCCTTGTGGTCTTGATAACAATGGGGCAAACATATAAACATGCTTTGGACACCTCTTAGCATACATTCCCCTCATTATCACTATCCATTTCACCTCATCTCCCTTCACCCTTCCATGCATCCACTCTTCCTCCATCTCCTTTCCATTTTCCTATCCTTTCTATTTCTCCCTTGCCTCCTTTGTGTCTGATCCTTGGAGACATCATTCATTCCATCAAATCACTCCCTCCCATTTCCCTATCCTTATCTCCTTATCATTAATCCATCTCCCCATCCTTATCTTTTATCCCTCCACATAGTCCTTATATTCATCTTCCCATCCCTATCTTCCTATCCTTCCATCATGGCATCCACTCTCATCTATCCATCTGGTCACCTTTTCCTCATCCAAATCCTTATCCCTCTATCCAGTCCACCCAAACAATCCTTTTCCTCCCCCCATCCTCTACCCTCATCCCATCTCTTAATCCCTTGTCATTGGCTACTCCCCATACAATCCAACATCATCTATCTCATCACTTCATCATTCATCTATATGGCATGTCATCTGCCCACTTCATCTTTGATGATTTGGATAACTATCCCATCCCTGAGCTTTATATAGTCACTATCCTCCAATCCAATCCAATAGGTCTATCTTGTCCCATTGTGTCGGTCCAATCATTTTATCCCCTTATCTAGGGTTATCTCATCATCTTTCATCCATCACTTGTCTTTGGCCTATAGTCGAACTACGTTGCCCCTGCGCTTTCATGTAGGCAAGGTTGATCATTTGATTTGCCCCCGGGGTTCCATCCATCATCGATCTATATTGTCCACTTTTCTCCTGTTCTTCGTCCTATCTTGGTCATCCATTGAGGTCTCCTATCTTGTGTCATGACTCTTGTGTCATGTCATCAAGCTATGCCCTTATCTCACTGGTTCTTAACAAACAAGATCCACTTGTATCATCATATCCAATCGGTTCTAAATATCCCGCATCATATCAATCTTTTAATTTAGTATCCATCATCGGTCTCAACAGGATGCATCCTTCCTAACAGACCTCATCAATCCCATCCACACCCTTGAGTGATCCTATGGAAAAGGACGTTTGAAATTGATTGCGATCTTTTGATGCTTTTGGCTTTTGTTTATCATTTGAGCTCCCTATCATCACTTGTCATGGTCACCTTGATCCATCATATCATGGTGTGCTTTGACTAGTCAACATAGGGGTGTATCTTGATCTTTTCTATCTTCTTGGTTGTCCCCGTGAGTACCCACCAAGATCCCTAAGATCAACATTATTCGTTGGGGCATCCTTGTATATTAACTTGTGGTTATCCCAATGCGGCGGAGCCAAGGTCACCATGACTTTGAAGGGTGTTGGGATAGCTTTCTTGTTTGTTATGTCTATTTTTTGCATTAGACACTAATCCGCCTTGGTTCTTCATACCCTGGCGTCTTGTGTCTTATGCTATAGCAAAAATCAGTGCTCCGACGATGGAAAATTGCATTTAGATTGCATTTCATCTCTCATCCTCAAATTCCCCCCATCCATTCATCCTTCATCATGCTCCCCTCCCAATCTTCCATCACATTGCATCATCTTCTTCAACTCCTTGCATCATCTCATCCCGAGAGCCCACACAGTGTTCTCTTGAACCACGCGTAACCATTCTCAGGGGCATCCACTTCATCCTAACTTTCATCTTTACCCCATCATCTTCCTTCCTGAGTCATGCTGGAATGGCGGGGCATCTTTCAATCTAACCATCTTCTTCTAGGTTATTGTGACAGTGCTTTGAAATGATTAACCCGTGGCTACCATCTCAAAGAGGGGCAAAATATTGGATATCTAAATTTGGACTTAATTTATCCAAATTCATCCCCTTTCATCTTATTTTTTAGTTAATTAAGTAATACTACTATTATTTAATTAATGGCTTTAATTCTGCCAAATCCTAAGGTATTTAATCCAATGTACCTTATCTCTTTAATCCTCCTTCCATCAATTGAATTAAATAAATATTCTATTTATTTAATTCCTTCCACCGATCACATTCTCCATCTTTATTATCTAATCTTAATCCTTCTTCTAATCCCATGGTGGGATGTGTCACATCCTCAACTTTTGCAAGTTGGCCTCTAATCTCTCTTAGCCACTGGCCTCCTACTCTTCCCATGTGATCTTTGACTTGTGCATCCAAGTCACATGTGAAATATAACTCTCTTCTAATCTTCATTAATTAGTCTAATCAAGTACTTGCACAATCCTAATCACTTAATTGAGTCAACCCTATTAAGTGTTTTTCTTTTTTGACAAGGCATCTCCACTTCCCTATGTGAATTTTTAATTCACATTTAATCCCCCAATGCACCCTTTGGAATTTAAAATTCTTTCCCCTCTCCCCATAAGGATATTTGAGGAATTTTTAATTCCTCACATGTCTCACCCACATGGGGACAAGGACCTCCTTTATGAGGGAGATCTTGTCCAATCCCAAGGTACTTTGTACCCCCCTCCATGTCATGTCCTATCCTTCCATCTCATCTCCACCTCATCTTTCTTAAGCCTCTCCCCATGCCACATGTCAAGATGTGAGGGCTTGTGAGTTCTCAACTCACCTTAGCCCTACATCTTGATATTTTGTGGCTCAATCTTGGCCATCCATTTCCCCTAGAAATTCTCAAAATTCCTATAAATACCCCCTCTTTTCTCTCATTTTAAGGAGATCATTTTGCTAGCCAAACTCTTTCAATTTTATTTCTCAATACACACTTAGCCATTTTCATGTTTTCATCCACTTGAACCCATCCTCACAACATCATTTAGCTTGCATCTTGTGTCATCCAAGGAGCATACACATCAAAGATCGAAGGGCCAACCAAAGGATCGATTTGACGCAAGGTATAGAGTTCCATTTTGTTGCTTTCATCTTGTGTTGTTTCCAACTTAGGCTAATCTTGAGGTGTAGGTTGTTTTGGTGTTTATTTGCACTCTTTTACTTGCTTCTCATTTTCTAACACTCATATTCGACCTATCACAAAAACATATCATTAAAGAAATCTATATCTATGTATATAAATGTGTATTTCTAAATGCAAGTGTAAATGCAAAGAGCATATGGTTTTGTAGTGTTATAGATACAACATATCCATAAATTAATGTAATTGAAATTCTAAAGCCTTCAACACATATAATATGAAATCGATCAAACTATTAAACTACATGAGAAATAAATGAAAATAGTAAATGCATATGTATGTGTATTTGTAAATGTAAGTGTAAAATAAATAAAATAATGAAAGTATAAAAGAATGCAAGGAAAGGTTTAGAGTTTAGAGTGGGAGAATGGGGAGTAGGGGTTTAAGGTTTTAGAGTTTAAGGGTTAATGGTTTAGGAGTTTTAGGGTTAAGGTAGAGAGGGTGTTGGTTTGTTTTTATTTGTAACTAGGTTGGTCTTCTAATCTACCTATAGGATTACTTAATTCAATGAAGGTGCTTCGAAGGACTTGGACCAATGACGAGGACTTTAAAAAGCCTCCTACACTTTGGGCTCTACAAGACCCGGGAGGGTGATCCTTTAATGTGTTTACAACCTCTGCACCAATATCATAAACAACATTAACACATAACAAATAATCCCATTGAATAGCTCAACACAAGAGGATAATATCGAATAAAATTGGTTGTTCACCTATAATATCAACTATGTGGAGCATGAGATAACTACAACACAATCCATAGTAAAATATAGTCATTAATTTGCAATTTGTAGCAAGCTCTAGGAAAAGAAAAACAATTATTGAACTACACAAATAAGCACAACTTAGCTCAATGCCATATATCTATTGCAAGAGTCAAACTCATAAGCATCTAAAGGTTTATGACAAATTTAATACATAACATATAACTTATAAGATCCCTGACAATATTGCATTACAATTTCATCAATATGCATTCCACCACCCAATACTATATCAAATCTCCTCCCCGAACATATTACGCCTATAATCCCATTTCAAGCATTTTAATTAATTCCTTGAATTAAAGCTAAAATAAGGATTATACACACCACAACGATTGAGATGGATCCCTCTCTCTCCCCTTTGAATCCCTTTATCTCTCTCCCCTCACGGTAACCCTAAACCCTAAACCCTAAACCCTTAGCCCTTAAACTTCCCGAAACCCTTAAACCCCTCTACCCACTCTCTCTCTCTCTCTCTCTCTCATCAAGTGTCTCCCTCCTACCCCCTCTCCCTCTCTTGGGTCTCTATCTGTATCTCTCACTCACTCCCTCATGTGTCTCCCTCTGCCCTTAGGCCCTAAGACCACAAGGCCTTAACCATCGATAGCCCAAGCCCTTAGGCCCTCTGCCTCGTTTGATATCTCCACTCTTTCCTCTTTCTCCAGCCTTCCACCCTACCCCTTCCTCTCTCTCACCCCATCTCCCTACCGTCTACCCTCCAACCTCTCTATCTCTCTCCACTCCCTCCCTCTCTCTCTCACTGAATCCCTCTATCTCTCTCCTCTCTACCCATAACCCTAAACCATAAACCCTTAAACCATCTACCCTCTACCCTCTCACTCTCAACTCACTCTCTCTATCTCTCTCCCCTCTATCCTTAACCCTAAACCTTAAACCCTTAACCCTTAAACTCTAAACCCTTAAACCCTTAACCCTTAGACTCTAAACCCTTAATATTAGGTGTGTATTAAAACATTATAAAGCATAAATTTTTGGAGTTCTATTAGGAATTGAATGATAAATGACGATGACTAGGAAAATCTAAGGCACTTTAGTATTTTCAACTAAAAATTTAGAGTTCAATTAGGATTGGTGTTCACTTAGGGTTAGATTTAGGGTTCAATTAATGTTCAATTTGGGTTAGGATTGAGGATGAGGTTGGGGTTTAATTAAGGTTATGAATTCAATAAAAGTTCAAATAGGGTCAAGGTTAAGGTTGGGGTTGGGGTTAAGGTTCAATTAGGATAAGAATTAGTGTTAGGGTTAGGATTAGAGTTCAACTATAGTTCAAAGTTAGGGTTATGGTACAATTAGGACTAGTGTTCAATAAATGTTCAATTAGGGTTAATGCCAAAATTCAAAGGTTAGTTTTAAGGGTAGAAATTAGGGTTTGGGTTGGGGTTGAAGTTGCTGAATCAAGTAGGTTTGGGTTGGGGTTTGATTAGGATTGAGTTTAGGGTTTTAGTTAGAGTTAGAAGGGTTGGGGTTAGGGGCAGAATTCAATTATGGTGGGTGATTACAATTGATTTGGTGTTGATTGGGGTAAGGGTTAGAGTCCAAATAGGGTTAGGGTTTAACTAGGGTTAGGATTAGAATAGAATAAAGTTTTGTGTTTAATTATGATATCTAGAATTTAGTATAATTTTAGAAAATGAAATGATTTGGACACAGAAAAAAAATAGAAAAGTTGATTTTATATAGATCTTATTTCTTAATTTATTCTAAAATTCTAATTAATAATTGATTAATTAATATAAAATGAATATTTAATTTAATTTAATTTAATTGTATTAGATAACAAGTAAAACTAAATAGATAATAAATATTTTATGGATTTTAGAAATTAGAATTTAGTTTAATTTTATTTGTAATGTCAAATATTAAAATTTTAGATTGAAATACTTAATTTATTTTAAAATATTTATAATTAATGTTCAATTTATAAACTAATATTAAGACATTAATAAATATAACCCATGACATAATGTATTAAAAATGCAAAAAAGTATTTATCATTCCTTCGGCTTCACCAGATGAGACACGTGGTGCTCGCCCGTGATATCGCGATCTTGCAATTTCTGATTGCGAGATGGCGGGGAATGACTAAGATGCGGCTGGAATCAACTTCTAATCTCCTATCTTGGATCTTCTTTGACTTGACTAGTTGCCCTAATTTCTCTGCTTTTGGTCATTTTTAATGAATTTTCCCCCGGCCTTGTCAAATATTTCATTTTAAATGTTTTGCTTTGGAAGCAATGAAACATTTAAAATATATCACACAAAAATTTCCTCGGGCCCCACCTTGTACAGTCCACATGGCATCTACCCGTGATTTTGCAATCAACCCAAGCACCATCATGGGATGGCGGGGAAAAAATCAGATTAAAGGACAATTGATGAACGGTTGCGCAAATTTGATCCCCCAGATGGGACATGTGTCACCCACCCACGATATCGCCATCCTACAATTCCCGATCATGGGAAACCATTGATCTTGAAGGAATTTTGATCGACGACAGCACAAAATTCATCCTTCTAAAAAATAAAACATTCATTAAAGGGCAAGGGTCATTACTAGGCGGATGGAAAACAACGACATAAGTTTTTTTAAAACCGTTCAACACAGGGCCGACTAGGACTTAGGAAAATAAAACCTGTGGAGGAAATAAAATATTAAGACCAAAGGGACCACACCTAGACAGAACGATGGGGCATAAGATGTTTTTAAAACCTTTCAAAAAAGGTAATAGCGAAATAGATCCCGACCAAGGCATTAGGTAAACACAAGGGTTTAAGATGAAGACAAAGCTAAAACCCAAACCCTAAGAAATTTTCCAACACCATGAAAGACCATTGACATAAGGTAGGGCATGAGTGAAACATTAGGAACAAAATTTGAAGTTCCATCAGTACATGAGAACCTCTAAATGTTATATGAAAAAAACATAAATACATTCATGAAGAAGTGAAATAAGTAGTATTTTTTTGTTTCAAATAAAATATCACAACTCTCCACTATAAGTATAACATTTAAAAAATAAAATGCTCATTTAATAAAATAAGACACTCATTTAAACAAGTATTGTTATCATAGTGAAAAAATATTGTTCTTATGTGTACAACAATTGGGGTAGCAATGTACATGTTGGTATCTTTTTTTACTACTGAAAAATGTAACAAGGTTTGTCTTCTAATCTACCTATGGAATTGCCAATTCCAATTAAGGGAAGCTTGAAGGACCTGGACCAATTGACGAGGACTTGAACAAAGCCTCCTACACTTTAGGCTCTGCAAGACCCAAGAGGGGGATCCCTTAATGTGTTTACAACCTCTACACCATTATCATAAACAATATTAACACTAACAGATAATGTCACTTAATAGCTCAACATGATAGGATAATACTAAATTAAATTGGTAGTTCATCAGTAATATCAACTATCTAGAGCATGAGATAATTACAACACAATCCATAATATAAGATAGTCATTGATTTGCAATTTGTAGCAAGCTCTAGGCAAAGACAAACAAATACTGAATCATACGGGTAATTACAACTTAGATCAGTGCCATATATCCATTGTAGGAGTTAAATTCATAGGTATCTAAAGATATATGACAGATTTAACGCATAACATATGAAATCCTCGACAAGATTGCATTACAATCTCATCAATATGAATTCTAACTCAATACTACTTATCAAATCCTTATACAGAACATATCCACCTATAATCCCATTCAAGCATTTTAATTAATTCCTTGAATTAAAGCTAAAATAGAATTATACACACCACAACAATGAGATGAATGAAACAACCCTTAGTTATTTATTCAAAGTTCAGATATGCATGTACAATGGAGAGACATGAGTTTGAATTTATCATTGTAAATCAAATGCTAGTACTATTATATAACATTAAATCCCCATGAACTCAAAACCTGTTACAAAATGACTCAAAACCTAAATTGCATTTTTCTCTAAAACCATCGATCTTTACAATTCGCTTTGCAACTTCACTTAGACTCGACCAAAATTATCTAACTTGCTAACCCATACATTTGGCCTTGAAATCCTTCTTATAAAAAATGAAGGAGCAAACAAGCATCGGGCCATAAAGTACACATGTCACCAGCCAATTGGAGCACCTAGTGATATTCCAAAAATCATTACAGCAACAATCACCCTGGAGAATATTCTTGTTCGTCATGTCAGCTGAGAAAAGTTGATGCAATAACAAAAAACCACAAGAAACCCACGTCGAGAATGTCATCAATGCAAAATTGGAACCGTTGTAACCACAACATCTAATTTTCCACCTGTTAGCATCTCATTCCTTTTACTCTTCCTCAGTCAAATACTTAGCTACCCATTTCTGGTATTCTTCATCAGTTGGCCAGTCAAAATTAATCACCTCATTTACCTTTGTACTATAAGGCATGTATTTTACCACTACCTAATTTGCATCTCTTTCAAAAGATTCTAAAAATGAGCTGGTACTAATAATCTTATCCATACAACTCACCAACAAATCATAATATGAGTCATCACAAATTAATTTAATTTGATCATTGATGACCTTACTTGCTTGATCTTGCCATTGTTGGAGTGTTCTAATTTTCCCTTGCTCATCAATTATATCAGGTAATAATGTGTTACCCCAATCATTGAAATTCTTCACCAACTCCCTAATCTTCCTACTCAAGTCATCTAGTAAGGTCTGAAAACCTTGCAATGATTTT
>VDFB02281492.1:60101238-60132323 GCA_007258455.2 Sequoia sempervirens
GACCTTAATGGTCAATCACTGGCAACCATGATTTTTAAAACATGTTATTGTGCTTATAGAGGCAACATTTTAAGCAAAGCAGTGAGTGGTGATTTGGAACAATGGTAGGTATGAAGGACTTGCTTTATATGCATACTATGCAGTCTAGCTTAAGACACTGTTCTTAGAAGAGATTGAAGGTGGATTATGGAACTCAAGGGTTACCATGAAAAGGATTAAAGCAAAGACTGAGATCTATTTAAAAGCCATGGTCATGAGGATATTAAAGATGTCACATGCAAAACCCTAGTAGTTGGAGTAATGAATACAGTGCCAAAGAGGATAGTGTGCTAGGGCATATTTAGGAGATCTCCACATTATCTAATTACAGGGAAATACATCATTTATTTATTTTTTTAATTAAAAGAAATCATTCTAAACCCTATATAGAATACATTGATACTTCAAAAGCCTCTGAAGGAATTTGAGATTATGCAAATATATGTCAAGTAAATACCTAGATTACAAATAGTAGGGGGAACAATGTAAGATTTGTTGAGCAGAGCAGGAATGAGATAAGCAGCAATGAATCCTATTCGTTCTTTCATGCACATCTCACTATTCTTTGTCATTCTTTATGGAAACACTTCTCCATTTTGGCGGTCTATACTTGAAAATAATGTTTTGACGAAGGTTTTAGAGTATGTTTATTAAAATGAAAACTCCATTCTGGTGGACTATGCCTAAAAATAAGATTTTGACAAAAGTTTTAGGGTATGTTTATTAAAGTTTTAGAGTATTTTGGCAGGCTATATACTCAATTCATTAAATGATTTATTCAAATGGATTCTGACTAAATAAATGACTAACTATTTAGTCATTTTTATTTGTGTGACTAAATAATTTTTAATCAATGACCAAACTAGTAATTTATTTACTCATTTATAGCTGAGTTGCAAAAAATGACCAAAATTTAGTCATTTTTAATTGTTGTGACTAAAAGTTTTAGTCGCCTAGTCATTTATTTGCCAAATTCTACTACTGTGTGCTTCCTTGTGCGATTAGAGCTCTCTCAATGTTGAGGGCTCTAGGGATAAGCTCGTCATAAGAAGTGACACATTGCATCTTTAACTAAAAGGATAAATCCATATTGACATTAACAATGATGATTCTGACTTGTTTCTCGTTAGGAATGGGTCACTTGCTCTTACTAGCTCGCTACCTCCATCGTTGTAGGAAGTTTGTGATCAAGTTCAATATTTTGATTGTAGGAGTCTTAACAGTTGGAAATCATAGTCAAATTAGAATTTAATAAGTTAAAGTGTTTTTTGGGGTCATTAACTTCAAACTATCTTCCCTTTTACAGGGGTGGTTGCATGCCAAAATTTTTTGGTGTAAAATATTAGAATTATTAGATTTTGTTACCTATCTATGAATACAAATTATTGGAGTGTGAGTTTGATATTTTTTGAAGATCTAAATAGTCAAGCTTGGTAAAGAAAAACCATGTAAGATAATATTAGTCCAGAACAAAATGAAGAGACACTTGATAGATTGTGGGCTAGATTGAAAATAAAGGGTGATGGGAAATGTTATTGTCCTTGCAATAATTGAAAGGGCTTGAGGACAAGATGACTTTTAATCACAACAGCTGAGAAAAATTGTAGATAACATGGCCACGTTGAAGGGGGGCATGATTATGGTCCATTGGTAAGTTGTTCATTGTATATGTGTTTATATTTATTGAATTTATAAATGTTTATATCATTTTAATATTATATATATATATATATAATCAGTTGATCATGATTATGGTTTATTTGTGTCTATCATTATTATAAAGGTGGGGAACCCTAGGGCAGATGATATGGATTATCACGGCCTAAAGAATGTGGTTTTGAAAGTGGACGAACATGGAGTTGTGAATATCGAAGATGAAGTTAATGATCCTATGGAAGAAGACGATCATGCGCTAGAAAACACAGTTGAAGATAATGGTACGAATACATTGATCCGTGACACATTTAGTGGCAAAGCTGATCATGATGATTAGGATGAATTTGATGATGTTCATGATTTACCTATACTTGAGAAGGCATATGAGCCCCTTTACAAAGGCTCCCAAACAACTCTTCTCTCTACTACATTGTTGCTGTTGAACTTGAAGGTTATGAATGGTTTATCAAACACAACAATCTCACGGATGTTAAGGTATGTCATATATGTCATCTTTTTTCATCTATTTTAATTGTTGTTAGTTCATCACTAGTAAATAAATGATGAAATAACTGTACCATTAATATTCTTTATATTAACAAATTATTTTTGTTGTAGATTGATTGGTGAATTTTTATTTACCACCATCAAATATTTTACCTCACTCATGCGAAGTTTATCTTACGCCCATTATGAAAGATATCGAATGGAGTATCAAGCAATAGATGCATGCCAATGATCATATTATTATATCATAAACAACAAAAATTGCAACAAAATGCCCAAATCATATCAGTAGATATCAAACAGATCAACTAACTAAAGGTGCCTCACGAGGTTCTTGGTTATGTTTCCATTATTCCATATGCAATGATTATTTAGGTGCAAAAGCTTGGCGCAGTATGGTTATTACCATGCACGGAATAGAAGTAGAGATGAAATTCTTCGAATGCCTGTAGATGGTTCTACATTTAGGGACATGGAGGAAAAATGGCCACACTTTAAAGAAGAACCTTGTAATCTCGGGCTTTCATTGGGAGCGGACGGTGTCAATCCATTTGGAGAGCTGAGATCTATTTACTCAGTGTGGCCTATTTTTGTTATCAACAATAACATTCCTCCATGGATGTCAATAAAGAGGGAGCACATAATGTTGACAATGATTGTTCTAGGTATTTGTTTACATCAATTTTCTTTAAGCATAGTAGCATCTCATTTGTCTTATTTGTTGCATAATGACATATTTTTTCATTTAATGATCATGTGCATTAATTTATATATATTGTAGTAAAGCGGTTATAATAATTAATAATGTTTATGTTCATTCAACTAGGTGAAAGTACTGAGTTAAAGATATGAATGTATATCGGGCCTCTTATCAATGAGTTACTAAAGTTATGGAATGACGTCACTATGTATGACGTCTCTAGACCAATAGGACAAGACAATTTCAATTCCATGCAATGCTTGTATGGACAATTCATGATGCCCCAGGGCTAACACATTTTTGTGGTATGTTATAACGTTCGATTGCACTTTAACAATATTTAATTTGATGAAGTAGATATCATGCATGTTTTTAAAATAATCTATTCATTATATATAATTATAAAAATTGACATATTTAATCCAATTATAAATGATCTTGTAGGTCTTCAAACAAAGGGAAAATTTGCATGTCCAATTTGTGGTCCCAAGATGAAATCTCATCGTTCAACAAGTTTAGGAAAACAAGTGTTTGATGAGTATAGGCACTTCCTCCATAGAAATCATAAGTATCGAACTCTTTTGGCTTATCTTTTCAATGGGAAAGAGGACTACGTCAAAACCACGAAGAATGACACCTCGCCTATGGTAGTTGGAATATAATAGAATTAATCGTTAAGGCTATGTACATCAGATCAAATTGTTTATCTATCGTATATGATATGTTTTGAATTTATAGTTTTATATTGTGTTGTCTTTACTCATGTTGTAATTGACAATGATTGTTGTTATTAATTTGTTTAACTTATATGCTTCATGAAGGTCATCAAAGCATTAATGGCCGGCTTCCATAGGGATTGAAAAGTTATCCTAGACAATTTAGTAGGTTGCCCTACTATGAGCAACTACAAATTGTGCATTTGTTTAATACAATGTATAACAGAGAGAATATAATAGAAATGTTATGGAAAATATTAGATGGAAGGTATGACAAAAAAAAATTGTCAAAATTTGTAGTGACATTCAGGAAGCAAATCATGCAATGAAAAATGTCATTCAATTAAATAGCGATGGAGACCAAATTAATATAAGTGCC
This sequence comes from Sequoia sempervirens, assembly GCA_007258455.2. Lineage (NCBI taxonomy): Eukaryota > Viridiplantae > Streptophyta > Pinopsida > Cupressales > Cupressaceae > Sequoia > Sequoia sempervirens. The sequence continues at coordinate 60,105,236 of VDFB02281492.1, forward strand.
CTTCCTTGGTTATTAACAGAGTAGCAAAGCAATGCTATAAAATAAGTCATACGAAAAATTCAATTTCCCACAGGATTTGCTGTAAACATAAACAATATAATAACAAAGAAAGATGAATTTGGGCCAGGGATGAAAATGCATGATTGGCATACCTTCATTAACGTAATTATTCTGGTATATTATATACACTTGTATAATGCATGTACTTTTTAGTGTATTGTGTTTACTACTTTTGGAAAATAATGAAAAGATCATTTTATAATTGTTGTAGTACGTTCTACCTCTATCTCTCCCAGACAACTTTGACAAAAATGTCAAGCAAGTTATATATGATATAGGAAAATACATGAGGCAAGTAGTGATATTTGTTCAATTCATTGTATACATCTTATAATTGCCATTTTTTTTACTTGTTATGTAATATACTGTATATTTTTGTTAAATATTGTTAATATATTTGCGCTTTGAATCACTTGTAGATGGCTGTCATCTAAAGAAATCCATAAAGAAGATATAAATTATTAGAAGAGAAAAATTCCTTTTCTAATGTGTGAAATGCAAAAGTGTCTACCTTCGACATTTTTCAATGCACAAGAACACTACCTCATACACCAGGTTGAGGAGATTTTATTGTGTTGACCTGTACACACAAGGTCAATGTGGATGGTTGAGAGGCACTTGAAATTTTTGAAGGTTTTGGTTAGAAAAAGAGCACATCCTAAGGGTTCTATGGTGGATGGATATATGGTATACCAGACCATGGTGTACATTAGTGAATATCTTCCTATGTTTGCAGCAAAGATCTATGTAGATCGCATTTGGGATCCCAACTCCATTAAAAAATTTGAAGGGGAGTACCTGATGGGGAAAGGTAGATTGAGAAAAGTGAGAGGTAATTATAAGATGGTCATGGAGATTAATTAGAATACATTTTACATATGGTTTTTATGTATATTGTACTTATTTAATTTTTAATCTTGAATATACATCAATTATAAATTAAGGTCGTATACTATGGTATTTAACTAATTATATGTCGTTTGTGAATTTCATTTTTTTTTGGATACAATTGGTCGAGAGTGGGATGCACTACATTTGTACGCCGCCAAAAATCTTGATTAGATGACGGTATGGATTGAACGATGTCAACAATCTGGTCACGCATTAACATGGACAGGTGTCGCTTCATTGGTTAAAGAAGCTCATCGTAATGGATATTCCAATGTTACACAAAGGGAAATTGATTTAGCATATGGTTTAAGAGATAAATAGGTATGTATAAATATATTAATCACCCATATTATTTAATATTGATGTATATATATGTTGAGATTGTTTTCTTTGCATACATTCGGCCAAGAATAAATATGTTTATCAACTGATGATATTGAAATAATTTTTACATGTTTGACATATTGCAGGTGAAACACCACAAGGCTATGTGGTGTAATGGTTATAAATTTTGAATCAAAATGTTGGATGACATGAAGAAAAATTGTGATTCTGGTATAACTGCAGTCTTTCAGGTGACTAATGTTTCATCTAGAAGTGACATACATCCAGAAATCTTAGAAAATCGATACTATGGGATTTTGGATGATATACTTGAGTGTGACTTTAAGTCCTTCAGATTAATTCTATTCGTCTTCCTATGGTACAAGCTACATTGAATAAAAATTATCTTGAGAGAACTGTTATTGAACATGATAATGGATTTACCATGGTTAATACAAGGTTGATCGAGCAAGTTGGAAATGAGCCCTATGTTCTTCCAAGCCAATGAGAATAGATATTTTACTCAGAGGTTCCAGGTAAATTGGGTTGGTCATTTGTTGTTAGACATGATCCAAGAGGAAGGCTGATAAAGTATAATGTGGTGGAAGAAGAAGATACTGAAGAACTAGAAGATGATGTAGATGATGATCAGGACCAATAGTTAGTTGATGATGTCCCTGATGAAGATGTCGAAGAGGAGGAACTAGATCATGATGATGTAGGAGTTAATTTTAATGAAGATGATATCCGTGTGGATGATGACATTATCGAAACTGATATCGATGATGATGATGATGATATGAAAAAACCTTACAATGTTGAATCTGGATCGGATGATACATACAAAGAGTTGGATGAAGAAGAAGATCAATGACATTGAAATGTATAAGTTATGCGATTATATTATCTATTTGATATTAATTTCTTGATAGAATTATATTTGACTTATGTGGTTACATAATTAATTCATGATTTTTTTAATTTTTATGCCATTACATAATTAATTTAATGGTGTACTTTTTAATGTGTGAAAGGTCAAAAAATTAAAACATTTCAATAGTGATGCTAACAACCTTGAAATTAGTGTGTTTTATGTTTCATGTGATCATAAAAGATTAAAAAGTCAGTTGTAGAGGTGGTTGTTTAGTGGTTGACATGTAAAGGCCTTTAAAAGGCATAAAGTGGTCACTGTAATGGTTGTTGATGGTTGAGGATTTAAAATACAAGCTCTTGACATTCGAAAATCTATGTTTTTCTTCAAATTTTTTATATTTTTCCTGTTATGCAGCACTGTATGGTCACATGCAGCCATATTTTGATGTGAAATCAATTCTAGGTCATGAAGATATGTGTTAGCTTTCATTTGAATCTGATTTGTGGGCTTTAGGCATTGATTTGAGTTAGAAAGCTTCATTTCTTTGCATACAGCTCGGTTACCCTATTTTTGAGGGTTTTGTAGTCCAAACATGATATAAAGGGACTCTTACACTTTTTGTGATTACTGTAGCTTGTGTAAGAGGCCCCATGGATACTTTTGTAATTGTAGGATGCATGAATAGGGCGTAGGATAAGAAATAAAGAGGCTATAGCTGCTGTCCTCAAGAGTTTTGTGAAAAAAATTATGTGAAATGAGAGGTTCAAGCCTAGGTTTCAACAAAACATGTATGAGAGATACGATTTTATGAATTTTTATCCATGTGTAGACCTAATGGATTGTTTCTGAAGACTTAATATAAATCATATACACACACACGCGCACACACATATATATATGTATGTATGTATATATGTATGTATGTATGTATGTATGTATATGTATTTTTAAATGTAAATATAAATGCAATTACTAGATGCTCTCCTAGAACAATAAATGCAATTGTGGACATCTAAATTTGGACACTTAATTTATCCAAATTCATCCCCTTTCATCTTATTTTCGTTAATTAAGTACTACTACTATTATTTAATTAATAGCTTTAATTCTGCCAAATCCCTAAGGTATTTAATCAATAATACCTTATCTCTTTAATCCTCCTTCCATCAATTGAATTAAATAAATATTTCATTTATTTAATTTTCTTCATGTCACATTCTCCATCTTTTATTATCTAATCTTAATCCTTCTTCTAATCCCATCATTAGGATGTGTCATATCCTCCAACTTTTGCAAGTTGGCCTCTAATCTCTCTTAGCCACCTAACCCTCCTACTCTTCCCCATGTGATCTTTGACTTGTCACATCAAGTCACATGTGAAATATAACTCTCTTCTAATATTCATTAATTAGTCTAATCAAGTACTTGCACAATCCTAATCACTTAATTGAGTCAACCCTATTAAGTGCTTTTCTTTTTTGACAAGGCATCTCCACTTCCCTATGTGAATTTTTAATTCACATTTAATCCCTCAATGCACCCTTTGGAATTTTTTATTTTTTCCCATCTCCCCATGAGAATATTTGAGAAATTTTTAATTCCTCACATGTCCTCTCACCCACATGGGGACAAGGACCTCCTTTATGAGGAGATCTTGTCTAATCCCAAGGTACTTTGTACCCCCCTCCATGTCATGTCCTATCCTTCCATCTCATCTCCACCTCATCTTTCTTAAGCCTCTCCCCATGCCACATGTCAAGATGTGAGGGCTTGTGATTTCTCAACTCACTTTAGCCCTACATCTTGATATTTGGTGGCTCAATCTTGGCCATCCATTTCCCCTAGAAATTCTCAAAATTTCTATAAATACCCCCTCTTTTCTCTCATTTTAAGGAGATCATTTTGCTAGCCAAACTCTTGCAATTTTATTTCTCAATCCACACTTAGCCATTTTCATGTTTTCATCCACTTGCACCCATCCTCACAACATCATTTAGCTTGCATCTTGTGCCATCCAAGGAGCATACACATCAAAGATCGAAGGGCCAACCAAAAGATCGATTCGACACAAGGTATAGAGTTCCATTTTGTTGCTTTCATCTTGTGTTGTTTCCAACTTAGGCTAATCTTGAGGTGTAGGTTGTTTTGGTGTTTATTTGCACTATTTTACTTGCTACTCATTTTCTAACACTCATATTCGACCTATCACATTTTTGGCATGCCCAGTGGGACCCACAAACGGGTCTCTTTCTTTCACGTTTGCTATTTTTTGCATTTTTGCAGGTCCGGGTTATGGAGTGGCGGACCTGTCCTTATGCTGTGGCGGACCTATCTTGCTGTGGCGGACCTATCCTAAGGCAGTGGCGAACCTGTCCTAATGTAGTGGCAGACCTGTCCTTATGCTGTGGCGGACTGTCCTAATGCAATGGTGGACCTGTCCTGTTGTGGTGGACCTGTCCTAATGTAGTGGCGGACTTGTCCTTATGCTGTGGCGGACCTATCCTAATGCAGTGGTAGACCTGTCCTTATGTTGTGGCGAACCTATCCTAATGCAGTGGTAGACCTATCCTAAGGCAGTGGCGGACCTGTCCTTATGCTATGGCGGACCTGTCCTAATGTAGTGGTAGACTTGTCCTTATGCTGTGGTGGACTTGTCCTAATGCAGTGGAAGACCTATCCTTATGTTGTGGTGGACCTATCTTGATGCAGTGGCGGACCTGTCCTACTAGAGTGGCGGACCTGTCCTGACAGAGTGGCAGACTTGTCCCTGTAGAGTGGTGGACCTGACCTCCCGAAGGTGAAATTTCAAGTTTTTACCAACTATCCTTTGGTAAAGTAGGCACATAGTTTAACTAGAGGGGTCAATAAACCTTGTTTGGCATGCTTGTGGAAGGCTATTTGATGTATCCAATCCCCTTGCGCCATTTGGCGATCCTGGGTGACGAGAAATCATAGCTTTCCAAGTTCGTTGAGTCACCCCATTTTCATTTTCTTAGTGGGACCTGCTTGGGGATTTCATCACCCCAAGGGATGATTCCAACCACGCGTACCGACGGGGTATATAAAGGGGGGAGAGTGAAAGCTGTACCTCAATCCAACCATGTTGTAATTGGTGAAGCGTCGGGATGACATGAAGAGTTGGTTTGAGCCTTTAGTATCTCGCTAAGGTTCCCGACTCACGCTTGTAACAGGTTGGTGTTCATGGTTTGGGCCTCATGTACCGGGTGTATATCGAGGACTCCTTAGCAACCATGCTCATCCTAGAGTAGAAAACTTTGTTGGCCATACTCATTTCTACTAAATCTTAGGGTTGTGTTGTCTGAATTGTCATTCTCATGCAAAACCAGTCATTATAAGTGTTTGCTATATTTTGGGTCCTTTGCCTTACCCATCCATCAAAAAAATCAAGCTTAAACTTATCCTTTGGCGGACCTGTCCTTCCGGTGGCAGACCTGTCCCTCTCTAGTGGCAGACCTGTCCTTATGCTATGGCGGACCTATCCTTATGCTATGGCAGATCTGTCCTTCTGCTCTTTCTTCCCGGGGCCGCCATTTCCACACTGTTTATCCGATTGACTTTGTTCAAAGGCAGTTCTTCTCATTTTTTTGTGCTCTTTCTGATGATATATACCACTTCATACTTTTGAGAAGTTGGCCAGGGCACCCTTTTCTTCAACATCTTCCTCCTCGAAGGGGGTATACCCTACCATTCTCTCCGTTTACTCATTCCAAGTAAACATTCATCCATTTAACATATCCTTTCATCATTCTGAACTCTGGTTCTATCATTTCAATCATCCGTTTACTCGTTCCGAGTAAACTTTCATCCATTTAATATATCCTTTCATCATTCTGAACTCTCGTTCTGTCATTCCGATCATCCGTTTACTCATTCTGAGTAAAATTTCATCCATTTAACATATCCTTTCATCATTCTGAACTCTCGTTCTGTCATTCTGATCATCCATTTACTCATTCCGAGTAAACTCTCATCCATTTAACACATCCTTTCATCATTCTGAACTATCGTTCTGTCATTTCGATCATCCGTTTACTCATTTTGAGTAAACGTTCATCCATTTAACATATCCTTTCATCATTCTGAACTCTCGTTCTGTCATTCCGATCATTCGTTTACTCATTCTGAGTAAACATTCATCCATTCAACACATCCTTTCATCATTTTGAACTCTCGTTCTGTCATTCCAATCATCCGTTTACTTGTTCCGAGTAAACTTTCATCCATTTAACATATCCTTTCATCATTCTGAACTCTCGTTCTATCATTCCGATCATCCGTTTACTTGTTCCGAGTAAACTCTCATCCATTTAACACATCCTTTCATCATTCTAAACTCTCGTTCTGTCATTTCAATCATCCGTTTACTCGTTTCGAGTAAACGTTCATCCATTTAACATATCCTTTCATCATTATGAACTCTTGTTCTGTCATTCTGATCATCCGTTTACTCATTCCGAGTAAACATTCATCCATTCAACACATCCTTTCATCATTTTGAACTCTCGTTCTGTCATTCCGATCATCTATTTACTCGTTCTGAGTAAACTCTCATCCATTTAACACATCCTTTCATCATTCTGAACTCTCATTCTGTCATTTCGATCATCTGTTTACTCATTCCGAGTAAACATTCATCCATTCAACACATCCTTTCATCATTCCGAACTCTCGTTCTGTCATTCCGATCATCCGTTTACTCGTTCTGAGTAAACATTCATCCATTCAACACATCCTTTCATCATTTTGAACTGTCATCCTATCATTCTGATAATTCGTTTGCTCATTCCGAGCAAACGTTCATCCAATTCTATCATCCATTTCTCCAATCAAATCATTGTTTTCCCCATCCAAATCCCCTGAACTTTGTCTCGGGTTATTATCCAAATTGACCTAAGTATCTGATCTGATCGTCATCATTAACATCCTTGTAGGATTGTCATCCATCCTAAGTTAATCATCATCGTCGGCCCAATCAATCCATTTTCAATTTCAAAGTGGATTCGGTGCTGCAATCATCCATTCATCCTTTAATCCGATCAATTGGTATCCTAAGTCACCTAGGGTAATCTCTGAACAGCGTTTAAAGTCTCTTCCGTCATCCTATCTGATCCATCGATCAATCTTATCAATCAATCGATCAATCCAATCCAATCCAATCCAATCGCATCCTTATCCAATCGCCTTTGACCCAATCAATCTACTTTCATCTCAAAGTAGATTCAGTGTTGCAATCATCCTTTGATAATCAAATCTTATCATCATAATCAATCCCATCGCATCATCCAATCATCCTAATCTGAGCTTTAATCCAATCCTAATCTGAGCTTGCCCTAAATCCCAATTTGAGCTTTAGTCCATTTCCATCCAAAATCTTTTATCCATCCTCTTTATCCTTTCATCATCATGAATTCTTATCCTCCATCAATAGTGGTCAAGGGAAACCCTAATTACGTCGACAACGATAACGAAAATCTTGTTGATCAAGAGGTATACGACATAGATCCCCTTGACACTATCATTGCTAGTAAGCTTTCTCCACCCACATTCCAAAATCCAATCACCCCATTGAGTTATCCCATCATGTCTTCATCTATGCCTAATCACACTCCTTATGCTACCTTTGACAAGGGATGTCCATCATATCCATCATATCCTTCATCTATGTCATCCCCTTATCCTAGTTTTCCGTCACAATAACCCTATCTTGATCCCCCATCCACATCCTCTTATTTCAATCCTCCATCCACATGTACCCACTACCCTAATCTCTCATACCAATCCACTCAGCCTAATCCTACATTCACATCTTCCTATCCTAGTCAAACACACCCACCAACTTACCCTAATCCCACATCCGCATCTCCCTATATTAATCCGCCACCTCAATCTTCCCATCCTCATCCACCATCCCCATACCCTTACTAAAATCCACCACCCATATCCTTGTGTCCTAATTCACCATGCCAATACCCCTATCTTAACCCTTCACCTAATCCCCCATCTATTCCCAGTCCTGCATCCAATCCCATTCCCCTATCTAATCCTAGCCCACCAATCCCTAGTCCTAATCCCCCACTAATCCATAAACCTTCATCCACTCCTACCACACCATCTCATCCTATAGTATGCAAGTCTCTCATTTTAGAAGTTCTCCAAGGACTTATAACAAAGAAGACATCTCCCACTCCACACATTGTAGTCATGGAACCATGCCATCCCAACCCATCATCCATGGTCGTTAGTGACGAGACCCTTTTCCATCCAACACCTATCATTGATGATACCATCACGTCCTTTGAATCCACTGAGTCCTCATCTCCTACCATCATGTCCTTTGAATCCACTGAGTCCCCATCTCCTACCATCACATCCTCTGAATCCACTGAGTCCCCATCTCCTACCATCACATCTACAAAATCCATTGAACACCCACCCCCTACTCCGAGAGCCGTCGAATCTATCGCCGACACTCAAATCCAATCCACTTCTTCCACTCCTAGTATCCATTCCCAGGAATATATTGAATCCTCCATCCTTCCATCTTCCCCACTTGAAGAGTCCCCCCATGACTCCATTATCACGCCTCCCGCACACGATGAGTCATGCCAAGAGCCTGATGCAAAGCATGCCAACATATCCCCTCCTCTAGATCAAGATCCTACGATCCCATCTAGTCTACTGCAAGATCACAGTCCCCCATCCATTCCATCCCATGATCCTCTTGACATTCAAGATTCTACCACTCCATCTCCGTCTCCATTGCATGAGCCTGCTACCACAAAATTAGATCCTAGCATATCCCCTACTCCCTCTCCAGATACCACCCATCCCAATGCTGCTATGCCACCATATCCTTCTTAGGATCCCCCATCATCGCCTAAAAATGCTATCCCCACACCGCTTGCATATCCCCTTGGCACTCTCACATTCTTCCATGGTGGCCTCCTTGCAGAAGAAAAACATAGTGTATATACCACCCATCATCCCTCACCTAATAATGGACTTGCATCATGTTTTCAAAATAACAAAAATCCTATCATGGATTGAATGCTCAAGAACATGAACTATCAAGGAAAAGGTCTAGGCCTTCACGAGCAAGGTATTTTAGAGCCCATCCAAGTCAAAGAACAAATCTGCATGCAAGGTCTTGGATCTATTCCCCAAGACTCACAATCTAAACACATTGGTACAACCTCTAGACGTCCTCAATGAGCCTTTTCCAAAAGAAATGTCGGCTCTTCCCATCGCTCCACCAAATCATATGCTGCAATCCCTCCTCCTCTATTGTATCACCTCAAAACAACTGTTCATATTCCTCCTTCATCTGGTCCATCCATTTTGGGTCCTTACATCCCTCCATCCACCATCTCTCGTCCTTCATCTACTCTATCCATCTTGGGTCCGTATATCCCAAGATCACCTCCTCCATCTCATCCTTTCACCCATCCAACACCTATACATGTTATCCATCATAAACATCCCCCTTGCATGTCCCACAATCAGGATCAACAAATGCACATACTTGCACATCCTCCATCTACACATAATCCTCATCATCCCACCTCCATTGCTCCACATCATCCATCTTCTCACACCCATCCCATTGCTAGTACGAGCACTTTGGATGCTAGAGGAAAAATGCATAAATCCAAACATCCACATGAATCTAAAGCTCCCCATGTCCCCTCTATATGACATTTTGAAGAAAAGAAAAATCAAATCCACAATCCAAATCAAACCCATCAGCCACAAAGGCCCACTAAAGCAAAAATCAAAACCATGTGGATCTCAAAGAAAAAAGATGTAATGCCATCAAATAAAAAATCTGTAAGAACATCCAAAGTTGCTAATCCAAAAGCTAACCATACCCACCTTTCATCTCCTAAGTCTGTTTTGGGTCCCTATGTCCCGAAATTCACTATTTCATCTCCTCCATTATCCCCACACTCTCCATCCATTAATCCTTTTATCTTTTCACATCCACCACCACATGTGCCAATGTTGGTCCTAAACACATCTCCCCATCACATATCCACCCCATCATTCCATCCATACACTTTCCAACACCCCACCCATTATCCCATGTATCTCCCCCATCAAATCCCTCTAATTCATCCTCTTGCATAATCCATTTATCCTCATAAGGTTGTACCAACATCCAACAGTCGGTTCAAACATGAGCTCTTAATACCTGATATAGAACTTGATGCTTGAGTCCTTCATCCATATCCTTATCGCATGTCTTCTAAATCCACTTATTCGCCTCCCTATCCTTATCCATCTCCTTCCGATACTATCTAAAAAGTCCAAAAATCCAAAAAATCAAAAAATCAAAAAAATCCAAAAAAGTAAAAAAAAATCAAAAAAATCAAAAAATCAAAAAAATCAAAAAATAAAATAGTAAAGAGAAATAATCCATCCAATGGTGAAAACTTGGCAACCAAGCGCCTTGGATAAGTACCATGATGAAAACCTGGCAAACAGGCATCATGCGTAAATCCCTATCTGCACTTGGGGGCAGCTTCTTGATATACATTCCCTCCATCCGCTATGCTTCCTGCTACGCTTTCGGCTATGCACCCATCTTCTTGCTATACATCATTTTCATCCATCCCCTCCACCCTATCGATCTTACACATCCTGTTTGGCATATCTCATTTATCCCAATCCTTCCATCCTCCTTGTGATCTTGATAACAATGGGGCAAACATATAAGCAAGCTTTGGACACCTCTTAGCATACATTCCCCTCATTCGCACACTATCCCAACTATCATTCACCCTCAATCTCCCTTCCTTATCCATGCATCCTATCTTCATCCATCCCACTCCTTTATTTTCCTATCCTTCTCTATTGCATCCCTCATGCCTCCTCACACATGACATATCTAGAGTGGGGGCATCTATCTTCCTTTGTGATACAGTCCTTGGAGACATCATTCATTCCATCAAATCACTCCCTCCCATTTCCCTATCCTTATCTCCTTATCATTAATCCATCTCCCCATCCTTATCTTTTATCCCTCCACATAGTCCTTATATTCATCTTCCCATCCCTATCTTCCTATCCTTCCATCATGGCATCCACTCTCATCTATCCATCTGGTCACCTTTTCCTCATCCAAATCCTTATCCCTCTATCCAGTCCACCCAAACAATCCTTTTCCTCCCCCCATCCTCTACCCTCATCCCATCTCTTAATCCCTTGTCATTGGCTACTCCCCATACAATCCAACATCATCTATCTCATCACTTCATCATTCATCTATATGGCATGTCATCTGCCCACTTCATCTTTGATGATTTGGATAACTATCCCATCCCTGAGCTTTATATAGTCACTATCCTCCAATCCAATCCAATAGGTCTATCTTGTCCCATTGTGTCGGTCCAATCATTTTATCCCCTTATCTAGGGTTATCTCATCATCTTTCATCCATCACTTGTCTTTGGCCTATAGTCGAACTACGTTGCCCCTGCGCTTTCATGTAGGCAAGGTTGATCATTTGATTTGCCCCCGGGGTTCCATCCATCATCGATCTATATTGTCCACTTTTCTCCTGTTCTTCGTCCTATCTTGGTCATCCATTGAGGTCTCCTATCTTGTGTCATGACTCTTGTGTCATGTCATCAAGCTATGCCCTTATCTCACTGGTTCTTAACAAACAAGATCCACTTGTATCATCATATCCAATCGGTTCTAAATATCCCGCATCATATCAATCTTTTAATTTAGTATCCATCATCGGTCTCAACAGGATGCATCCTTCCTAACAGACCTCATCAATCCCATCCACACCCTTGAGTGATCCTATGGAAAAGGACGTTTGAAATTGATTGCGATCTTTTGATGCTTTTGGCTTTTGTTTATCATTTGAGCTCCCTATCATCACTTGTCATGGTCACCTTGATCCATCATATCATGGTGTGCTTTGACTAGTCAACATAGGGGTGTATCTTGATCTTTTCTATCTTCTTGGTTGTCCCACGTAGTACCCACCAAGATCCCTAAGGTCTTGTGTTACGTTGGGGCATCCTTGTGTCTTGTGGTTATCCCAATACCCATGACCAAGGTCACCATATGACTTTTAGGGTTGGGATAACTTTCTTATTTGTTATGTTTGTTTTATGCATTAGACACTAATCTGCCTTGGTTCTTCATACCTTGGCGTCTTTTGTCTTATGCTATAGCAAAAATCAGTGCTCCGACGATGGCAAATTGCATTTAGATTTCATTTCTCATTCATCCTCTCGTCTATCAAAATCCCCCCCATCCATTCATCCTTCATCACACTCCCCTCCCAATCTTCCATCACTTTGCATCATCTTCTTTAGCTCCCCTTGCATCATCACATCCATTTCGAGAGCCCACCCGTGTTCTCTTGAACCTACATGTCCTCTCGAGGGGGCATCCTTCATCCCTAACTTTCATCTTTACCCCCATCATCTTCCTTCCTAGTCACTTCTTTGAATGACTGGGGCATCTTTTCCAATCTAACCATCTTCTTCTAGGTTATATGTTTTAATATTCTTTGAAATGATGCTACTTCGTAACACCATCTCAAAGAGGGGCAAAATGTGGACATCTAAATTTGGACACTTAATTTATCCAAATTCATCCCCTTTCATCTTATTTTCGTTAATTAAGTAATACTACTATTATTTAATTAATAGCTTTAATTCTGCCAAATCCCTAAGGTATTTAATCAATAATACCTTATCTCTTTAATCCTCCTTCCATCAATTGAATTAAATAAATATTCTATTTATTTAATTCCCTTCACGTCACATTCTCCATCTTTTATTATCTAATCTTAATCCTTCTTCTAATCCCATAATTAGGATGTGTCACATCCTCCAACTTTTGCAAGTTGGCCTCTAATCTCTCTTAGCCACCTAACCCTCCTACTCTTCCCCATGTGATCTTTGACTTGTCACATCAAGTCACATGTGAAATATAACTCTCTTCTAATCTTCATTAATTAGTCTAATCAAGTACTTGCACAATCCTAATCACTTAATTGAGTCAACCCTATTAAGTGTTTTTCTTTTTTGACAAGGCATCTCCACTTCCCTATGTGAATTTTTAATTCACATTTAATCCCCCAATGCACCCTTTGGAATTCTTTATTCTTTCCCATCTCCCCATGAGAATATTTGAGGAATTTTTAATTCCTCACATGTCCTCTCACCCACATGGGACAGGACCTCCTTATGAGGAGATCTTGTCCAATCCCAAGGTACTTTGTACCCCCCTCCATGTCATGTCCTATCCTTCCATCTCATCTCCACCTCATCTTTCTTAAGCCTCTCCCCATGCCACATGTCAAGATGTGAGGGCTTGTGAGTTCTCAACTCACCTTAGCCCTACATCTTGATATTTTGTGGCTCAATCTTGGCCATCCATTTCCCCTAGAAATTCTCAAAATTCCTATAAATACCCCCTCTTTTCTCTCATTTTAAGGAGATCATTTTGCTAGCCAAACTCTTTCAATTTTATTTCTCAATACACACTTAGCCATTTTCATGTTTTCATCCACTTGAACCCATCCTCACAACATCATTTAGCTTGCATCTTGTGTCATCCAAGGAGCATACACATCAAAGATCGAAGGGCCAACCAAAGGATCGATTTGACGCAAGGTATAGAGTTCCATTTTGTTGCTTTCATCTTGTGTTGTTTCCAACTTAGGCTAATCTTGAGGTGTAGGTTGTTTTGGTGTTTATTTGCACTCTTTTACTTGCTTCTCATTTTCTAACACTCATATTCGACCTATCACAAAAACATATCATTAAAGAAATCTATATCTATGTATATAAATGTGTATTTCTAAATGCAAGTGTAAATGCAAAGAGCATATGGTTTTGTAGTGTTATAGATACAACATATCCATAAATTAATGTAATTGAAATTCTAAAGCCTTCAACACATATAATGTAAATCGATCAAACTATTAAACTACATGAGAGAAATAAATAGAAAATAGTAAATGCATATGTATGTGTATTTGTAAATGTAAGTGTAAAATAAATAAGAATAATAAAGGTACAAAGAATGCAAGAGGGTTTAGAGTTTAGAGTGGGAGAGAGATAGGGTAGAGGTTGGAGGTTTTAGAGTTTAAGGGGTTAATGGTTTAGGGTTTAGGGTTAAAGGTAGGGTGTTAGTTTGTTTTTTTACCTTTGTAACTAGGTTGGTCTTCTCTTCTACCTATGGAATTTCCAATTCCAATCAAGGGCAGCTCGAAGGACCTGGACCAACTGATAAGGATTTTAAAGACCTCCTACACTTTTGGCTCTGCAAGACCCAGGAGGGTGATCCTTAATGTGTGTTTACAACCTGCGCACCAATATCATAGTAACGACCCAACACATAACAAATAATCCCATTGAATAGCTCAACACAAGAGGATAATATCGAATAAAATTGGTTGTTCACCTATAATATCAACTATGTGGAGCATGAGATAACTACAACACAATCCATAGTAAAATATAGTCATTAATTTGCAATTTGTAGCAAGCTCTAGGAAAAGAAAAACAATTATTGAACTACACAAATAAGCACAACTTAGCTCAATGCCATATATCTATTGCAAGAGTCAAACTCATAAGCATCTAAAGGTTTATGACAAATTTAATACATAACATATAACTTATAAGATCCCTGACAATATTGCATTACAATTTCATCAATATGCATTTCTCACCCAATACTACTTATCAAATCCTTACTCTGAGAACATATTCGCCCCTATAATCCCATTCAAGCATTTAATTAATTCCTTGAATTAAAGCTAAAATAAGGATTATACACACACCACAGCGATGAGGATGGATCCCTCTCTCCTTTGAATCCGCTATCTCTCTCCCTCTACCCGTAACCCTAAACCCTAAACCCTAAACCCTTAACCCATAAACTGAAACCCTTAAACCCTCTACCTCTCTCTCTCTCTCTCTCTCAAGTGTCTCCCTCCTACCCCCTCTCCCTCTCTTAGGTCTCTATCTATCTCTCACTCACTCCCTCTATGTATCTCCCCTCTACCCTTAAACCCTAAAACCTAAAGCCTTAACCATAAACCTTAAACCCTTAAACCCTCTACCCTCTACGTTTAACCCTCTACCCCATATCTCTCTCCCACTCCCTCCCTCTTTCCCTATCTTTCTCAACCCCTTCTACCTCTCTCTCTCTCACTCACCCCTGACCCTCCTACCCTTACGCCTCTCTCTCACTCACTCTTATCCCTACGTCTACCTTAACCCTCCTCTCTATCTCTCCTCCCTCCTCCCTCTCTCTCTCTCACTGAATCCCTCTATCTCTCTCTCTCTACCCATAACCCTAAACCATAAACCCTTAAACCATCTACCCTCTACCCTCTCACTCTCAACTCACTCTCTCTATCTCTCTCCCCTCTATCCTTAACCCTAAACCTTAAACCCTTAACCCTTAAACTCTAAACCCTTAAACCCTTAACCCTTAGACTCTAAACCCTTAATATTAGGTGTGTATTAAAACATTATAAAGCATAAATTTTTGGAGTTCTATTAGGAATTGAATGATAAATGACGATGACTAGGAAAATCTAAGGCACTTTAGTATTTTCAACTAAAAATTTAGAGTTCAATTAGGATTGGTGTTCACTTAGGGTTAGATTTAGGGTTCAATTAATGTTCAATTTGGGTTAGGATTGAGGATGAGGTTGGGGTTTAATTAAGGTTATGAATTCAATAAAAGTTCAAATAGGGTCAAGGTTAAGGTTGGGGTTGGGGTTAAGGTTCAATTAGGATAAGAATTAGTGTTAGGGTTAGGATTAGAGTTCAACTATAGTTCAAAGTTAGGGTTATGGTACAATTAGGACTAGTGTTCAATAAATGTTCAATTAGGGTTAATACTTAATTAAGGTTAGTTTTAAAGTTAAATTAGGGTTTGGGTTAGGGTTGGGGTTATGAATCAAGTAGGTTTGGGTTAGGGTTTGATTAGAGTTAGGTTTAGGGTTTAGTTAGAGTTAGGGTTAGGGTTAGGGTAGAATTCAATTATGCTTAGTGGTCAATTACAATTAGATTTAGTGTTCAATTAGGGTAAGGGTTAGAGTCCAAATAGGGTTAGGGTTTAACTAGGGTTAGGATTAGAATAGAATAAAGTTTTGTGTTTAATTATGATATCTAGAATTTAGTATAATTTTAGAAAATGAAATGATTTGGACACAGAAAAAAAATAGAAAAGTTGATTTTATATAGATCTTATTTCTTAATTTATTCTAAAATTCTAATTAATAATTGATTAATTAATATAAAATGAATATTTAATTTAATTTAATTTAATTGTATTAGATAACAAGTAAAACTAAATAGATAATAAATATTTTATGGATTTTAGAAATTAGAATTTAGTTTAATTTTATTTGTAATGTCAAATATTAAAATTTTAGATTGAAATACTTAATTTATTTTAAAATATTTATAATTAATGTTCAATTTATAAACTAATATTAAGACATTAATAAATATAACCCATGACATAATGTATTAAAAATGCAAAAAAGTATTTATCATTCCTTCGGCTTCACCAGATGAGACACGTGGTGCTCGCCCGTGATATCGCGATCTTGCAATTTCTGATTGCGAGATGGCGGGGAATGACTAAGATGCGGCTGGAATCAACTTCTAATCTCCTATCTTGGATCTTCTTTGACTTGACTAGTTGCCCTAATTTCTCTGCTTTTGGTCATTTTTAATGAATTTTCCCCCGGCCTTGTCAAATATTTCATTTTAAATGTTTTGCTTTGGAAGCAATGAAACATTTAAAATATATCACACAAAAATTTCCTCGGGCCCCACCTTGTACAGTCCACATGGCATCTACCCGTGATTTTGCAATCAACCCAAGCACCATCATGGGATGGCGGGGAAAAAATCAGATTAAAGGACAATTGATGAACGGTTGCGCAAATTTGATCCCCCAGATGGGACATGTGTCACCCACCCACGATATCGCCATCCTACAATTCCCGATCATGGGAAACCATTGATCTTGAAGGAATTTTGATCGACGACAGCACAAAATTCATCCTTCTAAAAAATAAAACATTCATTAAAGGGCAAGGGTCATTACTAGGCGGATGGAAAACAACGACATAAGTTTTTTTAAAACCGTTCAACACAGGGCCGACTAGGACTTAGGAAAATAAAACCTGTGGAGGAAATAAAATATTAAGACCAAAGGGACCACACCTAGACAGAACGATGGGGCATAAGATGTTTTTAAAACCTTTCAAAAAAGGTAATAGCGAAATAGATCCCGACCAAGGCATTAGGTAAACACAAGGGTTTAAGATGAAGACAAAGCTAAAACCCAAACCCTAAGAAATTTTCCAACACCATGAAAGACCATTGACATAAGGTAGGGCATGAGTGAAACATTAGGAACAAAATTTGAAGTTCCATCAGTACATGAGAACCTCTAAATGTTATATGAAAAAAACATAAATACATTCATGAAGAAGTGAAATAAGTAGTATTTTTTTGTTTCAAATAAAATATCACAACTCTCCACTATAAGTATAACATTTAAAAAATAAAATGCTCATTTAATAAAATAAGACACTCATTTAAACAAGTATTGTTATCATAGTGAAAAAATATTGTTCTTATGTGTACAACAATTGGGGTAGCAATGTACATGTTGGTATCTTTTTTTACTACTGAAAAATGTAACAAGGTTTGTCTTCTAATCTACCTATGGAATTGCCAATTCCAATTAAGGGAAGCTTGAAGGACCTGGACCAATTGACGAGGACTTGAACAAAGCCTCCTACACTTTAGGCTCTGCAAGACCCAAGAGGGGGATCCCTTAATGTGTTTACAACCTCTACACCATTATCATAAACAATATTAACACTAACAGATAATGTCACTTAATAGCTCAACATGATAGGATAATACTAAATTAAATTGGTAGTTCATCAGTAATATCAACTATCTAGAGCATGAGATAATTACAACACAATCCATAATATAAGATAGTCATTGATTTGCAATTTGTAGCAAGCTCTAGGCAAAGACAAACAAATACTGAATCATACGGGTAATTACAACTTAGATCAGTGCCATATATCCATTGTAGGAGTTAAATTCATAGGTATCTAAAGATATATGACAGATTTAACGCATAACATATGAAATCCTCGACAAGATTGCATTACAATCTCATCAATATGAATTCTAACTCAATACTACTTATCAAATCCTTATACAGAACATATCCACCTATAATCCCATTCAAGCATTTTAATTAATTCCTTGAATTAAAGCTAAAATAGAATTATACACACCACAACAATGAGATGAATGAAACAACCCTTAGTTATTTATTCAAAGTTCAGATATGCATGTACAATGGAGAGACATGAGTTTGAATTTATCATTGTAAATCAAATGCTAGTACTATTATATAACATTAAATCCCCATGAACTCAAAACCTGTTACAAAATGACTCAAAACCTAAATTGCATTTTTCTCTAAAACCATCGATCTTTACAATTCGCTTTGCAACTTCACTTAGACTCGACCAAAATTATCTAACTTGCTAACCCATACATTTGGCCTTGAAATCCTTCTTATAAAAAATGAAGGAGCAAACAAGCATCGGGCCATAAAGTACACATGTCACCAGCCAATTGGAGCACCTAGTGATATTCCAAAAATCATTACAGCAACAATCACCCTGGAGAATATTCTTGTTCGTCATGTCAGCTGAGAAAAGTTGATGCAATAACAAAAAACCACAAGAAACCCACGTCGAGAATGTCATCAATGCAAAATTGGAACCGTTGTAACCACAACATCTAATTTTCCACCTGTTAGCATCTCATTCCTTTTACTCTTCCTCAGTCAAATACTTAGCTACCCATTTCTGGTATTCTTCATCAGTTGGCCAGTCAAAATTAATCACCTCATTTACCTTTGTACTATAAGGCATGTATTTTACCACTACCTAATTTGCATCTCTTTCAAAAGATTCTAAAAATGAGCTGGTACTAATAATCTTATCCATACAACTCACCAACAAATCATAATATGAGTCATCACAAATTAATTTAATTTGATCATTGATGACCTTACTTGCTTGATCTTGCCATTGTTGGAGTGTTCTAATTTTCCCTTGCTCATCAATTATATCAGGTAATAATGTGTTACCCCAATCATTGAAATTCTTCACCAACTCCCTAATCTTCCTACTCAAGTCATCTAGTAAGGTCTGAAAACCTTGCAATGATTTTACTAACACATGAGTAGGCTTTAATGATTGGGGCCTATTATTTATATCAAACTTTGAGGCTTTATTCATGATATCTAGATCATTGGCCCTAGGGATCAAATTTTCAATTATTGGTATCACTACCTCCTAATCCCTATCAATATTCTTTATTGCTTCCAACAACAAAGAACATAAAGAATATATAGATAGCAATTTACTATCTACCTTTTCATTTAAATGCCTCAAGACAGTAGTAACAATCTCCTTTCCCTTTGAAAGAAATCCCTCCTCTCTTACCTTTACCGATGTATGTAATTCATCAATTTTTTGCATGAGCTGCTTCTTCGTAGGATCAACAAAGCACTCTGTTTCTTCATCAATTTGTTCTAAAGGAGGGGTGAGGGTAGGATTCTGACTGGGAGACCATGGTGTGGAAACAATTGGAGAAGCAAGAGGCACTGACCATGCTGTGGAAGGTAATGTACTGGTCCCTGGAGCACTTGATGTCTCCCTAATCTATCTATACTTGAACCTTTCCACCTCAGTTTGCAACTCAACATTCCTCTATTGCATCTTGTTGTATTCTTCAATCAAAATGTTATACTTCTCCATTAGGTTTTCTTTTCAGCCTCCTCCCTTTTAGCAGTCTTTTGGGCCAATTTGGCCACATTCATAGTCAAATTAGTGGCCTCGGTGGTTGAGGTCTCTGAAGCTCTCTTTATTATTAATCCTCTTCTGAAATTTGGATTAATATCAGAAACATCTGGTTTTCTCCCTTGTGGGGCCAATGCCCAAATTGCCAAAGTTTCATATTCCTCACTAAAGGTAGAGTTTTGCAATGCTGCCTTGACTTCTTTAGAGTCTTGAAAGGGATACTTCAACTTCATAATAATATTAAAGGCTACTACATCTGCAATGTCCCATTTAGGCATAATTAATACACTAGCCTGACTCACCATTTTTCTTTCTTTTTCAAGAGTGATGTTCTTGAATTTTTTCATTAATTCAGCTTTTACCTCCTCATCATTCTCTTGGTCTGACCTGTCAGGCCTTAGTTCTCTTCTTTGCCTACATTTATCTTGATATTCTTCAAATTTCATCCTCCATACCAATTGCAAGAATACATGAGTTTTTACAAATGTATTGTCATCTAGAAACTCCTTGCACACTTCCATTCTTGCATCTTGTACACTTTTTCCTTTCATATCTAAATCAGATAAAACCAATTCAGCTGGCCTATGAGGGGAAGGCATACCAACCTGCATGTTTTGATTAGTAACAATAATCTCATCCATCAAATCCTCCTGTGGTTGATCAAGTCTTTGCCTCTTAGGGCTTGGCTCAAATGGTGGTAATGAGGGATTATCTTCTAGTGATGATTCTAAATCAATGATTTTGATTGCCACAGACACTTTGAATTTTGGACCTAGTTGTGGAGGCACCTTCATTATTTTCTTTCCTTTTCTATCCACTTCTTCCTCATCACTGCTACTATTCTTTTTCCTCCTATAAATGGGCCACCTTTCTATATGTTGGTATACTAGACTTGTTTCAATTGGCCTGACACCTTGTTCTTGTACACCCAGACTCAATTCTAAGTTTATCTTCTTGGTTCTCAAGGTGCCCATAATCTCTTTGAAGTTCTTCATTAGAAAATCAATTTTCTTATGGTGGGGACTGAACTCCAATAGTGGATCATACTTGGGATCCATTTTATGCACAACATCTAGTAGCTTACTATAAGCTATCTATTTCTCCTTGTTCAACTCCTATCTATTTAGGTCGAACTCATTTCTAATCAGGTCCTCAGGGAAGTTGAACTTATGCACAAATTTTCTAGCTTTTATTCTTTGTCTAAAAAGAGAAAAGAAACCCTCAGGATCATGTTGCCACTTTGGACTACATCTCAAATGGTAATCAACAAAAAATTTATCAAAATGCGTCTAGCCTCCCTTTGAAAATGCAAAATTAGACACCACTGTATAATCTGGGAAAAATGTTCCCTTACCCCTTCCAGTGAGGTTGTCTTCATGAATACAACCTATCTGCCACATAAATTTTGCAAACCCCACTCTTGGTGGTACATTGTATGGAAGTATATGAGGGGGTCCTTGAAAACCATATACTCTCAAAATAGTGCTGACTGGGTATGGGATAATGTCACCCCAGTTATGGAAAACCTTCAATTCTGGATTCCTCCCCTTTGGCCTAAGGAAATCTTGTAATTCCTCAGGGATCCTAGGTACATTCACCATCAATCTAGCCCTTAATCTGGAAGCAAAACAATTATCAAATTGCACATAACTAGTGCTTTCCTTATTACAAGATAAATCTGTAGCCCATATCTATACTGGCAATCCTTCTCCATCAACTGATTGCCTGAATTTCATCTTCTCAGAGAAGAAGTCAACATTCTTAAACATAAACATATGCATCAACATAGAATACCAAAAGAATTGAGTGCCAGTATCATTTTTCTGCAGCTTAGATAGCCCCTCATGCATCCTCTCAACCAAGAAAGAAGTGAAGTCATAGGTCACAGAGAAGTTAGGGTGTTGTATTTGCATCCCCATGAACATGTATGCAATGGGAATTACCGCACCA
The DNA here is from genome assembly GCA_007258455.2 of Sequoia sempervirens. Lineage (NCBI taxonomy): Eukaryota > Viridiplantae > Streptophyta > Pinopsida > Cupressales > Cupressaceae > Sequoia > Sequoia sempervirens. The sequence goes on from VDFB02281492.1 coordinate 60,127,264, forward strand.
AGAATAAAACCCAAAATCTGACAAAATGAATAGAAAGTGGCTAGGAGATGGTTTGCAAAACAATTCAATCTGAAAGGTTCCTGGTCACTAGGGCTGATATGAAATCTATAACCTCCTGCCCTAGCCAGATGAGGTGGAAGCAACTTAGCTCTAAAAAGAGACTTCAACTTTGCATATTCCTGCTTTATTTCCTCAAGATTGATAGGAACCAAGTCTTCACTCTATTCACTCAAGTCAAAAATATGTTGGATATCATATCTATTAATGTTTAATAGAACCCTTCCATCATTATCCTTAATTACCCGTGTGACAAGGTCATACCTTGTGGCCACTGCCCTAAGCAGGTCTACATCAGGGAACACATTTGGTACCACCAGCTTCCCCATGTCATACATCCATCCATTTGAAAAGGGGTGAGGAAAATTCCTTTTTCCATACTATAATCTGAACATTTCCAAGCCGGTGAGGGGAACCCTAGCATCAACAATGTTGGAGCAATTATACACTAACCCTTCCCCCAGGATTTTCCTTCGCATCAGAACCAATCCTTTCTTTCTATCATTCGTTGACAAGGGCAATTGATCCAAGAAATCATCGTACATGTTTCTTTTTAAATATTCAACTTGGCCAAAATGCTACTTTGGTTGTGCCATCTTAGACAAACTAGGGCTTCGTTACAATGTTACACTTCAAGTAGCTAGGACTAACCAGAGATAGGAAATTACAGAATAAATTACTGCAATTTCTCACAGTCTATAATTAAACTATAGCCTTAACACGTTTATCAACAAACTCACTGACAAACACAGCCAATCCTTTCCCAAATTCAAGTGCAGAATGACTGGGAAGTATAGAAAATAAACTCATGACTTTGTTTGTAGAAACCCCAAATTATGGTTGCAGAAACTCGCAATTCCACCTTAGGCTCTATAACTACTCTGCAAAATAGTTAAATGCTTTGTGATACAAACAAAACAAGAAAATTTGATTTTATGTCAATCAAATCATGCTAGCAAATGTCTCATCTACCATTAAAGCTTAATTGCGCACTACACGAATGACTCCAACCATATTTGATGCAGATTTAAATTTGAGCTGTCGATCCTTCAGTTTGATCAAATCATCAATGACCACCTTCAAAATAGGTTGACATAATCACCAACATGGCAATAAGGGGCCCACCATGTCATACGCTGCGAAGGAAATCCATGTGGTCGTTGCCCGTGATATCGCAATCATGCAAAGCACCATCGTGGGATGACGGGCAACCGTTGATCTTTATCATTGATGACCTCGCTCCTTCAAAATGGTCGCCATCCTTTTTATTAACTATCAAGTAGCTTTTCCCTCAAGATTATAACATCTGCAATTATTTAAAGCACGTGCATCACACAAGCACTTTAGTAACCCACCTTTTAATGTATTTAAGGCCGGCTGATGTATTTCATTATTCCTTCAGCTTCATCGGATGAGACACGTCGCTCTCGCTCGTGATATCGCGATCTTGCAATTTCCAATTGCGGGATGGCGGGGAACGATTGAGATGTAGCCAGAGTCAACTTCTAATCTCCTATCGTAGATCTTCTTTGACTTGACTAGTTGCCCTAATTTCTTTGCTTTTGCTCATTTTTAATGAATTTCCCCCCGGCCTTGTCAAATATTTCATTTTAAATTTTTTTCTTTGGAAGCAATGAAATATTTAAAATATATCACACAAAATTTCCTTGGGCCCCACCTTGTATAGTCCACGTGGCACCCGCCCATGATTTCACAATCAACCAAAGCACCATCGCGGGATGGCATGGAACGACTTAGATCAAAGGACAGTTGATGAATGGTTAGGAAAATTTGATCCCCCAGATGGGACATGTGTCACTCGCCCATGATATTGCCATCCTACAATTCTTGATCACGGGATGGTGGGAAACCATTGATCTTGAAGACATTTTGATTGACGACAGTGCAAATTTCATCCTTCTAAAAAATAAAACATTCATTAAAGGGAAAGGGGACATTACTAGGTGTATGGTAAACAACGACATAAGTTTTTTTAAAACCATTTAGCATAGGGCCAACCAGGACTTAGGAAAATAAAACCCCCGAAGGAAATAAAATATTAAGACCAAAGGGACCAGGTCTAAATAGAACAATGGGGCATAAATGTTCTTAAAACCCTTCAAAAAAGGTAACAACGAAATAGATCCCGACCAAGGCATTAGGTAAACACAAGGGTTTAAGATGAAGACAAGGCTAAAACCCTAGCCCTAAGAAATTTTCCAACACCATGAAAGACCAGTGACATAAGGCAGGGCATGAGTGAAACATTAGGAAAAAAATTTGAAGTTCCATCAGTACAAGAATTGGATAAATTTTATATTAATAGTTTTTCCTATCACAAATATAAAAGGTGGGCACAATAAATAACATGTATTTTCCCATTAAATGTGAAGGATTTTCAAAAAGTTTTAGTGTTCAACTATTGCTCCATTTTTGTTCAATATAAGTTTTATTTTTAATCATTATGTGTTGTTTTTATAACAACAAATAGATTTTTTGTGTTCAACTATTAGTCCATATGTGTTGAATATAAAAGGTAGATATATCAAAGATTTATGGTTATCAATAAGTATTTGGTTGATCCGGTGGATATTTTTAGTGAAAATTAAAGTGTCTCATTTCTCTCCAGAATCAGCACCATCAGAAAGATCTCGGCATCCTGATTCCAACGCAACTTGAACAGAGCGAAAAGGAGTCCGTTTGCACAAGTTATGGCCAGTCAAACCTTAGGTCAAACTAGGATCAGAGGGCGTCCAGGAAGTGAAAAACTGATGTCATCAAAAGTTGTCAAAATTGGCATCATCGCGAAGAGCTCGTCGCAAGCTTTCCAATGCAACTCGTTTCGTCGAAATCCGACATCGTAGGTGCAAGATATCGTCAGTCAAAGATCGTGCTATGAAGGGTTGACTTTGACCGTATGGATGCTGACGTCAGCATTCCGTACTGTACGGACTATGAAGTGGCCAAGACAGAATCTGACATATCGCTTCCATGTCAGCATTGTACGGACCAATCGCAGAGGGACACGTGCAGTCCGTACGCCCAATCAGTAGGTCCAGTCAGCAGTCCGTACGCCAGTCAGCAGGTCTAGTTAGCAAGCCACATCATCAACCTTTGTCAGCATACACGTCATCATTGAGTTGGCAATGACGGGAAAATTAGACTCTGCCACGTGGCACGTTATCGGCACGCCACGTGGCCTGTCGTTCATTCTCTCTGCGGGCTAAATTTGTTTGTTGGTTGGGTTGTTTATAAAAAAAAGGGAGGCTGTGAGGGAGTTGAACGTCTAACCACTCGCCTCCGAAATTTCCGCCGAGCCATTCCACCATTCTAGTAGTGCTTAACCATATAGCGAAGTGGGTTTTATTTTGTTAACTGCCAGCCAGAAATTGGCTATAAAAAGCCAGCGGCCGGGGTTGAACCCCCGACCGCCGGCCTAGTAAAATATTTTCCCACCGCTAAGCCATTCATTGGCTTTTAACTGTTATTGGCATCGGTTTTAATTGATAATTGATGGAAACCAAATGCCTTATAAAAATTTAAACCAACCCTCCTAATTTTAAATTAAAACCAACAAAAATCCTTTTAAAGGATTAGATAAAAACCATCAAAACAATATCAGCCCGGGAATGGATAACTAAAAGGGCTTAGATTTATTTTTTGGGATTTATCAAAGATTTATTATGTAAAATGGGGGGATTATGTGAGATATGGGAATATTGTAAAATCAATTGGTTAGTAACCAATTTGATCCATTTTTTTGTATTTAAAGGGGTGTGAGGTGAGAGTGGAGATTAAGTTTTTTTCAGGTGATGAAGTCTTGAAGCTGAGGTGACACGAAAGAGAGGTGCTGGAGATTTTTCAAGCCATTGTTGTATGTCAGAGCCTTGTTATGCTGCCGAACTGATGGTCTTGGTGCATCATTTGTAATTGATTTTGGAGTTAATCGGATCGGTCTCTCTATTGGAGTGGATCCAGAGACGTCGTCACGTTTGTGACGAACTCTGTTATCAACTGTTTGCACTTCTCTTCTTCTCTCTCACCTTCTCTCAGTTTGTTAATTCCTTCATTTTGTTATTTCCATAAGTTAATTTTGATGTTATTAACTTGGAATAATCATTGTAAAAGTTAAGCATTTCAATACTGCAATCTAGTCTAGATCCTATACAGATCATTGGTCCACTTAGGTTGTATATTAATTTTAATTTAAATAAAAATATTATATTCTACAAGAAACAAATGATATTTTTTTGGTTCAACTATTGGGGGTTCCATGATTAAGTTTTGGTTGAACCTTTAAAAAGTAAAATTTTAGACACTTCTCAAAATATCTACCAATTTGGTGAGTTGCATGATGAGTCACACCTCCAAACCTTAGTTATAGATAAATAAGAGACCAGTCTACATTTCAAAAAAAAAAAAATGAAGGTTCTATGATATTCCAGTCAATTGCTACATGCTGAGAAAGTTAGCCTGCACGACTACTGGGCCCTCTCCCCTAAAGGAATAAGGGGACATCACTAGGTCAACAACAAACAATGACATAAGTTGTTTTAACGAGGGAACACAGGACCAACAAAAGACTTAGGAAAAATAAAGTCAGGTGAAGGAAATAAAACAATAAAACAAAAGGGGGCCTAGCCTAGATGTATGAAGCGATGGGGCTTAAGTCATTTTAAAGCCTTCCCAAAAAGTAACAGCCAAATAGATCCCATCCAAGGTGTAATATGAACACTAGGGTTTTACATGAAGATGGAGGTAAAACCCCATCCTTAGGCTTTTCCCAAACACCATAGATGACCAGAGACACAAGGAAATATAAAATAGAACATAGAGAACAAAAATTTGAAGTTCCATCACTACCCATAACCCTAAACCCTAAACTATTAACCCCTAACCCTTAAACCCCAAACCATTAAACCCTCTACCCTCTCTCTCTCTCTCTCAAGTCTCTCCCTCCTACCCCCTCTCCGTCTCTCAGGTCTCTCTCTCTCTCACTCCCT
>VDFB02281492.1:60132423-60278156 GCA_007258455.2 Sequoia sempervirens
TATCTTCAGGTGCTTCTACTCGACAGGTTTACCTCATTGTAATTGCACAAATTAGATACGAACAAAATGTTTTATTATTATGTTTTTTTCATAAGCTTATTGGGTTAATTTCGATAATGTTTTTAATATTCTTGTTGCAGTCGACTGATCGGGGAAAGGCACCAGCAGTAGAGGAGAGCATCCATAGTGAGGTGCAGTCAATATTTTGTGATGATGACATCGCTTATTCAGCAAACCCTCTCGATACAATAAAGAAGATCTAAAAAAATGCAATGAAGAAATGGTTAAGTTGATATTCATAGTGCCTCAAATAGATGAGATAAGAGAGACCTGGTTAAAATATTGTCTGAGAGATTACAAAACTTGCAAGTAGGCTGTCATGAGGTCTTTAATTATAACATAAGTTCATTCATGGTTTTATATTTTGTACTCTTTTATGTCATGAACTAAAATATGTGTTGTTTTATAGGGTTATTGCCTCATGATGCTCAGCCATGATTAGAGATGCGCAAGTCTTGCCAAAGGAGTAGGAGTTCATTTACAAGTGTCCATCTTGATCTTCCCTCGCGCCCATCACATATTTGAACTATCATTCCTTTTCTATTATTAGGAAACACATATCATCACAGGCATCCATTAATACACCCTCACGTGAACACATACGAGAACATCGTTAGGACATGTACAGGGATGCGAAGAGACACTAATCTTTTGGTGATGTTTAGCATTTCTAGATCTTCCATTATTACTAGTACAGGAATATTTTCGGTACACTTGTGGTGACCGGGGATTTCGTTCCATAAAGATAGAGAGGTCCCAGGTACTTTAAAATGTTTTAATTATTATTATATATAATCCAATTGAGATTTACTTATTGATTGCTCTTTTTAGACTATTGATCCCATGATCATTTTAGGAAATGATGTTTTATAAACATCTAAGTGATATTACATTGGAGCTCTTTTGGCCCACCATACGTACACAATGGAATGCCCAAAATCAAGATTTAAAAGATGAGCTCATTAAACGTTTAGTTGTACTGTTCGGTGATAAAAAAATCAACCAAACCAAGGCCCTTAAGAAAGATGGTACCTATCTAAAGTATGCGAGGGACAAATATAGGTCACATTTAGAGAAGACCAAAAAGTACGAGTGTCCCCCCATGATTCTGGAGAGGGAGTGGAAGGACTTGGTGTCAGATGGAAAGGAGAAGGTTGAAAAGAAAAAAGGAAAGACACCACTGGGCCAAGGAAGGTATGTGATAATATCAACAATGTAATTATATACTGATTACTCTTTCTTTTTACATAATCTAATGTATTTCAAACTTTTCATAGGCTACCTAACACATTGAAGGCAACAAAGGAAAGACTAGAAAAGCACGGGTAGCACAAACTTGGCTCTAGTGGTTATATGAAATTAGCCGCATGAATTGTAAGTATCAATAAATGAAATATTGCATCCAAATTATAATAAATTGAAAACAATTTTGGTTTTATCACACCATAGAAGCAAAATTCATATCAATCTTATGCAAAAATGTAGGGCTCTAAAATCAACAAAGTTCCCACAGAAGAGGACCTGAAGATTGCTTTCCAGCAAGGCTATGGAGCCATGGCTGAACGCCTAAGAGTCTTGACTGGGAAAACATAATCTTCCATTGCATCCGACACATAGGTAAATAAACTCAATAAAGTTTATTTAAAATTGAATACTTGTGGAATCTATTCAATATTAATTTCCACCATAAAGTAATTACATGCCTATTTGTTTTAAACATTCAAGCAATGATAATACTGCACATGACATTGGAATGTAGCCTGGTGAGGGTGGAGCATAATGTGTAGATGAAGGTCATGGTGTGCATCCCAATACTTTACAGCATGTGGAGCGTGATAAACATGTTGAGCATGATCAGGCTAGAGAAGATCAGGAATATGATGTGGTCCCATCAGGTAAAGAGGACCACTCTAAACTTATTTTAAACATATTTAATTGCAATTGGTGTATTAATTAATGTAACCTTTCGTGTTTCAACTTTAGAGCAGGTAGAGCATGATCAACGTGTTGAGCATGATCAGTCTATAGAAGATTAGGAACATGATGTGGCCCCATCAGGTAAAGAGGACCACCCTCATGTTCTCTTAAACATATTTAATTTCAATTGGTGTATTAATTAATGTAACCTTTCATGTTTCAATTGCAAATCAGGATTTAGAGAGTGTTCAACATGTTGAGCATGAGTCTATAACAAAAGTTCAGGAACATGATGTGGACCCATTAGGTAAAGAGAACCACTCTAATGTTCTTTTAATTAATGAAATACTTGTAACAATAATAATTAAACATATCAGTTTAACATTTCTTTCTTATTATAGCGGACCCCCCTTGCAGCGGCATCCACGTCATGAGTAGATGACTAGGCATACATTAAGATCACGAGCAAAGTGCAGAACAACTAAAGGGGGGACAAATATTGATTTAGAAAATGATACTCCACTTCAACTTTATGTGGCTTTAAAAAGGAAACAAAAAAAAAAGTGATTGTAATCATATCATGGCAACCATATTTTTGATAATATGTAAAAACTGAAAGAATGAATTATATTGTATGTTAATGAATGAATATGAATATGTTAATTAATGAAATTTTATATGTTAATGAATGAATGTTATATGTTATTAATGGATGAATGAATGAATGTTATATGTTATTAATGGATGAATGAATGTTATATGTTATTAATGGATGAATGAATGATTAATGTTATATGATTGGGTATGGGGAATTAAGAGTGATGTGAAGGGGGGGGGGGAGGACCAAATGAGCTTCCACTGTCACGTGGTTGGCCCTGTTAAGTAGAGAATATTAAAATATTCTTGAAATAAAGAGAAGCTCAATAAGGTAATGAACATTTCAATATAAGAAATGCATTGTTTGAAGCATCAAACCAATATGCAAAGATGAAAGAAAGTGCTAAATTTTCACTATGGTGGCAGAAAAATGATTCTTTATACCCTAAATCCATCCTCTACATCATAATTTGAAGTTGTTTCCATTCCAATGTTCTAAGTCTAGTTTGTTTGTATGGCTTTGTATGAATACCACATTGTGTTGTGTGTGGATTTGGTTCAAAGCTCTGTTTCTTCTATTTTTAGTGGTGACATAACTCTAAAATTTGACTTTTGTGCATAACAGGTTAGTGGAAAAATTGACAGCTTTGAAGGGCTTAGAGCTTCGATTGAGATAGATACACGGATATTTGGATCTTGTTGTTGATGGGAGGGTTTGACTTAACCATGAAATTTTGTACCATCTGCAGGTGTGCAAAAGTTTCTCTACTTACATTCATTCTTGATCATAAATGTTGTAAATGATATTAATGCTTCAAACTTAAGATTCGTTTCATTGTTATAATGATCAAAATGTTATACTTTGCTATACATTCAAGCATTCTCTTTCCCCCTACCCTTTGCTCTCTCCCCCCTCCTTTTAAGAATTTTCTTTGTCATAAAAGATTCACATTTTTGTCTCATTTACAAAAAATTATTTGAAGCGCTAGAAGTGAATAAAGGTATGTAAAAGATGATGGATTATGTCTAAACAACAACTTTCCATCTTATAGCTAATTAAATCCTTAATATTTGAATAGTTTAGAGCTCGAATAATGCTTGTATATGCATGTGTAGCAATAAGGGAGCCTATGTGAAGATTGAAATTTAAAACATCACTTTGGTATTTTTCCTTAGGCAGTGAAATGATATTTTGAGTAATACAAACCTACACACACATTGATATTTTTCGGCATTGCATTGAAGAATTTTTTTTCTCTTATACCTACCCTCAGCTAGACATGGAGGTATATAATATTGGTTTTTGGGTTTATTATGTGAGTAGCTACTTTCACAGAGGAAGACTAAAAGTATTCTTAATGTCCTGTGTCAGGTGTGAAAGCATATGAATCACTTGCTGAAGGCACCATTTTGTATTAATCCAAAAACTGGTTTGTTCTTTTTTTATGTTTCTTGCATGTGTTTTTTTTAGGCTCTAAAGATGTAGCTTGACTCTTTCCTTTGCACTTTTCATCTATTTTGATGATTACAGTAGATTGTCCTCATCATTTTTCATGTAGATCTGTTTGTAACCTTATTTTCTACCAATCAATTTGCAAACCACTCACTATTAAGGACCATTTCACTAACTTGTAGTCATCCATTACTTCATATGTTGCAAGTTGTGTCTGTGTGCCAATAAATCCTGATGATTACGAGAACTTTAATCCTACAAGTGTACCCAATCTTTCTCAAGTAAAAGTATTACCATATTTTATAGTACTTTAAATGGTTAATTGAAGGTGCTTCTTTAGATTTGAGATAGTTGAACCCTGGATTAAAATATGGTATTAGATGGGCAGTATAATGATAAAAATGAGGTCCATTGAACACAAATTACGAACATAATTTACTGGACTATGAATAGTGTTACAATTATAATTATTTCTCCTTTACCTACCTCTGCATTAATGAAAAAGATAGATCCCTATAAATCTAACCATGAAAGTGTTGAAATATGCAATATCTGCAGGACTTGGGAAACTATCAAACATATTCTTTTTGAATGTTTTTATGCTCAGGAAATTTGGTACTTATTCTACCATAAGTTGAAGGTCTAGAATAGCAATGGTAAAATTAATTGGCATGATATTCTATTTTGTAATTTCAAGCTCGAGTTTGATTTCAAGCTCAAGTTTGATTTCAAGCTCAAGTTTGATTATAAGCTATTAAGTAGTCAGAGGAAAGTCCCAGTGACCCCCAAAGTCATAGCGATAAGTTATCATTGGTGAGAATCGTAGCGATACACTTAAGATCAAAGGAATAATTCTTGGGGAGACTCAGAATGTCTGTATGACTGCATGACACCATAGCGACATATGATCTATTGGCTATTGGTGAGACTCAAAATATCGATGAGACTATGTGACACCAAAGTGATATGTAATATTAACTGTCGAAGAGACTCAAGGCATTGGCGAAACTACATGACGTCTCAGCAGGTGTCTAATAAACATGGAAAATGACAGAATAAAATAATTTCCCAAGATTTGAATATGAAGGGATGCAACTTGATTGATCTCTCACTGATGGTACATTTCAACGAATATTTTTTAAATTTTTTTTGCATTGTTTCATCGAAATTTCGCCGAACACAACCGACAAATCACTGAAAAGGTCTGACGAAGGCTTCATTGTAATTCCTTGTCCATTTTGTCACAATTTCAATGAAGTCCATTGATGAATCACATAAAAGGTTCGATGAAGTTGCTTGGCTGCGACGAAGGTTTCATTTTAACTCCTTGCCCATTTCATTGCAATTTTGACAAACGTCACCGACGAATCACATAAAAAGTCTGATGAAGTTGCTTAGCTGCGATGAAGGCTTCATCATAAATACTTTCCCATTTCATCGAAATGGCGATGAACTTCTGGTGTTCTTTTGACACCCATTTCGTCGATATTCCAATGAACATCTGAGTCATTTTATGATGCGGACAACTGATGAATCTACGCCGTTATTTTGACGTTTAATTTGTCATTAGACTTGCGACAAAAAAAAATGACGAAAATGTTTTCATCATTTCGTCTCTTTTTCGAGAAAGATTTGTTGAACCACCGACGAACGTCCATTAGAAAATGGTGTCAAATTCAGTAGTGATAAGAGAACTAACTTAAAAAGCATGATAATTAAACTAGAAAGTACAAAAAAAATTAAACTAAGGAGCTAGTAAACTACAGAAGTTGAAAAACTTGTAAACAATCCATGAAACATCCTCTTTAAACAGTAACGATTCTAACAATTAACAATAAGAAACTACGAAAATGAAAGACAACGAGTGCTTTGGAACTCCAAACACAATAATGACAAACCCAACAATTCCCTACAGAATGACTATCCATGTAGTAAAAGCAACATAAAGGAAAGTACTTATCTATTTAAACTATCTTCCCTTGAGTGGCTAGCTTGCAGGTTACTACGTTTGTTCTTAGGTCACATACACAACTAATTCAAAAGTTCTTCCATTAAACATAATTTTCATCCATAACTCAACAACTCAAAAGTTTTTATGTAATAATCTCTTTATTCATAAATTTAGAAAACAAGTTGACAACATAACATTACCATTTCGCGTGTTATTTTTTGCTTATGGAGATTACATATTTTATAGAAAACTTCTAACTAAATCCTATATTTTAGATGGCATAGATGACCATTGAAAAATTCTATAATAGATTGTAAACAAATTTTATATCTTTAAAACCCATTACATAAATATTAAAGAGGCTCAAGTCGAGCCATACAGTCTTTGACTTAAAAACATAACAAAAATTGAAACTTAAAAGCAACTGTATCCTTGGTCCATCATCCTAAATTTTGGAGTATGTTTCCAACGCACACATTCAACCTATTCTAGAGCACATGAAGTGCAACTCGATGACCAATTATTATCCTAAAAAATACTTATAACAACCCATTAAATATGTATTGTCAAAATACTTCAATAAATCATAAGAAATAAAGTTTGTACAATTTCTCCTTAAAAGACAAGCAATTATTTCTCCTAAAGTTCAATTAATTGGTAGAGGATAGGAATTTTTCATATATGAAATAGGCCTTTATTATGTTATTATGATGAGGTTATTTTTACCTCATCATTTCCTCCCCTCCCTAATACCTAGCATGTCCTCCTGTCCCTTGACTGCGGCTCTGTCCTCTGTTCCATTCTTCATATTTGACACTAATATCATACAGATCCTTTGTTGTTTTATCAAAATCTATAGTTGCATGGTGGAAGCCTCTATGAAATTCAACTCCCTTTTTCCATTCACCGAAGATTTTATCATCTTGATCTGAATTAACATGGAAAGCAAGGGTTAGACAGAGCAATAAGGGAGGTCTATACCTCATCCCTATCCACTCTATTATGAGATCTTTCAAGATTTTAGCCAAGGAATCTACTCTTTTGAAGGACCATCTAATGTTAAGAGGGGAGATCACCTCTCTTTTCTTTAGATATGCAGGTAATGGATTATATCTCTCTTCATATGCGTGCTAGGCTTTACCAATCAATTTCTACCCTTGATCCATGAAATGATTATAACAGAGTTGAAGGCTTCCATCATATCTTTCTTTCATTTTCTTATCCAGTGCAAGAGCTAAAAAGGTAGCTTTGAAAGCTGCAGGTCTACTATTGGGGGATCTCATTTGAAGACCCATGTTTTTCTCTATTTGGGCATATTCCCTGCTGTGCTCTTACCAATGAATCTGATTCTACATGGTAGATAGCAAAGATCTCAGTTGCACTTCTCCAACAAAAAGGTTAATGAAGAAATCAATATAATTTTCTAATAAAAGATCATGAACAAAGAATTCACAAAGCATATCCTGATCTTCAAAAGTTGATTCTACAAATATTTTAACAAATTCTTTATCATTAGTTTCATAAGGTTGATCATTATAAATTATTAGCAGTTTCCATCTTAACCATTGTTCGTTTAAAAACATTGAATACAATCTCGATGGTCTTCTACATGATAAAATAAATTTTTCTATTTGACATGCATCCAACTTCCCCCTATAGGCCTTATGAAATGATTCTTTTAACAATACCATTTCCATTTTCAACTTGTAATTCTCAACTTTGCATTTCTTAGGAAATAGCACTGTTCCATCCACTTCATTAACAATGGAGGAATTTGAACTTGGAACCACTCAGTTACTGTTGGTTCAGTTTGAACTTTTTTTGATTCCACCATTGGTTTATTTGTGATTTCTTGTAAATCTTGTTCTAATTCCACAATCCTACTAAGAGAAGCATTCAATTCTTCTTTTTATCTTTTCTTTTCTTCTTTAAAAGCTGAAAACATAAACATAAAATTCTTTTTTAAACTTTGAATTTCTTTATCTAGATCAACACTATGTTTCTTGTTTTCTTGATTACAATTCTGAATTTGTGCTTGCAATTTATTGATGAATGCATCCTTTTCTTGTATCTGCAGTTTCAAATCATGTATTTCCTGATCTCTTTTACTTATCATAGTAGTGTGTACTATTATTTCTTCTTGTTGTAGTTCAATGTGTTCCTTATTTTTGTGCAATTGACTTCTTAGCTCATCAATTTCTAATCTTAGCTTTTCCAACTTTGCATTAGTATTTTCACTTTCAATCATCTCAACAACTCTATTTACAACAGGGGACAAATTTCCTAAAGCACTGTCTTCAACCTCCATGGAAGGTGGAGATTGCACCTTTTCTACTTCCTGAATTTCCTCATCAAGGGATTCTTCTTCAAATACTAGGTGGGGATGAATTTCTTCAATAGGGGTTTCTTTTTCTGGGGATTAATGAACATGTTCACTTGTTTCTATGGGCTTTTGCTACTTTTTGGATTTCTTTTTCTTTGATCCACTTCATATACTCTGCACTGGGGTTTCCACAGACTCAGAGGATAACCTTTTTCTTCTCCTCAAGGGAGGAGCATTCTGATAAGTAATAATTGTTCTTCTTTTCCTCTTCCTAAGAGGATTACTGTCTACATTTGGATATATAATCTCAACATCTACTGATTGGTCTGGGGTTTTAAATTCCTTATTTATAGATTCTGGCACTTCCGCACTAGGGGTTGTGGAAATTTGGGCTTCAGGAGCTTTAGAGGCCTCAGGGGAAGTTGCTCCAAAAGGTGAAGCGACTTGTTTAGAAGATTCCCTTGGTTCTGATTTTCTTTTGGGAATAGGCTTTTCAAACTTCCACAAAAATTTCTCCTCCCACTTGCTCTCAAGTTTCTTACGAAATTGATGTTTGCAAATTAATTGAATTAACCCATGGTGCTTTAATGGCCCTGGACCAATCTTATATCTTTTTATGGAGGAATTAATAGAATCACTCAAAAAGTGAGGGAAATTAACCCTAAGGGCAGGGTTTTCTTTCCCATGCCATAAATGTATTAACATGTGAAATGCAGGTCCTACCACAGTAGTGAGTTGGCCTTCACAAGTGAAATATTTGATAATCCATGCAACTGTAGTTCCATAGGGTTCTAATATGGAGGTTCGTTGAAACCCTTTATTTTGTTCTCTTGTATTGATGACTATCATGGGCTAAGGGTCCCCCTGTCTAAGGAATAATTCTGATAATTTTTGATATGTAATTTGAGTTGTTTCTGATATTTTAATGCCAAAATTATCCAACCCTGAGAGATAAGAGATGATTTTTGGACTCACCCTAAAGCGCTTTCCATGAAGTGTCACCTGACCATTGGAGTAATTCTCTATGAATGCATTCACTAGCTTTTCATTGTATCCATCAAAATTTCTGATGAAATCTAACCAACCCACTTCCTCAAATAAATTGGAAATGTTTCTTAATCGCAATAATTTTTCTACAAAACTGGCTCAAATTTCTTCTTTGTACCCTTCATTTTTTGTCTCTTATCTATCACCCTACTGAAAATTCAATAGTGCAAGAAGTTTGTGCACAATTATTTTTGAAAATATAATCAAACTGTGATTATTTATTTTGTCTTTGCTTGGAGCTCATTGTGCAATGATGCTAATTTTCATGGAGGGGCACAAAAAGAGTGTTGTACTTAGAAGTTAATCACCGAGTGGCTCAAGTTACTAAATTAAGAAAGGAAACTTGTGCCAATTAATTACACCTTATTCAAAAATAACTACTTAAAGAAAAAATTTGTACTTACTTACATTCTACGATCGCTTGAAGATCTTGTACCTTTACTAATTTGATAGGATGATGAAATGGTATTGGCTAAGGTGACGCCTTAGTTATTATGACATGAGTGAGGAAGCTTGTGAATGACGAAGTCATCAATGAAGACAGGCTATCATGGTGACTTTTATTTATAATTTCTGGAGAACATAGATGAGTACGCGCTCAAAACTAGTGAGTGAGTTCCAGAGCATGTGGAAGGCATGTATTTGAAACAAAGAAGGTGAATAAGTTCTGGAGCATCACTGAAAGATGCAGCTGGAATGGTGACCAAATGAAGATTCTAGAGCATTGTCGAAAGATGCAGCTAGAGCAACAACTGAATGAAGGTTCTGGAGCATCGTCGAAAGATGTAGCTGGAGCAACAATCAAATGAAGGTTCTAGAGCATCGTCCAAAGATGCAGCCGAAAAGAAGAAAAATGGCAGTAACGAATGAACTTGAACTTCACGATCTTTATACCATTCTACATGAATGACCTTTTGACGTGGTAGGCTTAAGTGCAAGTTCCAGAGCATCAGGCATTTGGACTGTCAAGCTCCATAGCACTAGGCATCTGGACCATCAAGTTCCAAAGTATCTTGGAAAGGTGCTCCAAAAGTTTTTTATTCCTTGATGATAAGTCTTGCAAAATGGAAACACATAAATAGTTAAGTCCAAAAATAAGAATTAATAAAAAATTCTTTGAAAAAAATTTGGTACACATGTCTTTTTATTACAACTTTTCATGATTTTTTTTACTATTTATTTATTGGGTCAGATAGACTCTACCTTGGCAGAGTCAATGCATTGGATCTCTCCCTACATTTCTACCAATTTTGTAAATTCTTCTTTGTTAACAGGCTTATGGTAGATATGTAGGCGATGACCGTTGACTAAGAGAGTTCGTGTATCACCATCAATGTGTTTCAGCTGAACTGTGCCATTCGAGAAGACTTCAAAAATTTCATATGGCCCCAACCAATGAGTCCTGAGTTTTCCTTTATGGTCTTTATATCTAGAATCAAATAGCAAGGCCTAGTCACCATTATGGAACTCTCTCTCTTTAATGTGTAACTTGTCATGCCAAAATTTCTACTGATGTTGAACCAGTTTAGTTTGATGGACAACATTTAGACGAAGCTCATCCAACTCACTTAACTGTAAAACTCATTCTACTTGAGATCGTTTCAGATCTAGACCCAACTTCATAGCTGTTCGTAGAGTTTAGAGTTCAACCTCAATGGGCAGAAGAGATTTCTTCGTAAAAACAAGCTCATAGGGGCTGAATCCAGTTGCATATTTCCATGTTGTGTTGTAAGCCTAGACAACTTCGGGCAATTTCCTAGCCCAATCTCTTCTTCCTAAAAAAACTATTTTTGTCAATATGTTTTCTAACTCCCTATTAGTCACCTCGACTTGACCGTTTGCTTGAGGGTGATAAGGGGATGACTTCCTATGACTCACTTGGAAATTTTTCGTAAATGCTAGGAGAACTTTGGACATGAATTGAGGTCACTGATCTATAACGATGGTTTGAGGGGCTCCAAATCTAAGAAAGATCTTATTATAGAGAAAGTCAGCGACTTGTTCTTCTTTGACAACTCATAAGGCTTGAACTTCTACCCATTTCGTCAAATAATCAGTGCAAACTAGTATGTATTCTTTCCCTTGAGAGGAAGGATCTATGGGGCTGATAAAATCTAATCCCCATTTTTTGAATGGTTCAAGGACTACCTGAGGCTGCAAAGGCATTTCTATAGAAGTAGTTGGTCTTCCCACCCTTTGATATTCATCACAATGATGAACATAGTTTTTAACATCTTTATACATTGAAGGCAATAATATCCAGCGCCTAAAATTTTATGAGAAGTTCTTTTTGCAGAGTAATGACCCCTAGAAGGATCATCGTGACAGGCCCTTAGGATACTGTAAGTTTCATCGGCCCTAGCATATCTTCTCAAAACCATATCGGGTCCACAACTCCCATTAATCCATTTAAAATGGTGCACTCTCTCGAATAAGTCACTTCCTTTGTTTTGATGTAAACCCAGGGGATACTTCAGAGGTGGCTAAATAGTTGGAAATATCAGTGAACCAAGGGGTCTTTGTAGAGATGGCGATAAAAATTTCATCTTGAAACTCATCTTGCATAGGTGCACAATCACCCTCTTCTTCTTTGATTCGAGATAAGAAGTCTGCCACCACATTAAATCTCCCTAGCTTGTCAAGTATTGTCACACTGAACTCTTGAAGGAGTAGTAATCATCTCATTATTCGAACATTAACTACAGGTTTATTCATTAAATATTTTATAGCTGAATGATCTATATAAATTGTAACTTTATATCTTGTAATATAATGGCAAAACTTTTTAATGGCATGAACCACAACCAAGAATTCTATTTCTGAATTATTTTTCTATCATCATGTAGTTCCTCTAAGTAGATGTTAGGTTTTTACTAATGGAATATATGGCATATTTACCCCCATCCTCATCTTCTTGCCCCAATACTACACCAATTGTGTCATCTGAAGCATCAACATAAATGTGGAAGGGAAGATTCCAATTTGGATATGGGAGCAGAGACAAGCTTCCCCTTTATTGTTTCAAATGATAGTTGACACTCAGATGCCCAATTAAACTCCACACCTTTCTGGAGAAAATAAAACATAGGGGCTACTATCTTACCGAAGCTTTCTATGAAGCTTCTATAGTATTTAGCATGCCGAAGAAAACTTCAAACATCTATTGCATTTGAGGAACAATTAGTTGCTGAATGAATTCAATTTTCTTGGGATCAACCTTTATTCCTTCAGAGGAAATATGATGACCTAAGACTATTCCTTGTTCCACCATTATTAAACACTTTTCATGGCTAAGGGATAGTTGGTTATCCTCACAAACTTCTAAAACCCTGTTTAGGTTTTGAAGGGCTTCATCATAGGTTAACCCATAGACTGTGAAGTCATCCATATAGACCTCTACACAATCATTGACAAGCACAACAAATATAGGCAAAATGGCTCTCTGGAAAGTCGTAAGAGCGTTACAAATTCCAAAGGGAAGAACTCGATATGAAAATGTGCCCCATGGACAAGTAAACATTGTCTTATCTTGGTCTTCTGGTGCTACCTGAATTTGGTTGTAACCTCTAAATCCATCTAAAAAGGAGAAATATTTCCTCCCAGCCAAGTTGTCCAGAAATTGGTCAACAAATGGTAAGGGAAAATAATCTTGATGAGTGGCTTTATTGAGTTCTCTATAATCTACACAGATTCTCCAACTCCCATTTTTCTTTTGTAACCACTAAATCCATCTAAAAAGGAGAAATATTTCCTCCCAACCAAGTTGTCTAGAACCCGGTCAACAAATGGTAAGGGAAAATAATCTGGATGAGTGGCTTTATTGAGTTCTCTATAATCTACACAAATTCTCCAACTCCCATTTTTCTTTGGCAAAACAACCATAGGTGACACCCACTTACTATCAGAGATAGGATAAATAAATCTTGCATGGAGTAGTTTCTTAATTTCAATTTTGACAAGATCCTTTAATGCAGGATTGAGTCTCCTCTGTGGATAACGTACAGGCCTTATGTTAGGATCAGTGTAAATGTGATGCATAAAAACACTTAGGTGAATTCCCCTCATGTATGTATAGTCCCAAGTAAAAGCTTTAGACCTTTTTACCAACAAATTAAATAATTTATCCTCTTGTATTTCTGTCAGCCAACTATTGACCTTTAAGGTTTTTCTCTGCAGCAGCATAATTGATTTTGTTCCTGGATGGGCCAAAGTGACAGTATGTATCAGTCATAACAAGGTGTTGAGAGGACAAATATGAGGTATAAGTCAGTGAAATATTGTAATATCCTCAAAGAAATGGCTCATTCTAAGAATCATATTGGCCAAAGGACAAGGCATTCCCATGGTAGCGTAATTCTATTCCATCCCACTTATATCAATCGGTTGTCCCAAAATTTCTGGTGCATCCACCATTTCCTTATCACTCAATCCTATAGCAAGGTGTACAAGAATAAACATTTACTGTCTGGACTATGTGAAATGGTTATTCCTCCTTTGCAATCAATTTTAGCCGAGATAGTAGCCAACCATGGTCTTCCGAGAATTATTGGATAGCTATCTTTGGGTGTAAGTGATTGGATTATCCAGAAGTCAACTGGATATTCCCATCCATCAACTTTGATAAGAACATTTTTAATAACACCCTTTGGAATGGCTATAGACTAATTTTCCATCTGTAAGACTGTAGTTGTGGGACATAAATCAGTAAGACCTAATTTTTCCATCACATCCATAGTCATCATGTTAATAACTGCTCCTAAATCCACTAATGCTTTAGGTATTGCTACCTCATTAATTGTGACAGTTATCAATGGACTCCCAAGATCATCATATTTTGGAGCGATAGTATTTCCAGACAAAAAATCAGCTAAATATACATCGATGTGCACAATATTTATTTTTTTTGGTTTTCCTTGGGGTTTTAATACACAGTTGTTTGATTAGCTAGTTCAACTCAGGAATTTCCTTTATTTCTTACAGCAATGGAACCTCTATTTGTAGTTGTTTGATTTCTTGAATTAATGCAGTTTCGAAGGTCAAAGACATTTTTGGAGTATCTTTTGAAGTTGTTGATTTTAGACGCTCCGGAAATGGTGCTTGAGTTTTCTCTTTTGGAGGGGTATCCTTTCTAAGTTTAGTCAGAGACTGACCTTCCTCCTTTTGAGGTAAGTCAACAACTCCTGTTACTGAAGGAGGCACAATATTATTTGTGGGAGTGGTGTGGTTGGGCGGAGTATCCTTCTCAGGAATTTTAGGAATAGGTTCATCCACAATTTCTTCGATGGTTGGCGGTTGAAGTGTTATGCCAGAGCATAATTGAACATTTCCAGAATGAATTGCATTAAGTTCGATGACATTATCTTGTTCAATAGAGCATACCAGAGTATTCTATCAATTGTTCTTTGGATTGGGAAGTGGTTGTGTCGGGAGCTGAGGTTGATTTATCTGCTCATTCTGAGTTGGCGGTAGCAGATTCTGTTGTTGATTCCTCTGAGGACTAGTATAAAAAATGATTCTGTGGTTGATTCCATTGGGGAGTAGTATGTTGTGGGTACCATTGTTGTTGTAATTGGTTTGGCCACTGCTGAGTTCCCCATGATTGATTTTCCTATTCAGGGGGTCCCCAATAAGGAGTTCCCCAATTAAGTTGTGGAGGTGGGGGCTGATACCAGGATGGAGTCCATTGATTACTAGCCCAATTTTTTTATGGTCTCCATGCAAGGTTGGAATTCTATCCATAAGAGAAGTTACCTCCTTGGCGTTGGTTTAGCACATTTATTTCTTCTTCAACCTGAGCAGTTTTTTTCTTAGTATTCTTGAGATTAGTGAGAAGCTCACATTGGTTGGTAGGATGGTTTTTCTCACAGAGTTGACAAACATTGACCTTGTCTAAGGGACACTCATGCAAAAGATGTTTGTTTTGACACCTAGGACAATAGATTGAAAAAGTCTCAGTGTTACATGTCTTTTCTTGTATGCCATCCAATGTCGTGTTCAATTGAACAAGTATGACCATTTTGAGATTTGCTATTTCTTCTTGGAGCTTTCCTATTTCGTTAGTCCCTCTAAAAAGATTAGTTTTACGGATTCCTCCATGAGTACATGAAAAATTATGACACAACTCACATATTTCCTCAAGGGCTAACTGAGACATGTCACCTTTTCCCATAAGATCAAGACTTATTCTTGCGTCCTCACCGAGTCCCTTAAGAAGTATAGTCTTGAGAATCTCAACACTAATAGCTCCATTTCTCCACATTGTTTAGATAAGAAAATAAACCTATCCAGATAGTCCTCTAGATTCTCATCCTCATTTTTCCTAAGTTTAAATAACTCTCACCCTACAATAGCTCTAATATTTTTGGAAGAAAAATTTCTCCATTTCCTCCTAGGATGTAATACTCCCAGCACCTAGTCCCGTAAACCAACACATGGCTAAATCCTTCAAGGTAGAAGGAAACAATATCAATTTTTGGTTATCATTTTTATAGTCATAGGTTTGACAAAGGACCTTAAATTTGAAAAGAAATTGGTCTAGGTCTTCCAAGGACAAGCCACAAAAGGTTGGAAGGAAAGTTGGAGAAATGTTTTTCATCGTAGTATCATCATCTGCATCCAGAGTAATAGGATTAGTGAACGTTCAAGGTGGTGGAGGATCAAATTGTTATTACAGCTGGCATCATTTCGGTTAGCTTCAGCCCTACGATCTCCCATGATGTTCGGTAGAATGTGTTCCTCAAGGATAATTTCCTCGACAACAGGTTTTTCTACTGGATGATCTTCAGGAAAATAGTGGAAAGCCTCTGGTGGGTTAGGATCAAGTAGTTCTTCAATAGAGTGGTCTTCTGAGCCTTGGGCCTCCCTATGTATGATTGGAATGTATTTTTTTGGGGGGTCTTTGGTATAAATCGTCTGTGAGGGCCTCTTTTCCTGACCATGCAGAAAAGGAAGCCAGAGATGGTATTTTGTCCTAAAAGAGGTATTCAAGGCATCTTCTATTAACTCTCAAGCAAGAAAGCTAGGGTCCCCGACAACGGTGCCAAAAATTGATAGGCTGTCGTTAGGTCCGACTACTTTAGAAGATAAAATTTAATATGTCGATTAGGCAGTGTCCAAGGCAGTTTGTAATAGAAGAAGACTTGACTATCTCCCTTATATTTTCTAACTTTTTAGAGCAGCTAATATTAATTCTAACCTAAGGCCGTCTAACTATTTACCTGTAAAGCAGTTTATCCTAAAGAAAACTAGAAATATTTAAACTAAAAAGTATAAGAGAACTAACTTAGAAAGAATGATAACTAAACTAGAAAGTACATAAACAATTAAACTAAGGAGCTGGTAAACTACAAAATTAGAAAAACTTGTAAAAAATCCATGAAACATCCTCTTTAAATAGTAACAATTCTAACTATTAACAATAAGAAACTATGAAAATGAAAGACAAATAACACTTTGGAACTTCAAACACAATAATGACAAACCCAACAGTTCCCTATAGAATGACTATCCATGCAGTAAAAGCAACATAAAGGAAAGTACTTATCTATTTAAACTATCTTCCCTTGAGTGGTCAACTTGCAGGTTACTACGTTCATTCTTAGGTCACATACAAAACTGATTCAAAATTTCTTCCATTAAACATAATTTTCATCCATAACTCAACAACTAAATTTTTTTTACGTAATAATCTCTTTATTCATAAATTCAGAAAAAAAGTTGATAGCATAACATTACTATTTCGCGTGTTATCTTTGGCTTCTGGAGATTACATCTTTTATAGAAAACTTCTAACTAAATCCTATATTTCAGATGGCACAGATGACCATTGAAAAAGTCTATAACAAATTGTGAACAACTTTTTATGTCTTTAAAACCCATTACATAAATATTAAAGAGGCTCAAGTCGAGCCATGAAGTCTTTGACTTAAAAAAATAACAAAAATTGAAACTTAAAAGCAACTATATCCTCAGTCCATCATCCTAAAGTTTTGGAGTATGTTTCCAGCGTATGACTTCAACCTGTTCTAGAGCATGTGCTGGTTGAATGCTTCTAATTGCAACTCGATGATTGATTATTATCCTACAAAATACTTAAAACAACCCATTAAATCTGTATTGGAAAAATACTTCAATAAATCATAAGAAATAAAATTTGTACAATTTCTCCTTAAAAGACAAGCAATTATTTCTCCTAAAGTTTAATTAATTGGCAGAGGATAGGAATTTTGCATATATGAAATAGGCCTTTATTATGTTATTATGATGAGGTTATTTTTACCTCATCAACAGTCACATATGATACTTGGTGGGTGGATCACAAGCCAGTTCCTTTCAATGATCTAGATCAGGATACACCTGTAGAGAGGCGCAGGACATGACCATGAGGTAGACGTGGGAGAGGTAGAGGTCATTGTGGGAGAGGTGGCAGGGTGATGATGTAGATGGGGGAGGAGGAGGTTAGAGGGGTGGTGGTAGGGGGAGATGTGGTCGTAGGGGACGATGCTCACATTTTTCACTTGTCTGTGAGGAGGAGAGAGAGGGAGAGGATGTTCCCATGCTTGAGGTTGGCGGGGGAGAGGGGAATGTTGATGTTGGAGTTGGTGGAGAGGAGGATGTTGATTTAGGGATTGGTGGAGAGGAGCATGCAATAGAGGAGGACATTCTTGAGGAGCATGTAGAGGAGGAGGTAGAGATAGATCATGCTCTTGGTATGCTCACTAGATACCAAGATGACGATGAGGAGGAGGAGGAGGATATGGATGACCAAGAGCAGGAGCTTCGAGATAGGATTCTAGAGGATTGGGAGGATGATGGGAGAGAGTGGCCACGAGAGGAGGATACAATTCCTGTTGATCAGGAGGTAGAAGATTTACGGGCCTAGGTAGCATCTCTGGAGGAGCAGATGAGGGCATTGATGGCAAAGCAAGATTCAGTTGTGATGGAGAGAGATAGAGCATATATGGATAGAGATCAAGCCATAGCTCAGAGACAAGAGACCCAATAGAAGTTCACACAGATTACAACTCTTTGCAGTGGGCCATCGACAACTTTTGGATGAGAGTTGGTTAGATCAGGTGAGAGACCCTCATACTATAGGGATCTATATGAGGGAGAGGTTTCACCTGAGAGACATGCTCCTAGTTTTTCTCAGGCACATAGCAATAGGTCCAGGAGTAGGACACAAAGTAGGATAGTGAGTATAGAGGGGGTCGAGGGACCTCGTAGATCTGGGCCATATGACAGGCCTTCTTCTGCACACAGGTCATTAGGATCCTGCCATCATTCATCTCCACATTCTCCACATGGGAGTAGTGGGAGTTCTGGATAGAGTTGTTGAAGAGTTTTAATAGTCTTTTTTAAGAAAGGGGTAAAAGTTGAGGGTTCCATAATTGAGAATCAAAGAACCCATAAACCAATTTATGAAAAGTTTATTAAGATCTATTGGGTCATGATATGTACTCCTTTTTAGGGAAAAACTATTGCATGAATATTATAGAAACTGTTTATTTACATATTGCTAATATATGACTTCTGATATGCATTATGGTATCTAATATATTTATGGTGTTGCATGTATTTTCCATTTTTTAAATGGTGTTTTCTTTTGATTTCTTAATTCTATGGTATTATTGAAAGGTGTTTTCATATAAAAACGTAAAACTCTAGATTTCTCTCTAGGGTTTTTAAAACAAGTTTTTGATTGTTATAAAATATTAACCCTAGCTATTGATAAATATATTCTAGGATCCTTGAAAGCATTATGTTGTACTTTTCATGTATACTTCCATTTTTGTGAATTTTTTTTTGGATTCCAAGGTAATTTTAAAAGGTACATTCATTTGTATGCCATATAATCTTCCCAATGCTACATGGATAGACCCATGTTATTTTAGGGCTATTCCCCACCATGGTTAATAAATATTAAAACCCTATAGAATAAAAAGTGTTTGTTGGTTATTTGGGCTTTTAGAATGAGACAGTTGAATCCCACAAAGCTAGTTTACAATTTTTGGGAGATTCTGATTTTTGCTGAAATCACATATTTTTAGAAAATATAATGATTTAAGCCTTAAATAGTTCCATTTAAAAAATTTCAATTGAAGAGGGTTTGATCAAACTACCTTAGATCAAACCCCCTTGAATAGAATCCCGCTACTTTTAAACCATACCTATAACAAAGTCTCCTTTACACCTATCAAAATGCTGATTAAAAACTACTTTTGATTTACCTTTTGGGGGATCAAATGAATTCATTTAATTTTTTTTGTAAGTATGAAGTCCTTACTATAAGCTTCCCAAAAAGTATAATTTTAAATAAATTTAATTTTATTATTATATTTATTTTTTATTTCTTGTGAATGTAGGTTTTTCACCACAAATCAAGCTCTTAGTTCTGCACGTGGAAAAATAGAAGATTATCATTTTTTTTTGGAAAAATATGAGTACACTAGATATTGAAGTCCTTGATCCAAAAAAAAAGAAAATTGAATTTTTATACATACAAAAAAAGTTGTGTTATACAGTCTGCCTATGTCTGAATTGTAATTGGTTTGACTTCAAAACTTGATTAAGGAAAAAATATTCAATAAAACACTATGAAACTAATTGGAAGCACTAGATATCATAGTTACAAATCTAAATTAAAAAAAAATAGAATTTTATCCTTCATGGAAAAAAAATTATGTGTTATATGGTGAGCGTCACTCCTTAAAAATGGTGTTTACTAAAAAAAACTAGTTTTCAGAGGAGATGGAAAAAGAAGTCCAATCTAATTCCAAATTTTTTGAAAAAAATATATTTAGAATCTGCAGAAAAAATTTCACAAATCACTAGTTCGCATCATCTTCAAATTCCTCACGGTTTAGCCACTATATAGGTGCCTGAAAGTGAAGATTTACTTAGAAAAAGTTAGTTCAGTGTCCAGTTTGGCCAAAAATCGTCAACCAGGATTGTGGGATCACCGAGTCACAAGTATGTGATTGGTAACTCGGGCTTAGCCAAGATCCTAGATTAGTTTGAGGAAGTCAATTTTTTTTCACACAACTATTGCTGGATTGATTACTTGGTACATTTAAAAAGTCAATCCCTAGAGCTTCAAGTAATTATTAGGAAATTGATAATTTAGATGAGGTTTAGCAACTGGAAACCAGCCTCATAATGATTTAACATTTCATTGTATTGAGTTTCAAATACACTTTGGCATTTGCTCCTAAATCCATTACATTTTCCTATAAAAAAGACTCCATTTTCATTATTGGTTTTTTCATTTTTGTGAAATGGTAGTATTCCATTCAAATTCTAAATTCTAAGATAATATTGGAAGGTACATTCATTTGTTTCCCTTGAGTGAAATGACTTTTTTTTGTTCTAAAATCTAGTCCCTACCCATTCAAGAGGATATTCAAGGATTCCTTTCAAGGCATCAACCCCTTGTGGTGTTAGAAGCTTGGTATCCAGTCATCGCAATTCCCAGAGGGTGTCGAAATATCTAAAATTTGTTAATGATGTTAAACTTTATTGGCTAAATGTCCACGCCTTTCAAAATGAAGGAATTTGTTTGGACTCAATGGACTCAATGAGTTAAATCATTAAATTGTGTCTTTTTTATGCCTTAGATTTGTGATACCATGTAATACAAAAGTACCTGCAATTTTTTTTGAGCAAATGTGTATGAATATTTTTATTATGGTTTAGAAAATTTGGGTTATTTCTAAAGCCCTATTTTGAGTACTTTGCATTCATAGAGAGATTATATCCCAATGTGACCACAACAGTTTGTTGCATTATAGATTTATAAGCCTTAAAGTTTAAGTTACCTTGATATACGAAGGCATGTTCACTCAAATAATTTTGTTTTAGAAAATGTATATGAAGGTTTCTAATAGTCTTGAGACAAAACCTTAAACATTTAAAAAAAGAGTAGGGGTAATTCATATATTTGGGAAAAATTATTTCATTACTGTAGAAAGCAAGGTCAAGTGAAATCAAAGAAACTAATTTGACATGGCAACCTAAACCTCAATATTGGATTGCCACCTCTATCTTACAACTCGCAATTTAAATTTTGGGTTTTGTTATGAATTATGAACCCCTTTATTTTAGTGTAGGGCTTTTAAAGAGGTGGAAAGAGGACATGATAGGAAGGAAGGTCTAATATTATGGATAATTGTGTTTCCAAGGTCAGCAAATAGGGTCTAGTTGTTTGAGGGGGACCTAGTTGCTTCAAAGGTTGTAGCAGGGTCCTTACTGAGTCATAAAAAAGACTTACATTTCTATGTGTTGCTTCACAGGTCTCGCTCCACATTGAGATTTCCCTATCTAAGTTTGTGGACCTGATTAGGTAGGGGTCAGCCTAGATCACCAAAAGAGAGGTCGAATGTGGACATGCTTGTCAGTTGAATGATGCCAAACAAGAGGTCTTTTTGAGGGCCTTGGAAGAATTTTAGAGGGAGTTCAACGTAACAATGGAAATGCAGGGAAGGAACAGGGGCCACGCGATGCCAAGTTAGAGAATAGTGATGCTCAGTCTGCCTTCGGTGGTGCTCAGGGCGATGGCAGTGGGAGCGGAGATGAAGCTGAAGCCACTAGTAGGGCTGCTGATCAGCTATAAACTGTACCCCATGCCAAGCGTTAAACAATACCCATTTTGCATAATATACAACATTGGTACCAGTCTGCTCATTGTTTGGCCTTACAACATCTGTAATAATGCCATCAAGATGTAAATTTTGTATAGATTTGGGACTAAGGGCTGGAATGGTTGAAAAGGCATAATGTATGTTTTTGGCTTGTCTTAAAACTCATTAGCATTCTGATCTGATACTCGACGTAACAACTTATTAACATAGTATTAATACAAAAAAACAACTCTTTAAATTAATTTTTTAAAAATATTTTATTCACGTTTATTTTTTATTTGAACAAAATATTTTTTATTTATTCAAAAATTATATATTTCTAAAATAATACATAATTATATATTTTAATAAATAAAGTAGTGCACAGTATTTTTTAAATAAGTATTTGATAAAAAATTAACAAATAATTCATTTTAAAAATTTTAAATATGGAAAATAAAGTCTATATTATTTGTTAAATATATAACTATTAATTACTAAAATTGTAGCATTTAGCTCATAATATCTAAAATTTTAGATCTCTTCAAGTACTTTATAAATAAAATACTAGGTTATATATAACACTTATTAAGCTTAAAAAAATTAAAATAAAAGAATTAGAGAAAGTAAAGAATAATACCAATAGTAAAGAAATTAAAATTTATAAAACAAATCTCTATTTAATGAATAAAAATTAAGAAATTATATAATTTATAAATTATTATCGATATTTAAATATATTTATTGAAAACATTTTTAATAGATATTAAATTCAAGGTATTTATATTGAAATAATTTTCTAGGATATATAGGTGTCTTGGAGTTATAATTTTCGACATCTTTTAGATAGATACATTTAAGATATCTATACGATTTTGTAGAAACATAATTATGTTGTCAATATGGTCAATCCAACTATTCTATCATCTCCTCTAATATGTCCCAAAAATGGTGTATACACATAATAAAATTCTATTATGAATAATTGTTAGATGGAAGAAATAAAAGTGCATCTACCTAATTCATAGATAGATGTATACAATATATGTTGCTAATATTCTACTAAAGTGAATTGGAAAAGCAATCAAATTGTTATTACTCACCCTAATGAAGATTAGGAAAGTGAACCAAAGCCATAGATCATGCTAAAAATAATATGTGAGAAAATAACAATCTAAATTGGGATTATAATCTAGTATTAAGTCCTATTTTATATATATTTATTTTATGTTTTTGTTTAACAAATCTTAATTAGCACTTGCAAGACTTTGACCTATAAAAAATGAAAAAAGCAATCTTAAATATTGAAGAAATATATAATATGTCATTAACTTATGATTTTCAATTCCAATAAGGTTATATAAAGTCATATTCAAGTATGAATGTAAATATTAATTTTTTTTTAGAATATTTGATCCATAAATATCATGTGTTAAGGTTAAATAGTTAGATCTTATTTCTTCAAAACAATATTTATTCTTTGTAGTATTTTTTATATAATTTATTAAATAAAAATACATTCTATAGAGGTAGAAAGGCATAGACTATCATGTTGTGATCATATACATAAAAATCTAAAATATAACTACCATATATTTTTAGAAACAAAAACTATAAAATCAATTTTCCTAACATATTCATAAAATAAAAATTCAAATAAGATTCAACTAGATCAAATATTGTAGAAACTACCTACATATTTTTTCATATAAATTTAACGATATTGCAAAATAGTTTAAATAAAATAACTTACAATCCTATTAAATCATCCATAGAAAACAACAAACTTTGAGATTATAGTTTCAATATTTAGACATAAATATAATAGAACTAAGAATATATTTTTGATATACCAATGAAATTGATTTTATATTCTAGATTATATACTTAAATTAAATTGTGTTTGATGGCTTAAGAAACCAATATTTTAGAAGAGTTTCATTATTGACATCCCAAGATATATGTTTAGGTAAATTTGTCTATATTTGAACAAACTTAACATGAATGTTAGTATTTTTATAGAAGGAAACTAACTATACCTCTTTATACAAATAAGAGATATTTTAAAATTATTCTACCCAATAAAAACTTATTAATGTTATAATACTAAAATTTTTACTAAGTTTAACTTATATAATTTTTATACTGTTTAAATTTTAAATATTCATAAAATTTAAAATTAAAACTAGAACTATACATTAAGCATGGAATCATGTTCTAACAACAAAAATTATAATTTTAATCCTTTAATTTTGAGTATGATAAAGTTAAAGTAATACAACAAATTCACAAAATTTCTTATCTCAAGATTATCTCCCCTCCTCCTAAAAGAACACAGTATTAGCTAGAATATAATATATCTTATGAAATTAATAATGAAATGAGAAGAGATTAAGTGGTAAATTATTAAATATTTCATAAAGAAAACTTATTCAAAGAAGGACACAATGTTGTGAACTTGTCAAATGTTGGCAAGATGGTTTTGTTCTTTGATATGTAGAGAAATTGATAGTAGCATTAGTATGATCCAACTAGGGTTAAGCATGGAATCATTGACCATTTTCAATTTTTTTTTATCTATTTGGCTTCTATATTTTCCATTGATTCTCCAACTAGTGGCTATAAACCTTGTGGGAGAATTGTAGTAGGCTATCGAACAAGGTGGTATACTAGAAAAAGTTTTTCCCTTGCTCTCTTTGCTACTGTCTATGCTTACTCTATTGCTAGAAATGGATCCACATCTTGATCCCTTACTAGGGTTGGTAAGAATCAATTGGTTATATAAATTACTTACATTTCAAATATGTGAATCTACTATGAAGGTTTGAGTGCATGATGATTTTTTTTTATCATTAAAAAACCTAATATAATCCTAATTATAAATATAAAATAAGCTTGAACATAGTTTTAAATTTGACCAATAATCTGCAACCTTGTTTGACTTTCCACTCCTATGCTTCAACAAAAATTTGTAACGCTGTAAGAACTCAACCCATCTCATATAACTTTGATTCATCTTTCCTTAACTGTTCAAATACTATGAAGCTTGATGATCTATATACAACTTAAAATCCTTAGCCATCAAATAATGTCTCCACTTCTTGAAGGCTTGAATTATGGCATAAATTTATTGATCATAAACTAAGTATATTCTTCCAGTTTCATTCAACTTATCATTGAAATAGGCTATGGGTCTTCCTTCTTGACTCAACACTACTCCTATTGCATTTCTACTTGAATCACAATCCACTTGAAATACTATGTCAAAATTTGATAATGCTAACACTGGCTACTTTGTTACCTTTTTCTTCAACAATTTAAAACTATTTTGTGCTTTGGATGTCCACTTAATGTCCTTTGTATCTCCTCTCAAGGTCTCTATCATGGGGTTACCAACACTACTAAATCTCCTGATAAACTTTTGGTAGAAAATTGCTAAGCCATGGAATAATCTTACTTCTCCAATGTTTATCAATGTAGGCCACTCAATAATTTCTTTCACTTTATCTAGATCCATCTTCAATCCTTTAGTAGAAATAAAAAATACCAAGTACAACAAATTCATTTCCATGAAACTACATTTCTTGAAATTAATTAGCAATTTTGCTTCCATCAACCTATGCAATACTTGTCCAATGTGCCACAAATGTTCTTTATTTGTTTTACTAAAATTCAAAATATCATCCAAGTAAACAATAGAAAATTTACCAAAGAATTTCCTCAAAACCTCATTCATCAACCTCATGAAAGTGTTTAATGCATTGTTCAATCCAAAAGGAATTACTAACCACTCATAAAATCCTTCATTAGTCTTCAATGTAGTCTTTAATACATCTTCTTCTCTAATTGTGATCCAATGGTATCTACTCTTTAGGTCAATCTTTGTGAAATTATTTGCTTCACTCAAACAATCCATTATGTCATCCATGATTAGCAATGGAAATATATACTTGATAGTGATCCTATTTATTGCTCTGGAATCAATACACATACTCCACTCCCCATCCTTCTTAGGTGCAAACTTACAACAAGTACCACACATAGGATCAAACTTTCTCTGATCAATCCTTTCCTCAACAACTCCTGTATTTGTCTATTCAACTCTACCTTTTCCATTGGCGTCATTCTATGTGTTGCTTTATTTGAAAAACTCTCTCATGGTATAAGATCCATATGATGACTCATACTCTAGATTGGTAGTAATCCCTCTGGTACATTCTCTGATATGATGTCTTCATACTCTCTCACAATTCTACTTCTTTTCTCTCTACGGTAGGGCTCTCCTCCTCCAGACTATTAATTTTCTTTGGAATCAATGAAAAACACATGTTCATGTGCCTCAATCCATCCAAAAATTTCCTTCCATCTACCAATCATAGTCTGGTAGTGCCACAAGTTTCATTTTTCTCCTCTTCATCCTCTAAAGGTATCAACTTGATTCTTTTACAATTTGATGTCATAGTGTAGGTATTCCTTCTTTCATCATGAATAGCTTTCCTATCATATTTCCATGGTCTTTCTAACAATAAATGACAAACATCTATAGGCATAATATCACACAATACTTCATCCCAATATGACCGAATGTGGAATTTCACCAAGCATTACTCATCCTAAATCCATGCTATCCTATAGGGGTTTGGATGTTTCAACCTTTTCAAATTCAATTTGGTCACCATCTCCTCTGAAACTAGATTATCACTGATAACTTTGCATACATTTCCTATGGACTTACATTTGGTTGTGAATAAACTCTTCCTTTGTGGTGGCTCTTCAGTCACTTCTTCATGTATCAATGGTCTCCTAATCACAAATTATTCACATTTCTCTGGCTTCCTAGTTGAATTAGGGGATCAAACAAGTTCCTCATCCAGATATGCTTCTCTTCTAGTATGCTAAGTTCTCTTATCAGTACTTCCTTGATTGCACTCAAATACTCTATGTCCTTCACCTCCACACTTGAAATAGGTTCCTCTGAAAGGATTTCTCTCAAATCTTCCTTCTTCTCTCTGATATCCATCATTGTGGTAAGAATTATGACCTCCTTTGTCATAGTGGTAGAAATTTCTGAAGTGAAAGGATAATAGGTTGTTTGTAAAAGGGGGGTTCCCCACAAGAAAGGACCTATTTTCCCTAATTTCATTCAAGGAAATGAGATCCAAACAATGAGATGACTAGCAACCAAAAGGTGAGTCAAATCAATGTATGAATAAAAAAAATCCTCTCTATGCAAGGATGTGGGTATGAGTCAAATAAAACTTTGGGGATAAAGATTAAGACCATCAAACAAATGCCTTCCCACTCAAACTCATTGTTACTTTTGTTTAAAATGACTATACACAAGATCGCCTTTTAAATTCTTTAAATCAAAACCAACTCAAATTATAAAATCCAAATGCATCATCAAAGTTCAATTTTACATATTTTTCTTAATTTAACATTTTTTTTCCCAATATTAATTGCTCTTAATGCTTAATTTTTTTTTATGACACTACATTTAATTTTTCGTTCACATAAGAAAGTATTCAAATTAAAAAATTACTACCTTTATCATGATTATCATCAAGCTTGACCGCTAAGAAGAACAACACTATATTTCATGAACTTGATCGAGTAAATTACAAAGTAAGTAAGACCAACACACCATTCTATAAGATATACGAGAGAATAAAAGAAACAATGTAGTGTCAAACATTAATATTGTTCAACATTAAAGAATTCATTCTTATTAATTAATCAAGCAAGAAAACTACATAAAAAGAATCAACATATATTACATCATCTAATAAAAAAAAAGGGAATCTCATGAATTCCACAATTTGTTCTTGGGCATTTTCATCTATATATATGATAGAGAAAAGAACAAAGCAAGCAAATGTTTACGAAATGGGAGAACGCTGGCTGGCCCGCCGCGGCCTCGATGGCGTCCTTCTGCGCCTTCTTGCACGGCTCCTGACTGACGGTAACATTCTTACCGTCTAGGTCTCTGCCGTTCATAACCTCGATGGCGGCCATCATTGCCTTCTCATCGGGGAAAGTCACGAAGCCGTACCTGGACTCACCTACGACCTACACAAATAAACACTCAAATCATAAGATCCCATAAAGACATTCATCATCAACGTTCTTGAAGCACCAAATCCATCTAAAAATTAAGAATAACGCAAAATACTTTTATAATCTGCAGAATAAAAGAATAATAGGACAAGTATTTAGACGGCCATTACCTTGTACTCAAGAAGCTTGCCAAACTGACTGAAAGAGTTAAGAAGGCTGCGATCATCAGTGGTGTGGGCAAGCCCGCTCACACGGCAGCGAAACCCATTTCCAGATGAAGTCATTTTTAGATAGATACCGCCAAAAGAGCAGAGAAGAAAATATCCTGTCTGATCGAACAAAGAAATAAAAGAACTCTGGAACCAGAGAACCAACAGAAAGACGTGAGGATCAGTCAAAATAGCACAAGAAACCCTTTGGCCTGCTTCGTCCACTTCTTATAGTACCTGATCTACTATTCCTAACCCAGGTCGGCCTTAACCACAGCTCTTACTCGATTTCACCGCGGATTTTTAATTTATTTCATCTGAATTTTCCCGCAAGTCTTCAATTCCATGAAATAATCGTGGCAGTACGCAAATTTTGGCAAATTGCTTAGCAACTCTGTAATATATAAAATTTACTGAAGTTGCAATCTGTCAATGTAAACTAGATATTATTTTTTAATATATATGTTTACAGTAAGATATCAAAATCTATATATCAAGGAATGGAGAAAACATGTCAATTTGTTGACATCATTTTGGTTTAAACAGCAAATTCTAAGCTTTGAGTTATATAACTGATTTGTCTATAATCATGCTAATTTGGAAGATACTAGACGCTTGCTGAAATATGACCACGCTTTGATCTTCCACTAGAAAGAGGGGAAAATGCATGAACTAACATAATGGATATCTATTCTTATTCCATTGCAATAATAGAGAGGATATGAATTTTATAAATGATGTCTAATTTTTCCACTTCATCATTAGGAGGTCATGTAATTTTCATTTTAATAAATATTATAAGAGATTTGTTGCCTAGAAAACATTTTGCCTATCAAAATATTAAAAACAAATGAAAATATCTATATATAACTATTTTTAATATTTAATAGATATTGTGGATGATAAATAAATGTAGTGAATGCATGTACATATAATAGTTATACAATTATATTAAAATATTAAATAAATATTGTGTATGATAAATAATTTTAATTGATATCTTTAAAATGTATAAATATAGTGATAGATTATTCAAATATATATTTAGTTAGTTCACCATAGAGTAGGAGGATAAGATATTGCTAATTTTAAGGTGGGAGTCAAGTGTATGGCAATGCGTGCAAGGGTATGTGTAATAAATTTTGATTGTATAAAGAAATATGTGTGGATGCTTGTAATCATAAATCACTTTAAAAAAAAATAGTAACAAAATCCCCATCCATTATTGAACTAGCTTATCAAATGGATCTCACCATATACTTATAGGCTTAATTTACTTTAGATTCTCACATTTACTATTTTTTAATTTTTGATTCCATAGCATCCCACGAACATAGAATCATTTCATGTTTTATTGATTCAATATCTTGTATCCATCAACTAAGACATGTTTGAACTTCAAGAACAATATGGCTACCAAAATTTGATCTAGCAATGTCTATTTGTTCACCAATTTTAAACAAGTTAAGACCAAACTAGAGGCAACTTTTTTTTTGTGAGGTCTATCACATTCATTAGAGCCAAGAATGTCATTAATATTCTATTTTTAATAATAATCACATCAAGAACAAAATTTTGGAGACACATATCAACTCAAGATTAACTCTAAGAAATCAACAATTGATAGTTCTTCTAAGGAATCAATTGTTGACGATGGGTCAATGTGTACAGTGTTTACCCAATTTACTATGGATGCAAGAATATTATGATGTCATGTTTACTCATGATTATTTCAATTGGTATCAAGTTTCTAGAGGCATTGATGATAATTTTAATATTTGAACAAGAATATGAATTAATATTATATTCCCTTCCTTTTGGACTTGTCATTGTGTTACATTTCCGGTTAAGGTCAAGAATAGTATCAATTCTCATCTATCACTTACGCCTATAACAATATTGTGGTAAAGTTAGCCCAAGGATTCCTTTAAGACTTCAATCCTTAATTATAAAAAACCTTTTTATCCTTGAGGTTAAAATCAACATCATAACCATTAAATTATCCTTATTTTACATATAATCGTCTATAGGTCTTCATTAATATAAAGAGTGTAGATAATAGGCTATCTAAAATATTATATGAAGGGATCTTAAGATTCACAAACTTAGTCTATGACTTTTAGTGCCCCCCATTTTTAGTAGGATTAATCTTGAAACATGCTTAGCCATTATCTTGTTTCCCTTGTTAGTTGTGCATCTAGTTAATTAAACTCAAAAGATGAACTAAACTGATATCCCTCCAACCCTCCATATTCCAGTTATAGAAAGTGAATAATTTAAATTTTCACTATGTTTCAAGTGTTTGCTAATTATAAAAACCTCCCATAAGATTTCATGAATTCTAGCCATTGTTTGCCAAGAATATTTTAGACTATTCGTCTCTCAAAGTTTCTCTTGATCTAAAATGTGAAATGTGACTATATGAAAGAAGGCTATTGTAGATAGTTCCAAGTCTAACTTGATAAATCCGAAGTTAAAATCATACTATGTCAAACTTAATCCCTAGTGTCTACAAATTCAAAGATATAATTGTAATTGAAATTCTAAATGAAGTGAGTATTATTTAAACAAATTTATTATTGACCTGAAACATGCCAAATCCATCTTAAATTTTTGTTGAAATTGTCACTTAAAAAGGAAAACATAAGTATAATATTTTTTTAGCCATCCCAATAAACTTATAATCCTGCAAAGTGTGAACAGAAATCTGATCTTCAACTTGGATACTTTTTATCCACATGCCCGCGGATTTCCCTCAAGGTGTGAAAACTGTAAGGAATCTTCAACTAGACACCTAATACAACATCCATTTACTCACATGTTCTTGGATTTCTGACAAAATATTTTAAAATGATGATACTGCAGACTTTCGATAAATTCGACTTCCAATCAGATAATTTAACAAGATCCCAAATAAACCTCTTTCTTCCCCGAACTCATCTACTTAATAAGGCGTACAGAGATACTTCTTCAGTCGTTACATCTTTTCGAAGCAATAGACTTGTCAAATAATGATATTTTTTATGTAATTTCACGTGTTTAACTCTTCAGTCGAGAAAATCATAACATTGTCGTTGGCGTGTCTATAAAAACAATGCCTAAAACTTGTTTCCATAAATTTAATATCAATAATAAAAATGTCGATAAGGTTTTCAGCACAGGAGAGGTCGCAATGAACGGCTTGGAATATGCAACCTTTTACGGACTTTGTTTAAATAAGAAAATTTCCCATTCCTTTGGGAATGGAGACCTAAAAAGTATTGTTTGAATGTTCTACAAGACGTGCGATGCGATAGCGATTGTGATTTGTAAGGAATATTAGCTACAATAGAACATAGCAATGAGACTTGTCATTTCACTGGAAATTATTTATGGCTGCCACCAAAAGTCTAGCGATACAACGCAATTATTGTAAACAAAAGGCATGTTCATCTCATACAATTCTATTGAAGAGTATTTTCATTATAACATATTAATAATAATAAGAGTTTCATTCTATCTTCGCCAGCACTTTATAATAGGGTTGGCTAGTTGCACTGATCGACTATGCAATATTAGTTAATATGAAAGATATACATTTGTTGGAATAATTTTTTTTGTATTGCTCGTCGTATAAACAACAATATACATCAAAGTCAGCTCATTCAACACAGAATCACAATAGCATCCCCACTGACAAGCCAAAAAACACCTACAGAACAGCCTAGCCCCACCCCAAATACATCATAAAGCTTACATTACAAGAGGAGATCAATACAGAAATAAAAAACATGGAACGCTCCACTGCCTCACATGGCAGTTTAATAAAAAATACAACAAAAAAGAATTGCTGTTGCTGCCACTAGATGCCAGCAACCCTGCGTCCAACACCTTTCAGCCATAATAAAGAATCTGCTGCCTCAATTTCCTCTCTGGGGAGGACCTTGTTGCTAAGAGGAGGAGCATCCTCTTCACTGTGTCTATCTTTACCCACCTTCCCGTTGAATTCTTTCTGAAAAGTCTCAAGGGCTTTGAGGAAGATATCTGTGGTGTATAGCCATCCCTATCCAGGTTTTATCTCCTGAAGTTCAGATGGTATTATGCCATCTTCAACCAGTTTTAGAAACTTTGCCTTGGAATCCTTGACTAGTAGCACAACCTGCAAAGAAATAGTGGAGAGGGTGAGTCTTTTATAGGACTCAATAAGTGCACGCTTGACGCCATTGAACTTTTCATCATTTCTCTTTTTCCAAATAAGCCAAAGAATTTCGGTTGAAACAAGAATCTAGAACAACAATAAATCTTTTCCAATATTTTTAGGAAACAACAACATAATTCTGTCAGGCCTTATATTTTTATTTTTATCCCATATGTATTGATTATGGCAAAAAAGGTTCCATACTTCCCTTGCAAACAGGCAATAAAAAAAATATGGTTCATAGATTCTGGCACTCTACATAAGCTGCATATCTCAATATCCTCAGATCTGCGCTTGATCGATAGTTTTTGCAATGTAAAAAGCCATCGGAAACAAGCTTTCTTTGGCTCCAACATGCTTGACCAAGAGTTCTTGAAGAT
This sequence comes from Sequoia sempervirens, assembly GCA_007258455.2. Taxonomy (NCBI): domain Eukaryota; kingdom Viridiplantae; phylum Streptophyta; class Pinopsida; order Cupressales; family Cupressaceae; genus Sequoia; species Sequoia sempervirens. Next base: position 60,165,212 of record VDFB02281492.1, read on the forward strand.
TTTTACCCATTCACTCTTGCCAAGATCAGCCTTTCAAATTTGGTTTAAATATGGGCATATTTCTTTTTAGTTGGAAAGTGTATCATACACTTTTCTTGTAGTTAGCTTAAGGAGTTTGGATCCATCACTCCACCTAAAGTCTTTGTATTGGTTAGATTCAACCACCTGATTGACGTTCACAAAAATATCTTTATAGGCTTTTTTCAAACTGGAGTATATTCTCCAGTTAGTCACAATCATCAAGAATTCGTTGGACAACAAGTTGCAATCTTTCAAGCCCCTATCTTCCAAAACATCAGCAAGGTATTTAATGCCTTTATCCACCCAAGCCCTAGCCGAGCAGCCCTGATTTAGTGCTAAAGGCTTTCCATTGTGGTAGAGATTCCACCAAATCGACCTGTGTGCAAAGACTGTAGAGTGTGTAACAATCTTGGTTTTCTAAATATGCCCATTAATACTCTCCCAATCCTTCCAAATACTCTTGAAGACCGCATATCCTTATGTCCTTATTGGTTGTTTGCTACAGAGGAGGTCACAAAGTGGGAGCCCCCTCCATGTCTTTGCATGTTTGGGGGCACCCCTTTCTATGTTGCTCCTAATTAAGACTTTCCATGGCTCATCCCCATCCAAAGCTTTAGAGGTCCATTTGGAGGCCAAAGCTATTCCTTGCAATTTTAGATCTTTTAGCTCACCTTCAAACTTGCTTAAACAACACCAGTCCCATTTTACAGCATGTAACTTCTTTTTACCTTTCCCATTTGACCACAAGAAGCCTCTAATTTTTTCTGAATTTCTTCCACCTGATAACTGCTAAACAACCAAATAGATGCAAAATAAAGGCTATATGAACAAAGGATTTTTTGAAAAATTTGTAACCTTCCAACCAAGGATAGAAATTGTATGTTCCATTTGTTGATCTTTTTGTCAATTTTACCATGAATCCATAGCCACATTTTGCTTAAGTTGGGGTAGACAACAAAATGTATACCAAGGTACTTAACTTGCTTTTGGGAACTTCCCCATTGCATTCCAAATTTCCCCAACCAATTTGGACGTTCTTCTTTCCACCCCAACATGATTGACTTGGCCTCAATTTTTTTTGCACCAGATGCAATAAAAAACATGTCCAAATTTTCCATAAGGTTGGTGATATTATTTTCCTCTAGAATTGGAAACAGAGCTATGTCATCAAAAAACTAAATGTTGAGAAGGTCCTCATCATTGGGGAGAGAGATATCTTTTATCCTAGGCATGGCCTTCTTAGTCCTGAGGATGTAGTGTAAAGCATCAACAACAATTACAAATAGTGCAGGGGCCAATGGGCACCCCTGCCTAATAGACCTTTCCAAGGAAAACTCCTCTATAAGAATCCTGTTGATATCAACTTGAGCCACTGCATCCCTAAAGAGAGTGACCACCATTTTATAAAACACATCTAAGAAACCAAAGGCCTCAAGCATTAGGTTGATGAAATCCCACTCTACCCTATCATACGCCTTCTCAAAATCAAGCAACATCATAACCCCCTCTTGATTGGTTACCTTTGCCCACTCCATAGATTCCTAGTTGGTAATAAGATTCTCCAGGATATATCTACCTTTGATCAACCTAGTTTGAGTCATGCTTATAAACTTGGGAAGGATGTTCACTAATATTTTTTCCATCAACTTTATAAGAATTTTATAGGAGACATTCAATAATGTTATTGGCCTTGAGTTCTTTATTAGTGACTTGTCTCCTTCTTTTGGCAGTAGTTTTATAATGCCTTTGTTAATATTTTTCCATAAATTTCCTTTTACCATAGCTTCATTATATACATCATGCAAATCCTCAACTAACCAATCACTGAAGACCTTAGAAAAATTTGCTAGGAGATTGTCAACTCCTGGCATTTTTTCATTCTGTAATGAGCTAATTGCATCTTTAATTTCCTCCTTTGAGATGACTTTACTTAGTTTTTCCACTTCATCCCCTGTTTTTTTTTGGGGATTATAATTTTTACCAACCCCCTTGCATTGGAGCAATGGTCCCCTTTGCATTCAGAGGTGAAGAGGCTTTTGTAAAAGTTGTAAAACTATCCCCTAATATCCTCTTGTTTTGTGAATGTCACCCCATCAACTTGGACCTATTCAATATGCTCTTTAAAAGTCTTCTCCCTCAAGAACCTGAAGAAGAATTTGGACCCCCTGTCCCCACTCTCCAACTAGTTTAGTTTTGACCTCACTTTGAGCCCCTAAATTCTGTAGTTTTGAAAACTCCTTAAAGCATCCTTAGCAGATCCGAGTCTATTTCTGAGGTCAATATCCTCAGGTGATTTCTACAAGCTAGTCTCAACTTGTAACAACTCTTCTTGTAAGAGGGCCTCTCTTCTCCTTCTATCCAATGCTTTCTTCCTTCCAATCACTTGAAACAAAGCCTTCCAGCCTCTCACCTTTCAATGGCACTCAGGCTCCTATACATACTCTAATTGATCGTTCTGAGAGACACCACAACATCTAAGTAATTGCTGTCATGGAGCAGATTAGAATTTAGAATAAACCCCTCCCCCTTCCTCCTTGCAGGCCTACACCCAGCTTTGAGAAGAAACCTTGATTTTATGGAATGATGATCGGATAAAGTGGAGGGGTGCACTTCAACTTTACACCCTTCCTTTAGAGAATCTAAAATAAAGAAGTCATCATTTAGGTAGAATCTATCCAAATGACAATATATCCTTCTCAAACCTTTCTTAAAGTTGCACCATGTGTACCAGATGTTTGAGGAGTCTTTTTTCTGCCCTTCAATTAGGTCAATAAAGTTTAGTTTGGATTTCATTTTTGTCTAGAAGAACTTCTCATTACCTTTCCATTCCATGCCACTCCCCCAGGCTTTATCTCCCTTATTTTCAATCATATTAAAGTCCCCTCCTAGAACCTAAGGTATGGTTTCCAGGTTGCAGAGCTAGTTCCAAAGCTTGATCCTTTCTATATACTCATTAGGGGCATATATAGAACACACCCCAAAGGCTTGATCATCTAAAACTAGCCTGATCCAAATCACCTTGTTGCAAGGGGAGATCCCAGAGTTGGAGACAAGGTGGGTCCACTTATTGGAGACAAGAATGGCAGCCCCACCTTTACCCTTCTCATGGTGAGTAAGAAAATGAGAGGCATCCTTCTAGACGCACTTGAGATTTTTTTCGAGAGAGAATCCTATTAACTTGATTTCTTGAAGTAGGACCACATCTTTATTTTTGCATTGACCAATGAATCGTCTTACCACATGTTTCCTATCGGGGGACTCAAGTCCTCATACATTCCAAGAAATAAAGTTAAGAGCCATCAAGACCAGACTATGGGGAAGTTTCTTTTCCATACCTAAAGACATCGAAACATTTGGGTACCTTGGGATCCATCTCAACCCTTTTAGCCATTGGGCTTGCAATAATCACGCTCAATTTTTTCCTCTTAGTTTGCTTCATGTTTCCCTTTCCAACTAGAATTATTGTGCCTTCCTCTTTCCTTGGCCTGCCTAGCCTCCTTTTTCTTGGAGGATTGGGGTCACCTTCCATAGCCACCTTTGTATGGGTCGGAGAGGAAGGTCTGCAAGAGGTTTCCTTAACTTCTTTTGGTACTACTATCTCCTTATCCACTCCCCCTCTACCACCAACATCCCTCCTATCCAAACCAACCTCAACACCATCGGTGGATTGATGGAAAGAATTGATGAGGACAACCTCCACTCTTAGAGACCCCACATCATCAGGTTGGCCAAACACCAATCCATCAATGATACCAGGTTGTGCATCAACAAGAAGGATCCTAGTTTCAAAAGTAGAGATAAGGTCCTTTACCTTACTTAGTCATGCAACATCACTCCTATCCTCATTTAACTCCATATCAAGCTTAAAGTCAAAACAAGACTTTTCAAACTTCCTATTTTTGTTGTGGGATCTGGAGTGTAGGTTAACCCACTCCCATCACCCATTGCCTTATCTTGTCTAAGGCGAGTTGCTAAGCATTCTTCCAAATTTGAGCCATGCTGTCAACATGGGGCAAATTGGCATGAGCACCAAGGTTTTCAGTCAACTCATTTCCTGGTAGAGGGTTTGAGTCCCTCCATTCCACAAGGGTCACACTATCAGTTTGCATAACTATGGTGGCATCCTGTTCTTCCTCCTCAGAGACTTGAGAGGAGGAGTTAGAGACCCCATCCCCCTTTAATGAGTCCTCTTCGATGGAGTTGTGATTATCTAAAGAATCAAGTGGGGTTTTTGATGAGCTTAAAATATGTTCATAAATTAGATGTTATGATAAACTTTTAAATGCCTTTACTTTTATTATTTCATGGCTGTTTAAACTTTGTTGAAACCTTTTATTGGCATATCCTATAGCAAGATACTTTTATATTCCTGCAGCTCATTATGTTGACTTGATTGCATTTATTGTCCTGTTGACTCCCTAAAATGACTGATATATCGTATATAGTTTTTGAATGATGAAGTAGATTTAAATTTGTGATTAATGAATAGATATCGTGTATGTGCCATATGCCTTTTCTTTCGCATCTGTTACCTTTTGTTTCATAGGTTGTTGAAGAATGATCAAGTCAAGCGTAGCCGATCTCGGCCTTGCAGTAAAGTCCATTTCTGCATGACTTCGAGGAAGCTCCGGCGAAGACTCTTTGACCAAAACCATGGGAAAGAATTTTAATGACAGTTAATCTGGAAAGAGTGGAGCGCTAAATTCTCTCTGAATTGGGTTGAACGCATAAATTCATTATGAAGTTTGTTCCTTGATTCAGGGATATACTTTACTTCCACATCTTTCTTTGATAGGGTTAGTTAGTTGCTCTCCTATTTTTAAATAAAGTTCTCCTCCTGCGTGACAGAGAAGGGAGACAGAGAGATGATAGTTAGAGAAGGATATAAACATAGTAATAGCAGATATCATGTAAGAGTTAGTATGATAATGAGAAACCGAATCTGTATGATCAGAGACAGAGTTTGTTGTTAGTTTCCACATCAACAAAGCAATGTATACCATTCTGTTTTCATGAATAAAGTTTGATGAAGTTTTGAGTTTAGCATTTGTGTAATCGGTAGATGCTTGCTAAGGGGCCCCACTTAGTAAGTATCTGTAGCTAGTTAGTTAGTTGTTCTTTTCTATTGATCTTTGGTTAGCTTTCATCTTTGAAGTTTTCACACAAACTCAGTCTTATAGTGCTCCTGCAGCATAGAGAGTCCATCCCTGTGACTGTTCCTGCAACATAAGGCCAGTTCATAGTTTGTGTTTTAGTCATAGTTGTTATGGTTTCTCTCGTAGTCAAGTTAAAGAATTTTGCATTACCTTCCTATGGCGTAGATAGAATTCCTTTCCAGAATGTATTTCTACTAAGATTTGACTGAAACTAGTTCCTAGTGCATATATTTTTCCGTGCCATTTAAAGAATACATCCCCTGGTTTGACAAGTAAATGAACGTCCATAGAGAGGTATTAGTCACCTGTCGGAATGTCCAATTCCCAAGAAAGGTTTTACTGTGATTTTCATATCCTTTTGTGGGCACGACCATTTTTGGCACCGTTGCTGGGGATTGCATCCAGCTAGGAGTTTGTCAGAAGTCATTTTTAGCATTAGTTTAATTTGTTAGTAAAATTTTCTAGATCCTTCAAGCCACTACTCACCGTATTGCATGCATAGAAGAAGAAGAGACGCACTGGGAAGGTTCCTCCCTAAAAATCTATTTATTGAATACCATTTGACCCAGCTGACAACGAACCTGAGGAAAATCCATTTGTTCTATTATTTCAGCAACCAAACATGGCAAATAATCCACCTAATAATCCACCTCTTGCATTTGAGTTTCCCACTGTTCCCTAGAGAGATACTGACAATCTTAAAAACATTCCCTCTTCTTTGCTTCCAAAGTTTTATGGCCTGGTCACAGAGGACCCATAAACCTTTCTGTTTGAATTTGATGTCCTCTATCACAGTTATGACTACAACACAGACGCTCATAAACTGAAGTTATTTCCTTCCACCTTGAAGGAAAGAGCTCTCAGATGGTTCATGAGTCTGGGAAGAGGTGTCGTTGATAGTTGGGCGGCCATGCAGACAAAATTCCTTGAAAAGTATAAGGAATATTATAAGAATGCCAGCAAAGGTGATGAAATATTTCAAATTCAGCAGAAGGACGATGAAAGTCTTGAAGATTATATTTCCAGGTTTTTGTTTTCACTAAAGAGGAACTCAAACCATACTCTTAATGAGGACTCTCAGAAACTAATCTTTCTAAGGGGAATCAGTGATTCCTGTATAGACGCCCTGGACCTGATGGGAGGAGGTGATATAACCCAACTGCCTTGGGATGATATAAAGAAAATATGTCTTAACTACTCTTGAGCAATAGTTAAGAAAGGTCGAGGTCATCATGCTACAATGGGGAAGTCTTCTTCTGGTGGAGTTTCCCAAATGGAGATAACAAATTTGCTATCTAATTTCAAGTAGGACATCATTAATAATATGACTACGCACCTAGACACTATGCAAGCTTGAAGGAAACATGAGGAGGCTGAGACAGTTTTGGCCGAGTTCTGTCCATACTGCAGATAGAAGAAGCGTGACTGTAAATGCAAGATGGTGGCTAATTTGGAAGCCAGACAACTACCTACTAACTTCAAGCCAGTAGATGGTGATGATGATCAAGTGTTCTTTGTTGCACAAAGGAGACCATGGGCCCAAAGACAAGGTATGCCTCAAGATCCTTGAACTTTTGGTAATCCTTATTCTGGCTATAATAACCATTGGCAACATGCATATGGACCACCACCCTGGAATCCACCTCAACCAAATTGGCCTAATTATCAGAACCCACAATGGCAATCCCCTCAAGGAGGTTGGCAGCAGCCACAAGGGCAATGGACCCCACCTTCAAGAAATTGGCAGCAAAATCCTCAATGGCGAGGTCCTTAGCAATGGAAAAACCAGTCCTTTGGATTCCTGCAACTTCCACAGCCACAACCACAGGCCCTTATGCTGCCTCCTGCAACAACTACCACAAATCCTAGACCTCCAAAACAAACGCCTCTGCCTGCCCAGCCGCTGCCAAATCCCAATAATAAGCAACAACAACAGCCACGACAGCCTGCATATCTTGCTGAAGCCAACCAATACCAAGCTTATGCCTTAAACGTTAATGACATCCATTTGAGGTTTGGAACCACTTTACCTACTCCAAAACCACCTTTGATTACTGAAATACCAGATTCTTCCCTTGAAGAATCCACTGCACCTATTGTTCCTGCTGAGCACAAGTCCATAACTGATATAGTTTCTAAGGAGCCTATTTTGCAAAATCAAGACAATCCACTTTTTCCTCAAAGGTTGCAAAGTACTGCATCTAAATCCATGGAAGAACCCACTTTTGACATTCTGGACCAGCTCAAGAATGTGCAGATTCAAATCCCTTTATTTCAGGCTATCAAAGATATTCCCATTTTTGGAAAAGCTATTAAAAATGCCTATTTGAAGAAGCCTGGATGAAAGAAAAAAGATCCTCAAACAATTCATGTCTTAGGGAAATTGGCTGATATAATGTTGGGAAATGTAGTCATTCCAAAGTATATTGACCCTAGAAGTCCTGTAGTGCAGATACATATAAATGGCCAAGTTGTAAAAAATGTTTTGATTGATTTAGGTGCTGCCATTAATGTCATGACAAAGCATACTATGGACTCCCTGAATATTTTAAACATTAGGTCTACACCCACAGTTCTGCAGTTTGCAAATAGCTCCACAGTTAAACCTGATGGGATAGTGGAAGATGTAATTGTCACTCTTGAATCTTGGGAGTACCCTACTGATTTCACAATATTATCAGTTAAGGCAACTTTAGGAGGGTATCCAGTTATTCTTGGTAGACCATGGTTAGCAACTGCTGATGCTTTTATAGGATGTCATTCTAGAGATATGACCATTTCTAATGGACAGTCCACAAAGAAATTGGCTCTGTATCTGCCTGCTAAACCTCAACCAGATTTGTCCCAGCCTGTTTGGCCAGATGAGGGGGAAGAAGCTGAAGAAGTCAATTCTTTGGCTCAATTAATGATGATTCAAAATGATCCATGCTCACAACTTTAGAGTGAAGATTCTTTTCTTTTTCAAATTCTATAGTACAACTCTGATACGGGTAGTTCATCTGATCCACATGGTACTCATTTACAATGTTTCCTGCAGCAACCAGACTATGAAAGTTCACTGCCTAAACTTCCAGTGATTTTTCATAATTTGCTTCCACAAAAGGTACAAACATCACCTGTATATTCTATAAGTAATCTTATTAAGCAGATAGAATTGTCTCCAGATCATTGTTTGAATGTCAATAGCAAGTTGTCACAATCTCAAGAGGTTGTCTTATTAAAAATGCTACAAGAACAACATAAAACTTTTGCATGGGAATATGGGGACATGCAAGGGATAGATCCCCGAGTTTGTACTCATAAGATATATATCAAAGAGGATTGTTCACCAATTAGACAACCTCAAAGAAGAGTCAACCCAGCACTTAGAGAAATAGTTAAAAGTGAGCTTCAAAAGTTGCTTGATGCTAGTGTTATTTATCCAATCTCTGACAGTCAATGGGTTTCTCCACTAGTCATTGTCCCCAAGAAAGGTGGAAAATGGAGGGTGTGTGTAGATTATAGAGAGTTGAATAGTTCCACAAAAAAAGATCACTTTCCACTACCTTTCGTAGATCAGGTACTAGACTCATTATCTAGCAAAAGATATTTTTCCTTCTTGGATGGTTACAGTGGGTACAATCAGATAAAAATTGCCCCTGAAGATCAAGATAAGACCACTTTTACCTGTCCATGGGGAACATTTGCTTATTCGGTCTTTCCTTTTGGTCTATGCAATGCACCAGCAACATTTTAGAGAGCAGTAATTAGTATCTTTGCTAACATATCTCATGAATGTATGAAGATTTATATGGATGATTTCACTACCTATGGAGTCACATTTGAAGAAGCACTGGTAAATTTAGAAAAGGTATTGGAAAGGTGCAGGGAGCAAAATTTGTCTCTAAATAGTGAAAAGTGTTTTCTAATGATGGAAGAAGGTATTGTTCTATGTCATCATGTTTCAAAGAATAAAATTTAGGTTGACCCTGCTAAAATTGAAGTTATTCATAATTTACAAACTCCTGCAAAACAGAAAGATGTCAGAAGTTTCCTTGGCCATGTCGGGTATTATAGAAGGTTTATAAAAGATTTTAGTAAAATTTTCAACCCACTTTATGCCCTGCTAACAAAGGATTCCCAATTCGAGTGGACAGAAGCCTGTGAAAAATCTTTCCTGCAACTAAAGGACTTGCTTACTAAAGCCCCTGTTCTTCAAGGTCCCAAATGGAACTTGCCTTTTCACATACATGTTGATGCTTCTGATTTTGGAATAGGAACAGTTCTAAGTCAAAAAGAAAATTCAATTAAGCACGCTATTTACTTTATTAGCAAGAACCTTCAAGGTCCTAAGCTCAACTATACTGTTACTGAAAAGGAATTGCTTGTAGTAGTGTATGTTTTAAATAAATTTAGGCATTATGTCACAGGTTATCAGATATTCGTTCATACTGACCATGCAACAAACAGGTATCTGATGAACAAACCTGCCATCTCTGGTAGGTTGGCATGATGGCTCCTGTTGTTACAAGAATTTGACATTACAATCATTGAAAAACTAGGAAGAGCTAATGTTGTAGCTGACTTTTTATCAAGACTTCAATCAGCTGCACCTATTGAACATGAGATCATTGATGACAAATTCCCAGATGAACACTTAATTTCCATTGCTGCACATACACCATGGTATGCAGACATTGCCAATTATCTAGCAGCAAACAGAATACCAGCTCATTTTTCCCCAAAAGAAAAGAAGTTGTTAATTGAGAAAAGTTTTAATTTTTCATAGATTGCAAATTGTCTGTTTTATACTGGACCTGATCAACTAATGCGAAGATGTGTAAGAGAAGATGAGACTTATGATATCTTGCATGCTTGCCATGATGAACCATGTGGGGGACATTTTGCAGCAAAAAGAACATCAATGAAGGTTCTTATAATAGGGTACTACTGGCCAACATTACACAAGGATGCTGTGGCCTATACAAGGAAATGTGACAGATGCCAACGTATGGGAAGACCAACTAAATTAGATGAAATGCCACTATATCCGTAGGTAATTGTCACCCCTTTTGATAAATGGGGGATGAATTTTGTGGGACCAATTGATCCACCCTCAAATGGAAAGTCATACATTCTAGTTTGCATAGACTGTCACCAAATGGGTTGAGGTAAAAGCTATGACTCATGCTCGGGATAACAAAGTTGCTGAGTTTCTGTACGACCAAATTTTTACTAGATTTGGAGTCCCAAGAGAGCTTGTAACTGATCAGGGAGCTTAGTTTACATAAAATCTAATCACTGCACTAATGAATGACTATAAAATCAAACATAGGAAGTCCAGCCCCTATCATCCTCAAGCCAATGGTCAGGCGAAGGTAACAAATAGGGAAATAGAGGCAATCCTCACAAAGATAGTACAGATCCATAGAAAAGATTGGAGCAATAGACTTCCTAAAACAGTTTGGGCCTACAAAACTACATGGAAGACAACAACTGGGTTTACACCTTTTGAGCTGCTTTATGGGAAAACAGCTATGTTGCCCATAAAATTTGAGCATAGAACTTTGAGGACAACTCTTGAACTCAATATGGACATATCTGAAGCACAACAGGACCGTCTCCTACAGCTAAATGCTTTGGACGAAATGAGAAAAGCCACCCTGCAACATACAGAAGCAATCCAACATCAAAGGAAGAAATGGCATGATCAGCACATCAAAACTAAGAAATTTTCTGTTGGAGATTGGGCTCTATTATATGAGTCTAAATATCAAAAAAACTAGGGTAAGCTCAAAACACGCTGGCTTGGCCCCTATGAAGTTGAAAATGTGTTTGACAATGGAGCTATACAGTTGGTGACAATTGATCTAGTCTGTTCCAAATTGCTAGTTAATGGCCACCGACTCCGGTTGTACCATAAACCAATCTTAAAGGAAGAATTCATGCAACAATTTGTTCAGGTTCCTCCCGCTACTCTTCTTGCAGCCGAAGGATTTAGCCTTTCTCGTGCAGCGTTACCGTAATTTTTAAAAAAATATGCCCATAATAAAGGTTTTCTTTTTAAAAAAGAAATCCCTTTTTCTCCATTTTCATTTATCGCCCCCATCTCACTTCTTTATCTTCCATCCATCCATCCCATCCATCCATTCCATTCGTCCAACTCATCCACCCACGTAACCCACCCACCTCATCCATCCGCATCAACCTTAATTAAGATATCTTTCCCACTTGTCAATTCATGTGACACCGTCATCTTTCTTCACACGTACGTGCAATTATCAAGGTACGCCATATCTTTTCTTATCGCATATTTGATTTATTTCCTTCTATTCATTTACTGCTATGCATGTACCGGTCATTATTACTTGAATCTCTACCTATTCCTTAATACATGTGAGGACACATGTCACACTTTAAGTAGGGGGCAGGGTAATCCATCTTTTAAAACCTATCTTTTCGCTGCTGCCATAACTACACAAATAACCTTTCTTTAATACTTTTCAGGTACTTTCCAAATATGATTGCATGTCCTTCTTTATTGCATATTTTTCTTGTAAACTATGATTAAGACTGCTTGTTCAAAAAGTTCATTTTTAGAAAAAAGAAAGAAATGTGACGACACGGCAGAAGAAAAACCAGAGCAGAAAGGGAAACAGAGAATTTGAATCTTCAGCAAGGAATTGAGTTCAGCTAAGAAAAACTGTAAATATGGGTGGTCAGTTGGTGCGACATGAGCCAGTAGCTCATGAATTATTATCGAAAAATCCGCAAACAGTCCACGCATTCAGCCTCTGTGGATGGTTAAATTATTTTTTGAGCTTAAATGATTTTGATGAGGAGGCTGCTGGAGAATTTTTGAGAACCCTTTCTGAAGGGGAAGCCACTGTATGGGGTCTAACGGTTGTTGCAACTGAAGACAGAATTGCTGAAGTAACCGGGCTTCCGACCGTTGGAGAAAACTTCTCTTCAGACGCTGCAGCTGCAAGGGCTGAGTTTTCAATGCCTCCTGAAGGACCCCTAGAAGTCTCCAAGCAAGGGTGCAAGTGCGTGTTGTTGCCTCCTCCTTATTCAGAGTATGCCACTTATATAATCAGGTATTTAACCTATGAAGGCCATTTCTCTTACCTACATTCTCATCATTTTGAATTATTAAGCTATATGAGGCATGGGTTAGTTGTAAATGTTCCAAATTTCTTGTTAAAATTTTTAGAACAAAGTGCCCACAGAACTCAACAAGGGAAAGACAATTCTGTTGCTCATCGTGGCCTTATTAAATTATTGATTGAGCACTCTTTGAGGGATGTCTCACCTCTCTCCTGGCAATAATTTGTTGCCCAAAAAAGTTTGCAAATTCTACAACCCCCTAGGGTACTTACCCCATAGCCTCAAAGAAAGAAGAAATAAATTGCATCTACCAGTAGAACAGGGCAAGGATCATCTACTCTTGTAGCACCTGGTCCTGTAGCTTTTACACCTGAATCCTTTGCTAGGGTACAAACTAGGTCTGCCACTAGGAGAGAGAAAGGAAAAACAAAGGCAGAAGGGTCCCCATAATCTGACCCTCGTTCTCAGAAAAGGAAATGCTCCTCTCCTGCAGCTGTTTCTCCTACAACAACACCTGTTGCTATTACTAGTTCACCATCATCCTCTAGTAGGGCAGAGCCCTCTGAATAAACAAGAAAAAGGAAAGCAATCGGAACACCTCCTACAGCCGCATCAGTGCCAAGAAGGGTTTCCACAAGGAAACAATCTAAGACCTTCCCTGCTTCACCTCAACCGGAGGTTATTATGATTTCAGAAGGGTTTGTTGAGTCTGAATTTAATGTTTCTCAAAATGTGTCCGAGGATGTTGCTAAGAGTTCATTCGTTCCTGAAGAGGAACAAATTAAAGCAAAAGAAACAGGGCATAATGAGCAAGGGTTACCAAATCTTGATGATTTGGCTGCTGCTGCTATACAATTTTCGAAGGAAGCATAGACTTCTCCACTGCAGTGACAAGAAGAATTTATCTTGCAGCAAGAGCAAGAACAGATTGAACAATTGAATGTGCCTAGTGAAGTTGTATTTCACCCTGCAATTTGTAACGCCATTGTTGTGTATAGGAGGACATTTTTAATTGAGTTTCTAGAATATGTTAAAGCTAATTGGGAAGTAGTTACATTGCAAACCCTAACTTTTTGACACATAGCCCAAACTGACATGCAAAAAAGCCTATGGGAAGTAGAAAAGAGGAAATTGAAAAAGAAAATTGAAAGTCAAAAGCAAGAAATTGCTGAGTTGAAAGCAAAAATGGATGAAATGTTAAAAACGACTGGCTAGATTATGGAATGTAGACCACCTCCCAAAGTTTATGCTCTGTGCCTTAAAGAACAGTTTTTTATGGTTTCAATTGATGAGAATTTTCAGAAACCAAGATCCTATAATTCATACTGCCAAAGAATTTTATGAAGCATACCAAGCAGCCCCTAACTGGTTAAGGAATTCTCTATGTGAATTCTATTTGCATGGCTTTTTAATACCTTTTGAAACAGAATGGAATCCTCTTCTATATATTGGTGATATTCATTTAAGAGCATTTATGTCATGGGCAGCAAATGAGGCGAATTATGGTAGGCAGTGGGAAAAATATGAGGAAGCTGAGAAAATAGAGCCAGTTCCATTACGCTCTCAAAGTTCAAACCCCCATGCAATGTTGAAAGATTGATTTGCTCTGACATATGGTATTAATAATGTTTTAGCCTGAGAGAAAATATTTGATATCAGAAAACAAGTATATGATGAATTCTAGGCACAACAATATTCGTTTTGGAGACTAGCATATATCGGAAGTGAGAAAAGATGGGAGAGATTAACTATTGGGTTAAGAAAGTCAGAACCACATGGTCCCCTAAATTTCACAGCAGCTCTCAAATGAACCAGTAGATATATTCAATTGGGACTTCAAACAAGATTTGAACTGTGGCTGCCACTGACATTCAGACCCCCTGTGCTAATGTGGCCCCTCTATCCTCACCAGGCTACAAATCTTAACAATGAATTAGAAGACTGAAGGTATGAAAGGTGCCGAGATTTCAGAGGATTTTATTACAAGTTTGGAAATCCATTCTAGAGTCATGCAACCACCACTAACTTCAGAGAAACCACTAGAAAAGTTAATGCTGGAGGACTAGCATTGGGCTAAATAGGGGGCAGTGATGAGCTTAAAATGTGTTCATAAATTGGATGTTATGATAAACTTTTAAATGCCTTTACTTTTGTTATTTCATGGCTGTTTAAACTTTCTTGAAACCTTTTATTGGGATATCCTGTAGCAAGATACTTTTATATTCCTGCAGCTCATTGTGTTGACTTGATTGCATTTATTGCCCTGTTGACTCCCTAAAATGACTGATATATCGTATACAGTTTTTGAATGATGAAGTAGATTTAAATGTGTGATTAATGAATAGATATCATGTATGTGCCATATGTCTTTTCTTTCGCATCTGTTACCTTTTGTTTTGCAGGTTGTTGAAGAATGATCAAGTCAAGCACAGCCGATCTTGGCCTTGCTGTAAAGTCCATTTCCTGCACGACTTCGAGGAAGCTCCGGTGAAGACTCTTTGACCGAAACCATGGGAAATAATTTTAATGACAGTCAATCTGGAAAGAGTGGAGCGCTAAATTCTCTCCGAATTGGGTTGAACGCATAAATTCATTATGAAGTTTTTTCCTTGATTTAGGGATATACTTTACTTCCACGTCTTTCTTTGATAGGGTTAGTTAGTTAGTTGCTCATCTATTTTTAAATAAAGTTCTCCTCCTGCACGAGAGAGAAGGGAGATGGAGAGATGATAGTTAGAGAAGGATAGAAGCATAGTAATAGCAGATATCATGTAAGAGTCAGTATGATAATGAGAAATAGAATCTGTATGATCAGAGACAGTTTGTTGTTAGTTTCCACATCAACAAAGCAATGTATACCATTCTGTTTTCATGAATAAAGTTTGATGGAGTTTTGAGTTTAGCATCTGTGTAATCGGTAGATGCTTGCTAAGGGGGCCCACTTAGTAAGTATCTGTAGATAGTTAGTTAGTTGTTCTTTTCTATTGATCTTCAGTTAGCTTTCATCTTTGAAGTTTTCATACAAACTCAGTCTTATAGTGCTCCTGCAGCATAGAGAGTCCATCCCTGTGACTGTTCCTGCAGCATAAGGCCAGTTCATAGTTTGTGTTTCAGTCATAGTTGTTATGGTTTCTCTCGTAGTCAAGTTAAAGAATTTTGCATTACCTTCCTGTGGCGTAGATAGAATTCCTTTCCAGAATGTATTTCTGCTAAGATTTGACCAAAACTAGTTCCTAGTGCATATATTTTTCCATGCCATTTAAAGTATACATCCCCTGGTTTGACAAGTAAATGAAAATCCACAGAGAGGTATTAGTCACCTGTCGGAATGTCCAATTCCCAGGAAAGGTTTTATTGTGATTTTCATATCCTTTTGTGGGCGCGACCAGTTTCAACAAATTTAGAAAGTCCCCCCAATTTTTTAATGCTGGGATCTGCCAAACTTCTCTCTAAGTTTAACTTGGAGTTTAAAGAATCCATGACTTTTTTTTCTCTTTTATTGTTTTCCAATGTTTTATTTGATGCTTCAATTTTTTTGCAGTAACCGACCCTTGGGTGCAGTCCCCGTTTCCAACCTCCAAATTACATGTGATATTTGAGTTTCTATAGTCAGAGCACAATATGGTTTCTTTGTTATCAAAGCCCCCCACGACCCTGACAGTGTCATCACTGACCATTGGACCCTTACGTTCTGGTGGGATTTTCTCCTCGTTAACATAGACAGTCGAGGGTTTTTGTGACACATTTTTTTTGATAAGCAAATTTTTTTTCCTCAAGTGCCCCTCTTTTTGGCATACGTAACAAGAGTTTAGCCCCCCCAGAATTTGGAGAGCATAGTTTGTGAAAGTTGACCCAAGGTTTATTCTCAGAATGTCTAGGATGTTAATCCTAGGGTCTAAAGACACTAACACTCTCACATCAGTGTGGGGGAGTGTCATTTTAACATTATAAATTTTTAGAGTCCACCCATAAGGCTCGAGCAATAATGAAATGAAATTCCAAATTCTTAGAGGAATGTTTTTAATGACAACCCATCTTGAGCAAGATAGAGCCAAAATTTCTCACTAATGGCATCTGGCGACTAGGCCAATGCCCTAAAAATATTTTTTTCTGATTCTCCAAAATTGCTTACTCAAAACCCTAGCTTTCATGTCATGATTTCTAAGAAAGACCACAAATAGGCCTTTATGGGTCATTCTACAAAATGAAAAGAAAATTCCCAGTTTTTCCTCCATACATCTAACAACTAGGCATCCATGTATCTTCTCATTGGGATTTTGTTAATATCCACGGTGGAAAGGAAAATCCCTATGTTTTTTAGTTTATTATCTTCTTCAACCAAAACCCTATTGAGTTCATCATTTTGAAAAATAGAGTCAATCTTAGGCTGGTCAAGGGTGCACTTATCTTCACTGCGCACCCCATTTGCAACACCTTGGATTGCCTTGATGATAAATTTAGCACCAGATGGAAACTCCACCCTCTCACCCGCGACCACTTCCTTGAATTTTTTTTTTTTGCACCGTGTCATTCATACCATTGATTTGAGAAGAAGGGGCACTGTCTGGGGGGTCTAAATCCCTGAGCATCACAACTAGACAACCAAAATCCTACCATACATGAGCAACAGCCAGGTGAGGAGACCACCTCATGCTTTAGCATTTCCACCGCTAGGAGATTGCTACAATGAAAGAAAAATTATGGAGGAGGACTAAGCCTCCCCCATGCACATCATCAAAACTTGCAACAAGCCCACAAAATGAAACCCTGGGTTGCAGAGCCCTTGTGATTTTTCCCAAAAATGCAAACCATCAATTCTATTGGAATAATTTTAGAAATGAATATCATAAGACTAAATTGGAAGTAAGAGTGTAGAAATATCATATTGGAGTGTTGAACATCAAAACTGTGGTAACAGTGTTATAATAGTTGACTGGGCCAATACAAATGTGGAAGGACTGTGTTGAACTGTTTGAAAGTTATAACAAAATTCCAATCAATGCACACATAGGGACCCCCATAGGTAGTGTTTCCTCCTCCATCTCCATCAAAGCAACAACCATCCTCTCCTATATATTCCCCTATTCCTCCAACATCAACTAAAGTGCTTGTGTACGATTAAGATGAAGTGCCAATTACATCCTTTAGGATAGGTACTTCAGCAAAATCTCCACCAAAAGAGTTAACCAGGGAAGAATTGATTGAGCAACTTAAGACTTATGAGGAGATGTGCCAACATTTTTATAGATCAGTTTATTTGAATAATATGAAGATTGTAACAGTAGTGCTAGAACATATAATAAAAGGATTGAAAGAAAAATAAATAGCATTCATTCAAATTATTCCTCCATGTAGGATGCAATAAGGAGTTTTGATAAGGATAAGGAAGTTGCTATCCCATTAATGGACAAGTGGATCTCTAGATTTCAAGAATTGAGATACATGGCTATTGGACGAAAGCATGATATAAATAAACCACTAAGCATCATTCGAACTCTCAAAATTGTAAATGGGATTAAGGAGTATCAGAGGTTGATTGACCGATTGGAGAAGAAAATCAAGGAGCTAGTGCAAAAAATTGATGAATGGGGTTTCAATTTTCTCCCTAATATTTTGAATGATGGTAGTGAAGTTAAGCCCCTTCAACAATGGAAAGATTAAGTGAGTAGTGTGATAACCACTCAAGAACCATTGATTTGTGATACAGTTAGTATAGAAATGTTGAAGGATAATATGTATAAGCTTTCTCACATAGGGAATTTCCTTGAAGATTTTGATAAAGAAGCTAACCAAGTGGTTATAAAGTATAGCCCATACAGGATTAAGGAAAATGAGGTCATTGCATATAATTTACCTTTTGATGGAGACTTTGAGCTTTGGAAGACAAAGTATGTTGATATCCCACATTTGTGAGTTGCCTTTCAATTATAGGGTGGTAATGAATTTTGACCTTCATGTCTTCAACAAGTAATGGTTTTTAGTAAAGGATGGTTGCAAGAGGAGGAATACAATACATGCCCTATAAACAGTATAGATTAGGCCTTTGTACTATCAATGTTTAATTATTGTTCCCCCCTAAATTCAAAATTGATGACATAAGGATGCTAATGTGGAGGTACTTTACCTTTTTTCTCTTCTTGTTTTCATGATTTTGGTCCTAAATTTTTTAGAGCATGTGGAAATGGTGTTATTACTTGTGGACAATATCCCCATTGACTAAAGTTCCTTTTGAAAGGAAAGAAGTGTCTTAACCAAAAAATAGAAATGACTTTTGTCTCATCCAAGATATTCCCCTTCACAGTTTACAAATATAATTGTAGTTTGGGATGAATTGTAATTGTCAAATGAAAAAGTGACATGTGTACATTGGCTTGAGGATTATTTTTCTCCTTTGTTTTTATAAAAGGGAATTTAGGGCCAATTGTATGGGTTGTTGATTGATTTTAGAGATCAATTTTGTAAGAAAAAATACAAATAATAGAAGAGTTTGTATCTAGGCTAATAGTATTTTTTTTATGTAAACAATTTTTATAACAATACTAGCATTTTGAAATATAAAGAATGACATGATTTCAAAGCCAATTCTCTCCTAGTGTATTCATTATTTGAATTATCAATGAAATAATCAAGGGTTGTTTCAATGGTCTTCATTGTGTTATGATGAATGTATGGTTTTTTCTTTGTCCTAATTCAAAGAATCAGTTAAATTGCTTGGATGAAACCATAGGTTTATGTTATTTGAGTATCAGGATATGATAATGAGTTGTGGTTTTAGAATATCTTAGCATAATGTTGTAATGTAGCATTGTAGGAGCTCTGTAATGCTAAGTGCTAAGCTGTTGTTAAAATTGGTTTGCATTTGATTAGGCATTGTACCCTAGGTTAAGGCACTATTCTGAGATTTGTGTTTGTGTTGCAATATTCTTGATCATTCACAAACAATAAATTCAAATCACTTAATTCTTTAAATTCTTGTTGAAATGTATGTCAATTCAAGGTTTACCATGCTCTATTCTTTTGAAATAATTAATGTGTAAATGATTTGTCAAATCTTTGCATCTATTGAATTGTCAAGCAATTAGGTGTAGAGCTTATCTATTATTTACAATGTACAAGGTTAATTGGCATAGGAGATCTTAAATACATTTTGTGGGATCACCATCTTAGGTTTTCCAGAGCCTAAAGTGTAGGAGGAAAGCCTATCCAAGCTTTCACTCATTTGTTGGTCAATCCCTCCAATTAGCTAACCATTAGAAAATTGGAAATTCCATAGGCTATTTTGTGAGATTAGCTTGGTTCATTAAAAATAACCAATAGGTTCTAGATCAAATAGAACCTTGCACAATGAAACTTTCCTAACCCAAAATAATGATTACAAAATATTATTTCTTAAACAATTACCAAAAAATATTGGAATAAAAAACTTTTACATTTGGGATGCTTCTCTTTCTTCACATTCTTGCTATGCCACACTTTGGATAACTCTCTATTAACTAGTAGTAAAATGTCACACTAATTCCATTTTAATTGTAAATTACACCACTTCAAATAAAATATTCACACATGATGAATAATTACCATTACATCACTAATTTCATATTTAATCTCCAATAATGTAAAAGATCCCACCTCAAATTGCATTAATATTCTCTAGCACTAAATACAAAGGGGGTCATAATTAAAATAAATAAAAACTAAACCTATAAAAATTTAAATACTGATCTATCCATTCCCTCGAAAATGAGAAATTTACTATACAACATTGTGATATGTTTGTGATCAACTTCAACATAAACCAAGAAATCCATCATTAAGTCTAATTTATTTTGTAATATTAAAATTTAATGTATAGGATTTTTTTCAAAAGTATTTACAATCAACATTTAATCACCTTTTATAATCAAATTATTTACCATTTTAGAAGAAACCATCTCCATCCCTTCTATTAAAGCCTTCTCACTCAAACTCATTGTTACTTTTGTTTAAAATTACTATACACAAGATCACCTTTAAAATTATTTAAATCAAAGCCAGCTCAAATTATAAATCCAAATGCATCATCAAAGTTCAATTTTACATATTTTTCTTATTTAAATTTTTTATTTCCAATATTAACTACTCTTAATCCTTTGAAGAAAAATTATGATAATACATTTAAATTTCCATTCACATAAGAAAGTATTCAAATTAAAAAATCACTCTCTTATCATGATTATCATCAAGCTTGGACCTTAGGAAGAACAATACTATATTTCATAAACTTGATCAAGTAAACTACAAACTAAGTGAGACAAACCACCATCCTTAAAGATATAGGAGAGTATAAAGGAATCAATGTCCTGTGAAACATTAATATTATCCAACATTAAAGGACTCATTTTTATTAATTAGTGAAGCAAGAAAAGTACATAACAAAAAACAACATATACTACATCAAGTAAGAAAACTACATAGCATGAACCAACATATGTTACATCATATAACATGTATAACATGAAAAAAAGAGGAATTCTCATGAATTCCATAATTTGTTCTTGAACATATATATATATGATAGAAAAGAGATCAAAGCAAACAAATATTACCAAATATTAATATCATTTTTCCACTCCAAAAAATAATATAATTGAGATAAATTAATTAAATAACAAACACACCTCTATGAAACCATATAATTGTCAATCTGTAGAAATAAACATTTCAAGTTTTAAAAATCAAGGACAAGATGAAATCCTAGAGATGACTAAATAATCTAATATGCAGCAGGCAACAAAATACTATCTTAATATAGATGAAGTAGACAATATTATCTAGCAGAGGCCCACAAAACAGGATTGATCAGCTAACACGAATAATCTTGAGGCCACGGCCGCCAAGATTAAATCCGCGTTCAGCGATCAAGATGGAATCCAGAATTTGCACTGCGGCGATGACTCCTTGAATGACTTTAACATGAAAAGTGCGTTGTTATCGCCGCCTCCACCAGTTCTGGACTGCCCCTTATCGACGGTTATATTCGTACCGTCTAAGTCTTTGCCGTTCATACCCTCGATGGCGGCCATCATTGCCTGCTCATCGCTGAAAGTCACGAAGCCGAACCCGGACCTTCCAGTTTCGCGGTCATCTACAATCTAAACAAATAAAAACTCAAATCATAAGATCCCATAAAGACATTCATCACGAACGGTCTTGGAGCACCAACTCCATCTATAAAGTAATAATAACACAAAATACTTTTATAATCTGAAGAATAAAAGGACGAGTATTTAAACGGCCATTACTTTGCACTCAAGGACCTGGCCAAACTGGCTGAAAGAGTTACGAAGGCCGCGTTCATCAGTTGTCCGGGCAAGCCCGCGCACAAGGCAGCGAAACTCAATTCCAGATGAAGTCATTTTTAGATAGATACCCCCAAAAGCTCAACCGCCAAAAACACAGAGAAGAAACTATGCTGTCTGATCGAACAACAGAATGAAAGAACCCTGGAACGACAAAGCCAACGAAAAGGCGTCAGGAGCAGTCAAGATAGCACAAGAAACCCTTTGGCCTTAACCACTTCTTATAGTACCTGATCTACTATTCCTAACCCAGATCTGCCTTAACCACAGCTCTTACACGATCGTGAGCAGACATGCTGGCCCCTATTTTATTTTATTTCATCTGAATTTTCCCGCAAGTCTTCAATTCCATGAAATGATCGTGGCAGTACGCAAATTTTGGCAAATTGCTCAACAACTCTGTAATATATAAAATTTAATGAAGTTGCAAGCTGTCAATGTAAACCAGGTATTATTTTTTAATATATATGTTTATAGTAAGATATAAAAATCTAGGAATGGAGAAAACATGTCAATTTGTTGCCATTATTTTGGTTTAAACAATACATTCTAAGCTTTGACTTATATAATTGGTTCACCTAAAATCATGCTAATGTGGAAGATACTAGGGGCTTGCTGAAACATGACACTTTGATCTTTCATTAGGAAGAGGGGAGAATACATGAACTATCAGAATGGACTTCTATTCTTATTCCATTGCAATAATAGAGAGGACATGAATTTAATAATTATGTGTCATTTTTCCACTTCACCATCAGGAGGTCAAGTAATTTTCATATTAATAAATAATATAAAAGATTTCTCCCGGAGAAAGCATTTTGCCTATCAAAATATTAAAAAACAAACGAAAATATCTATATATAACTATTTTTAATATTTAATAAATATTGTGGATGATAAATAAATATAGTGAATGCATATATATAATAGTTATACAATTATATCAAAATATTAAATAAATATAGCATATGATAAATAATTTTAATTGAACACTTTAAAATGTATAAATATGGTGATAAATTATTCAAATATCTATTTAGTTAGTTCACTAAAGAGTAGGAGGATAAGATATTGCTAATGTTGAGGTGAGAGTCGAGTGTATGGCAATGGGTGCAAGAGTATGTGTAATAAATTTAGATTGTAAAAAGAAATATGTGTGGATGCTTGTAATCATAATACCTTTTTTTTTTAAATTGTAATTAACAAAATACCCATCCATTATTGAACTAGCTTATCAAATGAATCCCATTGTATACTTATAGGCCTAATTTACTTTAGTTTGTGACATCTACTATTTTCTAAACCTTAATTCCATAGCATCCCAAAAACATAGAATCATTTCATGTTCTATATCCATCAACTAAGTCATGTTTTAATGTCAAGCACAATATGGCTACCAAAATTCAATCTAGTTGTGTCTTTGTGTTGACCAATTTTAAACAAGTTAAGACCAAACTAGAGGATTTTTTTTTTTGTGAGGTCTCTCACATTCATTAGAACCAAGAATGTAATCAATATTCTACTTTTAATAATAATCACATCAAGACCAAATTTTTGGAGACGCATATCAATTCAAGATTAACTCTACGAAACCAACAATTGATAGTTCTTCTAAGGAATTAATCATTGATGATGGGTTAATGTGTACGATGTTTACCCAATTTACTATGGATGAAAGATTATTATGATGTCATGTTTACTCAAGATTATTTTAATTTGTATCAAGTTTGTAGAGTCATTGATAATGCTGTTAATATTTGAACAAGAATATGATTATTATATTCCCTTCCTTTTGGACTTGTCATTGTGTTACATTTTGGTTAAGGTCAACAATAGTATCATTTCTCATTTATTACTTACACCTATAAAAAAATTGGTGTAACATTAGTCCAAGGATTTCCTTAAGACTTCAATCCTTAATTACAAAAACATTTTATCCTTGAGTTTAAAATCAACATCATAACCATTAAATTATCCTTATTTTACATATAATATTCTATAGGTCTTCATTAATATAAAGATTGTAGATAATAAGCTATCTAAAATATTATATGAAGGGATCTTAAGATTCACAAAATTAGTCTATGAATTTTAATGCCCCATATTTTTATTAGGATTAATCTTCAAACTTACTTAGAAATTATCTTGTTTCCCTTGTTAATTATGAATCTAGTTAATAAAACTCAAAATATGAACTAAACTGATATCCCTCCAACCCTCTATATTCCCTTTATAGAAAATGAATCATTTAAATTTTCCCTATGCCTCAAGTGTTCTTTAAATATAAAAAATTTCCATAAGATGTCATGAATTCTAGTCATTGTTTTCCAAGCATATTTTAGACCATTCATCTCTCAAAGTTTCTCTTGATCCAAAATGTGACTATATGAAAGAGGGCTACTGTAAATAGTTAGAAGTATAACATGTTAAATCCAAAGCTAAGATCATACTACACCAAACTTGATAATCATATCACATCTATAAAAATCATGGAGAAATATCTCATTCAAATCTAGAGCCAAGCTCTTGGGTAATAGTAAAATCATGACATTCTCACATCTATAGTAAATCTACAAGAAACTATTTGTGTTATTTCTAGTTGAACCCTAAAAAAACCTGTAAAGGATAACCAACTCTTATGCTCAAAGACTTCCAGATTAGGGGCCAATGAATGAGAGATAGATTTAACACTTTTCTTCCCTACATTTTAGGCTCTATAAGACCTAGGTGGGTATCCCTATATGTAAAGTAGATAAGATTCATTCAGATGAAGAGGGCTTATAGGGTTAGTTACAACCCTTGTTCGCATTTAAGTTTAGGTATGTAGCAAGAAACGTAAGAAAATCTAAACTAAGAAAGTAGGGGAAAGGTTTATGAATATTAAGTTTGTTTTGGAGGATGGAGAAGCAAGACCAATACTTGTTTGGGAAATAGAGTCATACTTTAGCATTTTATGTGACAAAACAAATATATTATGAGGTTCTCCTACAAGATTATCACCTTATTACAATGAAACCTAGACAAGCCTATTGTGTAATAACACTTAATAATACCTAGAAAATGATAACATACCCATTAATTCATGGAAATCATTTAATCTATCCCTTGGAAAAATAGAAGACCAATAAACTAATTTAGAAAGGAAAATGTGTTTCAAGTAACTCACATAACCCTTCATTACATAATTTAAAGAATATCATTATTCACAACATGAGAACATTTCGTAATAAAGTATCCCATATATGTTGTGGTTCATAATACATAGGAGATGCAAAGTAATGGCTTATAAACATAGATCTTCACTTGTTAGCACTCAACAATATTCTGTACATAGGCCCTTGACCATCAAAATTTGAGAACCCAAAACAATAGATATTGTACTTGAATCTAGTATAATTAGGTATAACAATGGAAAGGCTTAATGTGACATCTATAAAACAACCAACATTGGGGATAACTAGAACCTACATTATCGAGTGGAGAAATACCCTATGCTTGCACACTCAATTCCCATGTCAAACATACCTACTACATGTACATGATAGAAAAAGCACAATATAACTTCTTGATCATGTACAACATCATACATCTTATAAGAAAAACATCAAAAAATATATACAACAAAACATCATATATGAATACATGCATGTATATTAAGAATATATAAATATATATATACACATATAGATACAAACACACACACACACACATGTATACATATATGTGTATACCTATATTTATATATATATATACACACACATACATCTATACATGTATATATATTATATATACATACTGGTACATATATGTATGCATATATATGTATATATACGTATATTTATGTAGAAATATGTATATATATAAAAAAACAAGAATGAGTAAATATATAGTTTAAGAATAAACATATAATGATAACACAAGTATCTTGTAATATACACGAAGTTCTTGGTGTAAATACAAAATAATATGAAGAGAAAATCTCATTCGAAATGACCGAGTGTTAGTCTACTATTCCAAGTCTAAAACAAGACTATGAAAATGCAAACACAAGAGGCTTTACAACTTTTGTGTAGTTGGGGAGTGTGTTATATGTGTCTACTAAAGCTATGGTTCTTTTTCTTGGTATATGTGTCTTTGTCAGGAAGTTTATCCCTTTATTTGTAGTTTGGATTAATTTTTGTCCATTGTCGTACCCATACTAGGTGGTTGCATATCACCTCTTGATATAGGACATAAATTTTAATAGATTTTGGTAATGTTATTTAATTTTTTAAATATTTAAAATATAGCAATGACTATGACGAAAAAATGTACAAAATCATATTTTTCCAATTTTATCTAAAATGTGTGTTGTTGGCCACATTGGGAACAAAAGGATATAATTATATTTTTATTTTTATTTATATTTCATTCAAAAATAAGAAAATTCAAAAGGGTTATGCTTGAGTTTCTTTAATAAATAATTATAGATATTTTATGTGTTTTCATGCTTGGAAAAGAAAGAAAAAATGTTTTTCAGGCCATAATAACATGAGTTATTCTGTAGGATGATTAATCTCCAAAATTTTAAGATTGTGTATATTTCGAATATGTTGTAAAAAAAAATGTTAATTTGTATTTTGTGTTCAAATTGAAAATTTTAACATTTAAAAACTTAGGACTCCTTCTTTCATTCATTCTTTTGCTTAATTCTTAGTGTCTAAAATTTCAAAAATATAATTGTAGTTAAAATTCTAAATGAAGTGAGTATTATTTAAACAAATTTTGTATTGACCTGCAGTGCCTTGAAACGTGCCAAATCCATTTTAAATTTTTGTTGAAATTGTCACTTAAAAAAGAAAACATAAATATAATATTTTTTAGCTATCCCAATGAACTTATAATCCTGCAAAGTGTGAACAGAAATCTGATCTTCAACTCGAATATTTATTATCCACACGCACATGGACTTCCCTCAGAGTATGAAAAGTGTAAGGAATCTCCAAGTAGATACCTAATACAACATCCTTTTACTCACATGTTCTTGGATTTCGGACAAATATTTTAGAGTGATGGAATTGTAGACTTTCGACCTCCAATCAGATAATTATACAGGATCCCAAATAGCCCTCCTCCTTCCCCTAAATTCAACCCCCAATCAGATCTTTTCGAAGCAATAGATTTGTCCAATTTCCAGATAACACGGTTTAAAACTTGTTTCCTTAAATTTAATATTAAAAATAAAAATATCGACGTCGGTGATGAACGCGGGAGAGGTCACAGTGAACGGCTTGGAATATGCAACGTTTTATAAATAAATTATAATATATAAGACCTTACTTAACAAACAATTTTAATTTTGAGTCTGTACACTATTTCAAGCTTAATTAATTTTTTTTTTTAAAATAATTGAAGAAAACTATAAATAATTATTGTACTTACTAGAATAGTCATAGCCTCACACATTATCTGGTGTGTTTATAGTGTAATGAGTTATTCCAATGATATCTAAATCACATATGATCCACCCATGAGTAAAGAGATGTAAGACCATTTTGTGCATAATGTGGAAGCAGTTAATTCATTGCTTTCCAAGTTTTCTCATTCCAAAATGGCTATAGAATAATATATTCAAATGCTAAAATTATTAAACACAAATTATTTCAAATCAACACAAAAATAAAATGCAAACACTTGAATACAGATAGAAAATAAAGTGATACTCATTGTAAAAATGTTTGGGTAGTTATGTCAATGGTGTAAAAAATGATAAATGGGATTTACATTTTCAATATTCAACATTTTTATATTTGAGTTGAAATATATCTTCTTATTAGTTCCTACCATGGAACTATAGCAAGGGAGAAACATGGAATAAGTGATTAAATTCTCTTACTTCTATCAATCAAAAATATCAATTTTTTTTAACTTCTGCTTCAATGTTTGTAATATTATAATAATTCCAAGAAATCATTTTTTACACACCATAGGAAAATAAAAAATTAATTTCCATTCTCATTGGACTAGATTTTCTATTCCAAGAAAAATGAAAGCACAAAACTCATAATAAGAGCAAAATGAGTGATGGGTGGCCTTTTTTTTTTTGCAATTTTTTTGCATTTTTGAAGAATTCACCATTTTTACCAAGTTTTATATTTTATAATAGAGTTTACTTCTTAATTTTTTGACAATTTGAATTTATTATTAATAATTTTTTATAATTTTTAACTTTTAATAAATTATATATGACATTTCATAACTTATATTTAACTATTTTAATTATTAAAACTACAAACATAAAATAATAATTAAATATTAAGTTAGGATTATATTTATGATTATAATTATAGAATTTTTAATTAAATTAGAATGACTGTTAAAATTAATTAAAGGAAGATTTAATTTTTTAATTAAAATTAAAATTATAGTATTATTTAATTCTTTAAGTTTTTATATATATTTTTATTTTTTTATTATTAGTATTTGATAGGTAAGTTCTACAAAAGGGGATAGATCCCATAAATTTACATTTGCATAGCATGAAAAATGGAAGGAGTTACATTTTCCATATAATTAATGATATTCCTTCTTTGGAGCTGTGTGTGCACCAAGGGTACGCATCATCAAATTTTTCTTTTATGGGCCTTCATGTTGTTGGATGCCTTTACCCTCTAATCTAGTTATATTTTTGTCATTCCTACATCAATTTTACATTAAAGAGAGGAGTATAAGCGTAAATTGAGTTCTTATGGTTGAGATACCTATTAGAAAAGGATACAAAATCCTACCTACATGAGCAATTCAACTATAGACTTAATGGATGCCAAGGTTTGATCCACATTACATAGCTTGGAAATGACAAAGGTAAAATTGCTACAAGAAAATGAGCTTGTAGATTGACAAATGGGAGAGATGACTTGTCATTATTTTTGGCATATAGTTAATTAATTTTTATTGCACTACCAATCCAATATTTTGTACGATGCAATAATAGTCCAAAATCATATGCTAAAAGGACCTATTATATGTTTTAATTCCCAAGATTATCAAGAAATGAATGCATCTAGAATCCTTACCTCCCATTTCCTTTGATCTTACTAGAATTATCAAGTTTGAGATGGGAAATAGCCAACACCATATGAAATGGAGATTCAAATCTTCCTTAAAAGAAAGAAGAGCCAACTTCTCTTGGAAAAAATACTAAGAAGTGGTGATGAAGGATGTATTCAACTCTCATTATTTTACATTTATACTAATTACAAAATGCAATAGATGTATAGGAAAAGGCATAGAAAATCAGATTAACGAATAAAATGGAAATTCCAATTACCATTTTATACTATTAAAAATTGTGCATAGATGCCCAAAAGTTTGTGGTTTAGAAGATTAAAATTTTGCAAATGTGTATGGTAGAAACACAAAGTCTACTATAATTAGAGAGTAAATATTTCATTTTGTGTCCAAGCAAGATTGAAGTTAATGATATTATTTAAAAAAATCTAAATTCTATGTACAATGGCTAAAGGAAAATAGATGGGCATGTGAATAGGAACAATAGAGAAGAAAATCTAAATGAAAGTTCAAAGAAGTGCAAGATCCAACATGGGAATGGAAAGGGTGCAAGAATTTTGATCATAATAAAAACTTTGATATCCATAGAGAGATTAGGATGCTACAAACTAGCTTTTTTCTAGGGGAAAAGGAGAAGACTAGAGTTGTTGCACCCAAGGCATGCTATTTTAGATTTGAAAACCAGTAAATGAAAATGGGCAGGCGCAATGAGGAGATTGATGTGTGAATGGGGCACCACATTGCTTGAGTGAGGCAATTTAAAGATTTTAAAATTAAGAATATACAAAAAAATAGATTGGGGTAACATTTGGAACATAAAAAGAAGAGACTGTATTAACAAGAAGATTAGCATATGAAATTAAGTTTTTGAAAATTAATAATTTAAAATGCACAAATGATAGGGGTTGGGAAACATAAAGAAAGAGAAATTTGTGAAGAGGAAAGAGCAACTGTAGGTAGGAAAAGAGTGGAGAGCATGTGTAGAGACAAAGGAAAACCATAGCATAAATTTTGAGTGTGTATGTAAATGATATTTTAGAATGAATAATTGAATTCAATTTTTGATATAAATTATTCACATTAATATAATTATATATTTGAGAATGTGAATTTTCTACAATTGCTTGGGTGAAATGGGTTTGGTTAAAATTGTTGATTTTAAATGAAAATTTTGAGTGCAATTATTTAGAATTTATGATTTTGTGAGTGGAGGGTTGAGACAGTGAGAGTGATTTTTAATTTTTGCATCATTTGGTATTAGAGCAAGAGATCTTAAGAGTGGAGAGAATCCACTAGGACCTTTAGATGGATGTGTTAATAGATCACCGACTGTGAGGTAGTTCATACCTAAAATAGTGTGTGAAGCGATTGTGGAGAACTCAAAAGGATTGTTGTAGGTAGAGAGAAGCCTTGAGCAATTAAGAACTCAAAGCCACAAAGAATGTGAGATGAGGTAAAATTGTAGCAAATGAAGATGGGTTGGGTTGTGAGAAGACCCGTACGAATAACATTTTGGGAGTATATTGGGAGAAAGTGGAGAATGAGAAGATTGAAATAGATGGATATTGAAGAAGTAGGAAATATTGAGGCAAGGCTTGAGAAATTCAAAAAGAATTTTTGAAAAAGTGAGAGGAAAGTGGTGAAGAGGAGTGAGACGAAGAAAGAAGACATCAAAAAAGAGTGTTCTAACTTGAGTTGTATGGAGAAAGAAGAGGGAGTAGTGCCTACCTTAGAAGTTATAGTAAAGACATGTCAAGAAGAAGGAATGGAGAAAAAGGTAGAAAATAATCAAGTGAGCAGCGAAGAGGTCACAATGAATATTGAAGGTGAAGCAGATTTGTTCGCACAAATGTTGGAAATTGAAGAAGAATAGAGATGAAGCTTGTTGTCGTAGTGAATATGGAAGAGGAAAAAGTGGAAGCTGAAGAGGATATGGGAGATATCACAATGAATTTTGATGTTGTAGCTACAAAAAAGAAAGAGGTAAATGTTAATTTTATTTTTTTTACAAAAAGTAAAGTAGAAACTATAATTGCAAAATTATGTGTAGATGTTGTGTGGTTGTGTGTAGAAAAGGTAGATGATTTTATAGAATTTTTTTATTAGAGGCAGATGATTAGAGGTCAAATGAATTACATTAGTGAGAAGAGGAGAATAGAGGATATTTGGTGGAGGTGGTCAGGCTTTGGTGGAAGTGATTCCACAAGGGAGAAAAGGAGGAATATGATGTGTTGATGGAGAAAGGTGGTGTGTGTTCCAAAATGATGCTATAAATAGTGAAAGAAGGGTTAATTTTTAGCACTTGGATAGTGAAGGAGTTTGCTGTAGGTTGGTGGGAATCTGGAAGAGTATTACAACTACTCAACTCCACTATTGTGAGCCTATGCTCACAATATTTCTACACAATGTGTCTGATGTAGGAGCATGCATTTAGGTACACGTATTCAACTCTCATTTTTAAAAATTTATGTTGATTATGAAATGTAATAGATGGATATGGAAAGGCATAGAAAATTAGATTAACCAATAAAATGGAAAATTCCAATTACCATTTTATTCTATTAAAAATTATGCAAAGATGGGCCCAAAAGTCTATGGTTTAGAAGATTAAAATTTTACAAATGTGTATGGTAGAAAAATAAATTCTACTATAATTAGAAAGTAAATATTTCATTTCATGTCCAAGAAAGATTGAAGAAAATGATATCGTTTAAAACAATCCAAATTCTATGTACATTGGTTAAAGGAAAAGAGATGGGCATGTGAACAGGTACAAAAAAGAAGAAAATCTAAATGAAAGTTCAAAGAAGTGGAAGAACTATCATAAGAATGGAAAGGGTGCAAGCCTTTTGAACATAATAAAAAATTTCATATGCAACAAAGAGATTGGGGGCTATGAACTGGATTTTTTTGGGGGAAAAAGGAAATAGCTAGAGTATTTGCTCTAACAACATGCCCAAATAATAAAATAACAGCAACACACAAGGAAAAAATAGAGCATAAAACTATGAGAAATGGTTGAAAGAAATTATATTGATCTAACTTTCTTACTACCTCAACAATAGTGTTGTTCACAATGGACAACCTCATATTTATACTTGAAGCCTGTAAGATGATCTAGAAACTTCCAATGTTCTAGATATCTCTAAAACTAGAATGGATTTTTTTTTCCTTGAACAACTTCTAGTAGCTTCTATTTTCTAGAAGGTTCTATCCCTTTTAGAAGATTCTAGTACTTCTAGAAACATATTTTAACTTTTTTAGAGGATTCTAATTCTTCTAAAAACATCTTGTAACTTTTCTAGACAATCTTATTCCTTAACACCCCCCCTTAAGATTGGATATAATATTACAAACAAGATGCAAAGAAGTGGGGGAGATACAAAGGAGAGTGGAACACCATGCTACCATCCCCCCTAAATGTTCACCTCTAAAATGCCAAGCATTTTTCGTAATTTCAAGAATTTGGCTTCAATCATACTCTTAGAAAATTCATTAGTTGTTTGTTCTTCACTTGGACAATATTGTAGATTGACAACTTTTTCTTGAACAAGATCTCATATGTAGTGAACATCAAGCTCAATATGTTTTGTTTTAGCATGAAAAACTGGATTGTTGGAAACCTGTATGGTACTTTGATTGTCACAATACAAAGTAGTAGTAGAACTTTGGGAAAAGCCAATCTTAAATAGAAGATTTTGAATCCAAAATGCTTCCTTTTCTTCTTATTTTATAGCTCTATATTATGCTTCGCATGAAGATAATGATGTTGTAGTTTTCTTTTTGTTGCTCCATATAATAGGGTTTGATCCAAGCTAAAAAGAAACCACTAGTAGATTTTTTGTCATCTATATCACCTCCCTAGTTTGAATCTATAAATCCAACCAAAATAATTGAGGAATTGTAGCCATAGTGGATGACATAGTGTAGTGTTCCACGCACATACTATAGTATCCTTTTTGTAGCCAACCAATGACTTTCTTTAGGTTCCTACATAAATTTTGATACTTGATTAGCTACAAAACAAATGTTTGGTCTAGAATGAGTTAGATAAACCAAGTTGCCCACAAGTTGCCTATGTAAAGTAGAATCAACACTCTTGGAAGTACATTATATAGTAAGTTTGATTCTAGACTAAAAGGGAGTAGAAGTTGGCTTGCATTCTAGCATGTTAAAATTTTATAATATATCCAAAGCACATTTTGATTGGTAGAGGAATAGTCCATCATGTAGTCTGAAAAAATGTAAACTAAGAAAATAGTTTAATTATGCCAAATCACTCATATTAAATTCCCTTTTAAGTCTCGATTTTAAATCATTGATTATCCAAGTATTCGGTCCAGTAATGAGTAAATCATCTACATAAATTGCAACAAGAATAATCTCATCTTGGAATTTCTTGATATAGAGATTTAGATCATATCCACACTTTTTAAATCCATGAAGCTAAAAGTATATATCTATTTTATCATTCTATTCCCTTGGTTCTTGTTTTAGACTGTAAAGTGATTTCTTTAATCTGCAAACAAGGTGATGATGTTTCTCATCTACAAAACTAGCTGGTTGATTCATGTATATTTCTTCAACTAAATCTCCATTTAAGAAAACATTTTTAACATCCATTTGATGAACACGCCATCCAATACTAGCTGCCAAAGAAAGAATAATTATAACTGTGTTCATTTTGATGACATGAGAAAATGTTTCTTCATAATCAACACCTTCTTTTGACTGAATCCCTTGGCAACCAATTTGGCTTTATATTTTTCTATGGCTCCATTACATTTGAATTTTTTTTTCTAAACCCATCTGCAACCAATCACATTCTTAGGTACTTTGGGAAGGGGCACAAGTTCCCAAGTTTTATTCTTTAATAATGCATCATATTCCTCTTTCATGGCTTGCTCCCATTCTTTCTTCCCTCTATCTTGCTTTTATGAGATTGGGTCATTTATTTGTAAAGCTTTTACCATGAGGGCATTGCCATTCCTTTCTTGGAGTTTTGGACTTTGTCTATATATGGCTTCAATGCTCTTTGTCTTTTGTCTAGCTTGAAGTTCTTCTTCTTCATCACTACTATTAGTTATTTCATTTTAATTAGTAGTAGTTCTCTTGTCATCCTTGTTAATAGAGTTTCCATCTCTTTGTAAAATATCTAAAATGTGAAAATCGTTTGTGGCTATAAGCTATGAATGTTCATCAAAATTTACATCTCTGCTAATAAAGAACTTTTTTGTTTTCAAATCATACAATATGTAAGCCTTTGACAATTCACTAAAGCACACAAACAAACATTTATAAATTTTTGGTTTTAGCTTTTTCTTGGTTTCTTCTAGGATGTGATCCCAAGTAATACACCCAAATACTTTAGAATACCCAATCCGAGGCTTTCTTCCACTCCATGCTTCTTCAAGAGTGACATTTTTGAGGGTGTTGATGGGGATTCTATTCAAAATATGGAAACACAAGAGACAAACAATCCCCAAGATTTATTATGCAAACTTTTGAAATGCAATGTAAAACCTACCATTTCTAAAAGAGTTTTGTTCATTTGTTCAACTACTCCATTCTTTTGAGGGGTATATGGAACTATTCTTTGTACCTTAATACCATATTTTCTACAAAATGATTCAAATGCATAATTACAATATTCATTGCCATTTTTTTTCATTAAGAATTTAATTCTTTTTCCACTTTGGTTTTTAACTAATGCCTTAAACATTTGAAATACCTCAAATACTTCATGTTTCTTTTCAATAAAATAAACCCATATTCATCTACTAAAATCATCAATAAAAGTGAGAAGGTACCTGGCACTTGAGATGGAAGGATATCTTGGTACACATAAATCACTATGAATGAGTTGTAGTGGATAACATGCTCTCCATGCTTTTTCTAAATCAAAAGGATCTCAATGGTGCTTACCTAACACACATCCTTCACATACAACTTCAGATGCTAATTTTTTTGTTAATCCTCTAACCATATTCTTTCTAACCATGTCCAAATCTAGCATGCTGTAGTTTTTTACATATAATCACTTTGAGCAACAAAAGAATGGGAGAGCGCGTATTCATCATCAACGAATCCAACAAATTTAGACTTTCTTTTTGGTCAATTCTACCAATAGCAATAATAATTTTTGGGTCTTTTCTATCTCTTACAATAACTTGATCAAAAGTAATAACAAACTCATATCTAGCTTGATCAATTCTATAATCTGAAATAAGATTCACCCCAAATCCATCAACCAGTAAATCAATTTTCAAAGTTTCGTTTGTTACATTGACAATTCCTATTCCTAAAACTAATAGTTTCATTTTATTGCCAATGGTGAAATTATTGCCTTCATGAAAATCAATAAATAAAGATCTATCTCCAGTCATGTGAAAAGATGCTCCTGAATCTAAAATCCATTATTTATTAGAATCTAAAGCAAAGTATCCTTCCTTTACTCTAGATGTATTTTCGAGTTCAGAAGTTCCCTCTACACTTGATTTTACTTTCTTGGAGATGGCTATAAAAATTTGTTTGTCTATCTTTCATTCATTAAACAGTTCTTTCTTAGGCTTGTATTGTTCTTTCATTGTTCCTCTTCTTCAAACAAAATTTTTCCATATGATTCCCACCTCCATAATATGTACAAATAATGAACCATTTTCTTTCCAGTTGCTTTTCTACACCTTCATTTCTAGAAAACTTGTTATAAACATCATTATTTCAAAATGTATCATATCCTTTCCAATTTTTATTTCCATCAAAATATCTAGAAAATGATTTACTCTTAGTTGCATATGCATGATTCTTCTTAATATAACCTTCTTTGATAAGCTCAACCTCTTTATCTAAATCTAACTTACAAAATTAATGAAAATTTTATTGGGTGTATTAGGATTTAACTAAATAACCCTTTTCCTTGATTCTTTAAATACCT
This sequence comes from Sequoia sempervirens, assembly GCA_007258455.2. NCBI lineage: Eukaryota > Viridiplantae > Streptophyta > Pinopsida > Cupressales > Cupressaceae > Sequoia > Sequoia sempervirens. Next base: position 60,200,797 of record VDFB02281492.1, read on the forward strand.
TGTAAGGTTGGGGAAGCTTACTTTCAACCATTGTAATCAACTAAAAATCATTTTTTGCATATTCAACACCTATTTTCTTCAACTAGGCATTTAAATGTGTAACCTCATTAAAGTAATCACAAGGAGGGTAGGTATTATCTCCTTTTCTAGATATTTATCTTCCTCTTTGGTCTCCATTATTCTGATCACAAGGAGGGTAGGTATTATCTGCTTTTTGGTTTTGGCTACTACTAGAGCATTCACCTTTCTTTTGATCTTCATTTTGACCTCCATATGACCATCCATCGGTCTTTCCTCCACATCCTCCACCTCATTGTTTGTTTTCAAACCTCTTATTTAGTTGTTCTTTGACCTTTAGAGAAAATTAATAAGAATCCTCAATGGTGGTCATTCTTACCAGTGATAATTCTTCCTATATTCTTTGCTTCAACCCATTAATATAACAAGCAACTTTCTCTATATTCACCTTAGAATGTCCTGTTTGAATCAGGACCTTGTGAAATTCTTCTATGTATTCTTTCATTGTCCTTATTCCTTGCCTCAAGCCCCACATCTTCTTGAGTAACTCCAATTCATGATCGTCTGGAATAAGTTATTACTTCAATTTTGAAATTGTTCTATCCCATTTGAAAATTTTATCTTTCCCTTGTCTTCCTCTTTCTAACTAGACCTCTTTCCACCATATACTGGCATGACCTTTCAATTTTGTCTTTGCAAACCTCACTCTGTGAGAGTCTTCAATCTTCTCAAACTCAAAAAATTCCTCCATGTCATTGATCCAATTAATCAATTCTTTAGGATTCAAACTTCCACTGAAAGTTGAAACCTCCATTTTAGGTCTCCTCCCAATGCTCGAGATCGCTCACAACAATCTTCTTTCTCTAGGATCCATTGGATCTTGATCTTCCTCTTCCATTTCCTCTTCTATTTAATCTTCACTGTCATCTCTTTCTTGATGCACATATCTTATTCGAACCTCTTGCTGCAAGGTTTCTAATTTCCTTCTAAGGGCTTTGATTTCATTTGTAGGTGGATCTCTTCCTCCACTACCTTGACCTCTACCTCTGCCATGCTCGAAAAATCTTGGAGGTATCTTGAACTCAACTCACACTCAAAATTACTATTGCAAGTACCTCACCTTTAGTGCTCTATTATAGACTTAGGAACTACTCTCTCATACCACTTGATGAGGGCCACACTGCCCAAAACCCACACAAATCACAACAATAAATACCAACACAAAAGATGTAAGATAGAAAAATAACTCTCTTTCAATTATTTTAAGAAAATAAAATTACAGATTCAAAACTTACATGCTACAACCTCATGGGCTTGATTCATTACAACAAAATCAACTCTATAAAGAAAATATATAATTTAGAGCCACAATTTTCACTAATGGAGCCACCTTCTACAACCCACACTTAACCCTTTTTATTTTACCCCAATAACCAGCCTTGAATGTTCCAAAAAGTGTAGCTTTCCCTTTTGTTTTGTTACTAAAAGTCCCACCATTTGATTTCTTTCCTAGGAAGAAATTTTAATGAAATTCACTTTTTAGTGGGGACACTTTGCAGGGCCATAAATTTTGATCCAGATGTCTGATTTGCTATTATAACATATTGTTAGAAGGCTCTCAAAGAGATCTAAAACATCAATTCCATCTCAGATTAGTTCACCCACTTTTTGAACTATTTTAGGGCCTCTAAGTTTTTCATATCTAAATTTGAAGTTGCATTGGAGAAATTTCTCATGATAAAAACTTTAATATCTCCCAAAACATGCAGGGTATTAAGAAGATTCTTTTGTGACTAAAACTATTTTTTAGTTTTGCTTCTTGGGATAAAATTTTAGGTCCATATGAGCCTATTTAGGAAGAATTACTAAAAACTAATAAGTGACTGTTTTTCACCTTTTCTAACTTCTAACTATCTCACACCCCTTAAGTTCCATCATGGGATTCAAAAAAATTAAAGAAATTAAGGAAAAACACTTTTTTTGGGTGATGCAAGATTTCCCTACACCATTGGATGCTCCTACATTAGAATCTTGTAACTACTACTCACTTAGTTGAAAATATGCTATGTCAAATGAATTGAAAGCTATGTAATCCATGTTTTTGATATACTTACTAATACAAAAATATAATCAAATTCCAAATAATTGTATACAAGCTTTATTCAATTTGAGCATTGGAAAAATAATAAAATTTTAGTTCTTGAGTAGAACTTAAAAATCTGAATTAGTATCTTCCTTATTTTATTTATGCATTGTATTACTATGTCTAGTTTGTAGAAAAATAAAGTTATAGAGAAGAATAATTAGGATGTTAAAATAAATTAAATGTACTTATTAAATCACTTAAATTTTCTAAATAATTTGTTCATGCTAACTATGAAGCTCATTTTTCTTTATTTTATTTTGTTTGCACACTTCCACTTAGTTGCATCTTATTAAACCCACTAGATGTTTTTGTGTTGATCATATTAGATGTACTACTATTATTTAAATAATTGAAAAACCCTTTACATTCACATGTGTAGTTTTAAATTTAAAAATCCCTCATAAAGGGATGATTTAAAATATAATATCTAATTATATATTTCCTTGAGTAAGTTTCTAGGTTCTTGTCAAGTTTATTTCTTATATTTGATTTAAGAATTTTAGTGTACTAAAAACCATCACATCCCCCACTATCCTTAATATCATGGTTTGACATTGATTAATAGGTTTTAAATATTCTAATATTCAATTATGTAATATTTTTGTCTAACTTAATGTTTTCAAATATTTATTATCAATCCATCTTGGAAAGGAATCTCCATGAATTTAAATGATCTCACACTTATTTTTCTATAATAATTTTATTACTAGATATATGCTTAAATTTATTCATAATTATTTCCATATGTTATCCATTGAATTATTGACCTTGTGGACGTCAAATTCTGCATTTGCTCAAAACAAAAAAACTATTAGCATCATTAGTAGACTTTAAGCAAACCAAATAAGGCATCCCTATGGAATAATACATCAATGCTTCCAAATGCAAACAAATGACAAGTTAACTAAAGCAAGCTAAATAAGCATATGAAAAACATGAAGTATATTTATCTCATACTGGATTGGTGCTTCTTCGATGTGGAAAGAAGCCCTTTCCCAATCCTTTGCTAAGATCCATGATGAAGATGATATGAAATGCTATGAAGATGTGATGAATAAGATCCAAGATGATGTGTGTATAACAAAGGTACTAAGATTGCAGAGAGATTAAATCAATGGAGATGATCTCTATTTAAAGAATAAAATAATAGAAGAATTCCAAACATGGAGGATATGGGACTAAAATCCAATCAATGGCAAGATGTCACTTGTACAAATGTGAGAGGTTGAGGAATGAGCACATTTTGGTCAATGTGCCAAAGAGGGGGAGATTTGAAATTTGAATTTGAGAGTTAAATGCTGAGTTTGACCTTTGCAAAGGGACATGTAAGAGACATGTAAGACCTCTTAAATGCTTTGTTGGATGTACATGTCAACTTGTTTTTGAATTCAAACTTGAGGGAATATTCCATTTTTATGCCAAGTTGAAAGAAAATGATGAATTGATAAATCAATAAATTGATTTATTTGTGCAAGTGGGAAAAGCTAGAGGATTTGATGGGTGATTAGGATTAGCATTAATCATAGTTTGATTAACTTAAGATGATGATTAGGTGCTTTTGACCCATTTTTACTTAGATACTTTAAATCAAAAGGGATGGAAGGTGATTTCAGACTTGATTAAATAAATATTTGATTTATTTAATCAAAGAGGGTGTTGTTAGGCTTAAATTAAATAAGGTTAATTTATTCAATTTAAATGGATAACCTTAGGAGATTAATCAATTAAACCCGGTTTATTTAATTGACGAGTGAATATGATTATGCATGATGTCAATTTTGCATGTCTATAGACCTCTATAGAACTATTTGTCTAAGATATTCACCTTCTTATCACAATTAGATAGTTGAGAATTATTTTGGTATAAAGGACATATATGAAGTAGTTCATTTCAAACAAATCACTCTTTAGTCTTTGAAGAAACATGTAATGTAATATTCTTATATTATTAAATATATAATTAATATTTTAGAAATTCCCTTGTAAATATTAGTATTTTGATAGTGCATTTGACTCAAAAAAATATGAAATTTCTATCTCATATCTTTAGACTAAAACATGCAATTCCTTTCTTATATTAAACCATAAAGAAACTACTATTTTTTTATATTTTTAATTAAGTGTCAACTATTAAAATTTGGAATTATTAGAATAGCTCCTTAGATAGATAAGGATTATTGAGGGTGATACATATAACTTTAAATAAACTTGTATATTTTAAAATATACCCATGATCCTTTCTTGAAATTATTTCACAAGAATTCTCATGTCCTATAGCTTGAAAAGAACACCCCATAACTAAATAATATTCAAGAAGTTTATTTGCTATGAGGTGATATTTATACATTAATCTAATAAATTATATATTATTTCCTCAAAATATTATTGAAATTCCAAAAATTATTTTGAACTTCAATATTAATTTAAGTAGACCTCGTAAATTAAATCTTGAAAATTAAAAATGGAAAACTATTGATCATAATTTTAAAAGGTAAATTCATTTTCTTGGCCATGTAGTGAATAATAATCATTTATAGTAAACATGTTTTTTCCTTTATATTCATATTTATTATATAAGATTGAATTACTAAAGTTCCATATATCCATTATTTGATAGTTATATAGTCATCCATCTCTCCAATTTCTTCCAAATATTTCTTATTGTTTCAAATATATTTTAAGATGTTTTGTCCTCCTTGATTTTTTGAATAAAGAGTAAATTAGGTTATATGCAATGATTTTCTACAATAAAAACATGCATACATTCCCCAAATGTATCTATTATTGTATCTTCAACTAAATAAAATGTGATAAAATTTTATTGTTCAATTTTTTGTTATAAATATTAATTTTTCACCTCATCAAGATAAATTTCATTTTCTCGACCACTATTTATTGTCCAATGTGTTCTATGAAAGTTAGGAATTCCTATAAAATACCAAAAACATTATATTCAAGTTAGTCTATCCTAGGAGATCCTCTAATGCATATATGAAAATAAATAATCAACTTAGTAGTGTTTTCCATTTATTTTTCTTGCACAATCTTTCAAAATCAAGCTTAAATTATACCTCCACATGAAACAAGCATCACCTATATTTGAATATGCTCATTTTATTTCAAGATTTACTTAAAATAAATATGTTTTTTCTTTAATTTTCTTTCTCATCACCAATTTTTTTCCACCAATAATTTTTTCACAAACTTAACCATTTTTTTTATGATGTCAAATTTTATTTGCAATTTCTTCTCCCTTTCATAATATTACACCTATATCTAAAAAGGGTTCATCTTTTCTTTATTCTTCATTTTTTTAGACATCTAATCAATTGAGAAATCCTTTGATAAATTCAACTGACAGTTTTTCCCCCCTTTCTATTAAAGTTGATCATTTTCAAAATGAATTTTTGAGGTGGGTTCATGAGAATTTTTGTTCTTGATACCTCAAGAATCACTATAAAATCATGCAAAAATATTGATGTTATAGGTTGATTTGCTACATTGCACACATCATCAAAATGCAACATTATGCTCTTATATTTTATGATTATTTTCCACTTCCACAAACACAATGGTACTTGAAATTTCTCACAAATTGAGAACTATGAAAAAAATTAATGTTTAATCTCACCATCAAATGATCAATAAAATAAATTTTATTATCATATCTAATAATTAAACTAAACAAGAAAAGAAACAAAAGATATCATAGATCCTTGATGCATAGATGCATCACTATTGGCATCTTGTGCAAAAAAGGAAATATAAATAAGAAGAATCTTGTATTTATTTCAAAATACATAAATTATTATTTACCTCTTATTGTCTTGCTAATGTATACATTTCATTTTATATATCTTACTAAAAATAACTCCTAGAGATTCACTTATAAAAACATGTATTCTATTGTAGTAAAAGTATTTTGATTTAAATGTTTTATAAATATTAGGAATAAAATTGAACACCTATTGAGCCAATTTATCTTAAATTCTTGGTATGTTTGCCACTTTACTATTTAACACCTATAAATATTAGGAATAAAATATTAGGAATAAAATTGAACACCTATAAATGTTTTATAAATATTAGGAATAAAATTGAACACCTATTGAGCCAATTTATCTTAAATTCTTGGTATGTTTGCCACTTTACTATTTCATTCTATTTGTGAGAATTGAATAGGCCAATTGAAATTACTCTCTGCCTAGTGAACTATCATTGAAAATATTGATGAAAAACCCAAAGAATTGAACACTACCTCAATATGTTATTTTCTCCATGACATTAGCACCAATCTTAATCGTTAGGTTCCCTACATTAAAGAAAAGAAATCAATTATCCCAACTCTTCTATTACCCATATAAACTAATTTACCTTAAACTATAAAGATGGTATGGTACGCCATATTTTTTTTAATAAACCTTTATTTTTCCTCACCATAAGACAAATGTTACCTTTTGTAGGTTAGCCTACAATATTATGACCCACTTTTAAAGAAAAATATGACATTGAAATCAACATTTTCACTAAAGTTTTGCTTTATGAGACTTATAGAAACTAAACCATTAATAATTTGGAAATAATATAAACTAGTGATTTGTATGTAGATTCTAAATATATTTTTATTAAAATATCTAAAAATAACACTTATTTCATCACACAATTTTTTTATTGAAAGGATGAGCTTATAATTTTTTAAATATAGGTTTATAACATCAATATCTAGTGCATGAATATTTTTCATAATTTTTTGTTGCACATCTTTTTAACTAAATATTTAAGACAAAGAAATTATAGTTTGGACTAAGGTGTATATCATCACACATAACTTATTTTGTATGAATTGAAATGAATCTGCTTATTTTTAACTGAAAGAAGGATATCAATACCTAGTGTACACATATTTGTTAGATTTTTTTCTTTATTTTTTCACATGTGTGTAAAAATATCTTAATGTTTGGTGAAAAACATACATTCACAATAAATAAAAAATAAATATTCAAAATTATATTTTTTGGAGAGCTTATAATAAGGGATACATACTTAAAAAGCATAATTTCTAGATTACTATATCTGATCCCTTCAAAGAAAGAAAAAATGGGTTTTATTAGCATTATTATAGGTACAAAGGAGACTCCATAATAGGTATGATTGAAGACTAGAGCGGTTTTATCCAAGGGGGTTTGAACTAAGGGGGTCTTGTCTAATCCTCTTCAATTAATACCCTTTAGACATGGAACCCTTCAAGGCTTAAATCATTATTTTTTCTAAAGAGTATCTAATTTTAGGAAAAAATCAAGATGTCCCAAATATGGGACCCATTATTGTGGGTTCAATCTCCTAGATTTGTGAAATAGGATTTAAGTTCTTGAACTTCATATTGCTAAAATTACAACTTCTTTAACTTGCTCCCTACCTCACATATTCTATGTGCACCCAAGCCCCATTAGGATTTATAAGACTACTAATTATTGTTATTGAAGGAAAGTGCATTGTTAATACTTTGAAGTGGTATAAAATCAATATCTACAATATCAAATTCTTTAGGAAACAGGAAAGGATATATTGCATTGAATTAACCACAAAATCATGCCACACCATGGTTCTAGATCAAATAGAACCTTGCACACTCAAACATGCCTCATCCAAAATAACGATTACAAAACCTAATTTCTCAAATAATTACAAAAAAATATTGGAACCAAACACTTTTACATTTGAGATGCTTCTCTTTCTTCAAATTCTTGCTACACCACACTTTGGACAACTCCCTACCAAATAACAGGAAAATATCACACCAATGCCATTTTCATTTTAAATTATACCACTTTAAACAAAATATTCACATGTTGAATAATTACCACTACGTCTCCACTAATGTCATATTTAATCTTGGATAATATAAAAGAAATCACATCAAATTGCATTAATATCCTCTAGCTCTAAATATGTAAGGGGCCATAATTAAAATAAATAAAAACTAAACCTATAAAAAATCTAAATAATAATGATCTATCCATTCCCCCGAAAATGGGAAATTTGTTATACAACAATGTGATATGTTTTGTGATCAACCTTAACATTAATCAATAAATCCATCGTTAAAGCCAATGTGTTGGTTTGCCCATCCGCTCCTCCTTGTCGCCGCCTCCACCAGTTCTGGACTGCGCCTTGACGGTAATAATCTTATAGTCCAAGTCTCTGCCGTTCATAGCTTCGATGGTGGCCATCATTGCCTGCTCATTGCTGAAAGTCACAAAGCCGGACCTTCCAGGTTCGTGGTCATCTACGATCTACATATATAAAAACTTAAATCATAAGATCCCATAAAGACATTCATCATGAACGGTCTTGAACAACCAAATCCATCTAAAAATTAATAATGACACAATATACTTTTATAATCTGAAGAATAAAAGGACACGTATTTAAACGGCCGTTACCTTGCTCTCAAGGAGCTTGCCAAACTGGCTGAAAGTGTAACGAAGGCCGCATTCATCAGTGGTCCAGGCAAGCCCGCTCACAAGGCAGCGAAACCCAATTCCAGATGAAGTCATTTTTAGATAGATACCCCCAAAAGCTCAACCGCCAAGAAAACAGAGAAGAAACTATGCTGTCTGATCGGACAACAGAATGAAAGAACCCTGGAACGAGAAAGCCAACGAAAAGACGTCAAGATAGCACAAGAAACCCTTTGGCCTGCTTCGTCCACTTCTTATAATACTCGATCGTGAGCGGACAAGCCGGCCCCTATCCAGTGGATTTCACCGCCGATTTTTATTTTATTTCATCTGAATTTTCCCGCAAGTCTTCAATTCCATGAAATAATCGTGGCAGTACGCAAATTTTGGCAAATTGCTCAGCAACTCTGTAATATATAAAAACAACTGAAGTTGCAAGCTGTCAATGTAAACTAGATATTATTTTTTAATATATATGTTTATAGTAAGATATAAAAATCTATATATCAAGGAATGGAGAAAACATGTCAATTTGTGGGCATTCTTTTGTTTTAAACAGCACATTCTAAGCTTTGACTTGTATAAGTGGTTCACCTTAAATCACATTAATTTGGAAGATACTTGGAGCTTGTTGAAACATGACCACACTTTGATCTTTCTTTAGAGAGATAGGAGAACACATGAACTAACACAATGGATTTTTATTATTATTCTATTGCAATAATAGAGAGGATGTGAATTTAATAAATGATGGATAATTTTTCCACTTCATCACTAGGAGGTCAAGTAATTTTCATGTTAATAAATAATATAAGAGATTTGTCTGGAGAAAGCATTTTTCCTATCAAAATATTAAAAACAAATGAAATCTATATATAATTATTTTTAATATTTAATAGATATTGTGGATGATAAATAAATATAAAGAATGCATGTATATAATAGTTATACAATTATATCAAAAAATTAAATAAATATTACGTATGATAAATAATTTTAATTGAACATTTTAAAATGTATAAATATAGTGATAAATTATTCAAATATCAATTTAGTTAGTTCACCATAGAGTAGGAGGATAAGATATTGCTAATGTTGAGGTGGGAGTTGAGTGTATGGAAATGGGTGCAAGAGTATGTGTAATAAATTTAGATTGTATAAAGAAATATGTGTGGATGCTTGTAATCATAATTCTTTTTTTTTTTAAATAGTAATTAACAAAATCCCCATCCATTATTGAACTAGCTTATCAAATGGATCCCATTGTATACTTATAGGCCTAATTTACTTTAGATTCTGACATCTACTTTTTCTAAATTTTAATTCCATAGCATTCCACAAACATAGAATCATTTCATGTTATATATCCATCACCTAAGTCATGTTTGAACTTCAAGCACAATATGACTACCAAAATTTGATCTAGTTGTGTCTTTGTGTTCACCAATTTTAAACAAGTTAAGACCAAACTAGAGGAATTCTTTTTTTTTTGAGGTCTCTCAAATTCATTAGAGCCTAGAATGCCATCAATATTATATTTTGAATAATAATCACATCAAGACCAAAATTTTGGAGATGCATACCTACTCAAGATTAACTCTAAGAAATCAACAATTGATAGTTCTTTTAAGGAATCAATCATTGATGATGGGTCAATGTGTACGGTGTTTACTCGATTTACTATGGATGCAAAGAATATTATGATGTCATGTTTACTCATGATTATTTCAATTGGTATCAAGTTTCTAGAGGCATTGATCATGATTTTAATATTTGAACAAGAATATGAATATTATACTCCCTTCCTTTTGGACTTGCCACCATGTTACACTTTTGGTTAAGGTCAAGAATAGTATCAATTCTCATCTATCACTTATGCCTATAACGATATTAGGGTAAAGTTAGCCCAATGATTTCTTTAAGACTTCAATCCTTAATTATGAAAACCTTTTTATCCTTGAGGTTAAAATCAACATCATAACCATTAAATTATCCTTATTTACATATAATCTTCTATATGACTTCATTAATATAAAGAGTGTAGATAACATCCTATCTAAAATATTATATGAAGGGATATTAATATTCACAAACTTAGTCTATGACTTTTAATGCCCCCTACTTTTAGTAGGATTAATCTTCAAAATTACTTAGCCATTATCTTATTTCCCTTGTTAATTGTGAATCTAGTTAGTAAAACTCAAAATATAGTTTAAATTCCCTCCAACCCTCTATATTCCCTATATAGAAAGTGAATAATTAAATTTTCCCTATAACTTGAGTGCTCTTTAATTATAAAATATTTCTATAAGATGTCATGAATTCTAGTCATTGTTTTCCAAGCACATTTTAGACCATTCATCTCTCAAAATTTCTCTTGATAGATAAAATGTGACTATATGAAAGAGGGCTATTGTAGATAGTTACAAGTGTGACATGATAAATCCAAAGCTAAGATCATACTATTTTATTTTTAGATTTGTAGAAGATCTTAGCAGTGCAATTACATTTAAGTTTATTTGCACAATTAGAATAAAAATTATTCTTAATTCATATTTAATAGGTTCTATTATAGTTTAAATGTAAATTTTTAAATTAATTATTCATGGGTTTATAAATAAGGAAGAAGAATTATCATGAACTTATTAGTTATACCATTGGTCTACATGAGCCGCTTCTTTCCCCCAAACATAATCATACCAATTATCTATCTCTCATACTAGTCTAAAATCACTTATATATTTTCTAGTTCTTTATATGTTTAGCATGAAATTACTCTTTGATAGAACATATAATATTGGAACCTTTAAAAATTGAATAGGGTGGGAAAAGATGGGTTTTTGATTTACGTTTTAGAGTTATTCCTACTTCAGAAAGGTTCCACCCAAGGAAAACCCTTGAGATTTAAATGCAAAGGAGATTAAAATATAATAATAGGGTTGAACTAGGGCTTGAATATGATAAAAGGAGTTCACCACCAACAGTAAACTTGGAAAACACATAATGATATGCAAAAGGACCTAAAAATATAAATTAAATTCATGTAAAGTAAAAAAAAAAAGCCAAACAGGAAGCATGTACTTGGAAACTTTCAGAGGCTAAAGTGAAGACTAGAAATGACTTTGAAATTCTGAGATATTTGACTTTTTGACCAAATGGGACTCATTCACCAACCTAGGCGTATTAGTCCCAGATCACAATTTTTTCCCAAAAAGTTATTTTGTGGAAAAGGTACTAGAATCTATAAACATATTTAATAGACACCTTCAATAGGATTCATTTGCCATTAATGGAAAATCAGTCCTGTCCCACTTTTTCAAAAATTGAAATCTCTGATCTACACTCCAATACCTACACTTTCTTCCCAAATTAAGTTTCAGATCCAAATCTACGAAAATACCTATAAAATAGAATATAACTTGATTTGATAATGGGGGGTTTGTCTCAATCAAACCCCTAGTTTGGTAATTAAGCCTTGAAAGAAACAATGGAATTTGCATAAAAATATTATCCTTAATTGTGTCTAAGACTAAAAAATTTGAGATATGATGCAATCCTATCCTAATTGTGCAAGAATAAGATGCATGAATGAAACTTGAATGATGTAAGACTCACTTTAGAAGATCCCAAATCACCTCAAATGAATCTCAATGATATGCAAACCTTTCTTAGACTAAAATCAGAGTGACAGTGGAAGATCGAATCACTTAGAAAGCAAGTCCTTAGGCTTGGCTTGATGCCTAGTTGCATCTCCCCAACCTATAATTCCTCATGATTCACCAAAGACAACCATAATCAACCCTTCAAAATGCTAGATCTTGGAAGAAAGTGAGCTTGAATACTTGCAAAGACACTTGAATGTTGCTCCAAAGCTTCAACTTTGTTGCAAATAGACCTTTTGAATGCCCTTGTGAAAGATTCTCAACACTTGACTCTTGAATTTGCTTGCTCAAATGACTTAGAATTATCCTTGAATTGCTTAGATATGATGAAAATGATTTAGAAACGTGTATAATTTATAGGCATTAACACCTAATTAACCATTATTTAGACCTAAAAGGACAACATCCACTAAAAATTTGAATTAAATTGATGAATTTCCCGCTCAAATTTGAAAAATGCCCCAAATAGGATTCATTCGCCACCCTTGGCGAATGGGTCCCACTAGAGGGGACTCATTCACCCAAGGTGGTGAATGAGTCCCACCTAAGATTTTTGAGGTGGGTTTTCAAGATTTGAATGTTTTAAATGCTTTTTGTTAGGATTTAAGTAATTTTATATGATTTTTGAGTGGAATGAGCCTCAAAATCCAAAATAATTGGCTCTAGGGACCTATAAATGATGATTTAAAGGGTAACTAGTACAAGAGTGCCTAAGAGATGTCCAAATTAGGCCAAGGATTATACTATCTCTAAGAAGGGAGTATAATTCTGGTGGTAGCATCTAGGCTCCACTTCAGTACCCATATGAATCTACATTCATGTGTAAGCTAAATGACTCTAAATAGTACACTTTATCTCATAAAAGGATACTCATTCAGAAGGCATGAGAATGAAGCCCTAGTGTAGTTATCTACAAATCCACAACATTAAGGATTACATCTTGCAACATGAATTCGTTAGTTGTTCTAAAAATACTCTTATCTAACTTCTAGAAATAAAATTTAAGGGTAGATGTATGCCCCCCCTTAATTCTACTTGCTTTACGAAGGTGGAATCAATGTAGCTATCTAGCCACATTGAATAGCGTAATTCATATCATAGGGAATTTCCAAGTACCATGCCACATAACAATAGATGATTGATGATGTTGAGAGCGGAATCATGATTCCAATGCAACAAATGGTGTCAAAAGAAGAGCTCTATAGTACCCATTATGTTGATTTGAATGGAAATCACTTTTTAACCCTAATATAGTAAAAACCTTAGTTTTAATTTACATAAGAGAAAAAATTCAAGTAAATTCTAACTTATTTTTCCATTTACCTTTTTTTAGCTTGAGAGTGATTGGAGAATAGTGAAGGATGTTGAGCAAAGGAGACTATAGTTCCGTGAGACTATAGTTCTATGAGACTAGTGTCCCCTTTTTTTGTGAAGTGTCCTATTTGTTTGCACAGTGTCCCTTTTGTTCGCAAAGTGTCCCTTTTGTTCGCAAAGTGTCTTATTTCTTTGCGAAGTGTCCCAAAAGGGGTCTAGAGTGTCTAGGTCCTTTTGGAAAGCACACTAGAGTGACATTAGTACACATTTATGATGATTAATGTAGAAATTAAAGGTTTTAGACTACTTATAGGACATTTCTATTATCAGGTTTTGATACTGGCACAATATTTGAGATCCATTATACATAACCTATGGACCTCATAAATCTTGCAACCAATAATTTCTTCAACTTGGCCTTAACCATCATGGCGATGTAGGGATGAATCTTTCTCAATTTTTGTTTTACTGGTTTGATTCCTTTGGTAGCAATAGATGATGCATGAGGAGATCTGGATCTAATCCTAACATGTCAGAATAAGACCATGCAAAATTGATGTGTCACTCTTCAAAGAATTTTGTGAATGCAGGCTTCTCCTATTCTATCATGGATGCTACTAGATGTAGGATCTTAGCCTTCTCAGTTATTCCCAGATTTATAGACTATGTTGGTTCTACTAGTACTGATGATCTATCATGGTAATGCTCAGGAGGGTGTCAAATCTTCCATCTTTCAATGCCTCAGAAAGGTTTTCATTGTTGGATATGTTCTTTATTTTTTCTTTTTCAAAATCTAATGCTGCCTCAGAAAGGTTTTCACCATTAGATTCATTTTTTCTGTTGTCATTTTTGCAACTGGAAGATTTGGCACCCTCATGTTGTGAAGCATCGTTATGAGTTTTATGGATAGAACTCATATCAGTTTCATCACTGCAAAGATAATTTATGATGGCATCATCATTAGAAAAGACTAGTAAATGAATAGGTTTTGTGGGTTCCGAGTCAATAAGTTCAAGATATTTTAAGGGTAATAAGTCATCTGGTTGAGTAAGGTCAACTGTTGTAAGTGCTCTGATGGCTAGGTGGTCAAATTTGTCGGTAGGAAGGCCAAGGTCTATGATAGTGCTCACCTCCAAGTTGTTTGCCTCACTCGATGTCTGATCATCCTTGCTTGAGTCATTGATATTTGTTGATCCTATTTCAAATGGTCTATTTCCTGAACTTTGTCCCTCTTCTTGTAAGGGTGTATATATTTGGATAATATCAAAAAAAATTTCAATATAGGATGTAGGAGATAGATGATCCCATTCATACTCATTTGAATCTCTGTTAGAACTATCTCTCATTTGTAGAATTATTTCTACCACTTTCTGAGTTTCTTCCTCTTTTGCTTTACCTATGTAGCCTAATTCTATTTTATCTTTAGGTTGTAGTGTTAGAGGTTGAATAGATTCAATAATTCCATCCTTCCTCTTGCCAATTGGTCCTTGGTTTTCATAGCACATTTTCTCTAAAATAGCCTTCCCTTTTCCATATTGATCTATTTTGATGCTGATATTCGTTGATGTTGAGGCTTCTTCATCCTTATATAGACAATTGAGAATGGATTTATCCTCTGACTCATCTTCAAGGGTAGCTACTTTTATAAACCTTTCATTAAGAGTTGTGATTGGTTGTGATGAACTTGGTGTGTTTGACCTGGGCTGTCCATATGATTTTGGTGATGGCAGCAATTGTGATAGACACAAAGATTGTTCAAGGGAATATTCTCCTAAGCCTTTGTCTTTTAACTGAACCTTTTTCTAATTTTTTTTTTTTGATAACTCATTCAGAGGACCTTTAGTGTTTGATATAGTGATATCCGCAATAGTTGTTTCCTTTACTTGATCTTTCTTCTCAACCCATTTAGTTGTGACATTGGGTTATTTTTCATCACTGGATGAAGTGGAAGGGTTGACTTCTCTGTTAGGAGGTACTAGAGTGTTTTGATTTTCTTTTAACATGTTGCAAGTCTATGGATTATTGTTGTCAGCTAATATGGTGACCTCCTATCCATTTACTAGAAATTTCAGACATTGATGGTATGTCAAAGGTATTGCTTACATTTCACGGATCCATGGATGACCCAATAATATGTTAGGGATATATTGGGCATACCTCATGCCCCCCACGAGGTACCATGGTGCGATGTTGATGGTGCTAGCTGAGCGTTGGGATTCAGACACTTGTACGTTCCACCTTCCTACTGGTGAAATGATAATCGCGCTAGATGATGCCAACCGCATACTCCAAGTTCCTATTTGGGGTGAGTGAGTATGCTTTTGAGAAAATTAGACATTCCACAAGAATAAGGCCAAAATATAGTATTTACTGAATGCACCAATGCATGACGAGTAGGTGAGGGCATGAATTGATCTTTCGATGCTATTATATGCATGAGCCTCAGTGGTGACATTGATTATGATGCATATAGTTGCACTAGTACTCATCCCTAATGGGCGGGGAATGCACCTAGAGGGAGGACCGATACACCTAATATGAGTGATGGTAGAGCACCAGGCAATATATGCCTAGGGGAATTGTATCCTAGCATATTTATACTATGATCTTGGATGGTTCATCTTTTGGGAGGTGGACAAAAAGGTACATTTTACACTTCTATAGATTTGGTTCCTTGATCATATCACTTGTACTAGATCTATTGTCTTCCCATGTGCGACAACCTTCGGGTATCCTTGAGCCTTTAGCTATCCTCTATGATGGTTTTGGTAGTATGGAGACTTACACTTTGGGAGAGTGCAATTTGACTGACTAGAGGAGGATGAGACCCTTTGGAGACCCTATCATCTTACACTTCAGTGGCCAGATCCCATGTGGTAGTTGAGGAGATTATAAGTAGATTGATTTTTGCTTGGTAGACACGATTACATAGTTTTTTCTTTCTACTACGATCAGGTCATGTGACAATTGGGGTAGATCTAGAGACAAATTAGGGCACAACCCTTCTTTAAGAGGTTAGTGTGGAGTGCCTAGAGACCTAGTGATATAGTATGGTTCACTACAGAAATTTTTTTCTATAGAGACTTTGAGTACTTATATTTTGATATTCCTCCAATCTCCAACGCTAATAATGTTAGTGCCACAAATGATTATGAGAGGTAGACAGTATCATGACAAGCTCTCATATTTCCCATGGATGAGCTAATAGGATATGTAAGACTATTGCTAGATGAGGGAGATGAGGTAGAGGATAGGGTCGAGGAGAAATAGTACAAAGCAACAAACATATTTATAGATGTGATAGATGAGGAGTACGATGAGGATGTAGATCCTGATTATCATGGATAAGATGAAGATGATGAGGAGGATGAAAAGGAGGAGGAGAAATCCATGAGCGAGGGTCATGAGGTAGTAGCTAAGGATCCAACAAGACATGAGTGGGGAGAGCCTTCTCCCATTTGTATGACTAGATCGCGAGCAATGACTATAGCAAGCACTAGTACCCACGGTCATGGAGGGGATAGAACATGGACTCCACACCCCCTGCATAGGATGAAGCTGATGTTTCACAGTTTTCTAGAGATATAAGTGATGATATTTTATTCATTCATGTAATTTATGCTTGTGTTGATGTTGTACATATATATATCATGATGTGTACTGATTGTGTTTATGTTTTCTATCACACAGGAGTTGTGAGAGATTTTTGGGATCTCTATCGACAAGTGGCTATAGAGATGGTGCCTGTGTTAGTTGAGGAGGAGGCCACATACTCAGACTATGTGCCCCTACCCATTGTGGATCAAGACCCGGAGTCATTCAGGCCATTTGTGTGACTATAGGTGGCATATGAGAGTTTGAGGAGACAAGTCTATTAAGCCAATGTTGCACTAGTAGCACAGTCATCCCAAACTCCATCAAAGTTTGAGAGACTAGAGTTAGAAGTAGCCTGATTACAGGAAGAGAGATCAAATAAAAAGGGAACATCAGGAAGCCCTTGGACAAATACAAGGCTTAGATTTTTCTCTTGGATTTGGTGGATCATGATCATGATCACACACCACCATCTCCTGATGTAACACCACTAGACTGACATGAGTATTAGGTCCCTGTTGTGCATGTTTTGCACACACGCCCCACTGTAGGCAGGGACCCCCTTTTTTTCACTCTTGACAGGCTGCTTTGCTCCTGTCTTGTTTTGCGTGCCCCATTTCCAAGCCCAAATTGGTCATGCGCCATCAAACGATCAAATTCCCCCACCCAAATTCACTTGCTTGGGGTATTCAAATCTGCGGACAAATAAAGTCCCCCATCCCCTTTTTGCTTTTTGTCTTGCTTTGACTATTTTAGAAATATCTGTGGACCCCTGTTGGTCCAGTTTCCACATTTTTGGCTTTGGGAACAACTTTTTGGTGGATTTGGGATGTGTTTGGGGTGTTTCAATGAACTACCAAGGTTTCTTCAACATTTCGTTAAGTTTCGATGGTTTCAGAACTTTCCCTCCAGAATTCCCTTCCTCCTTGGCTGTTTGGAAACATCCATGGACCCCCGTCGCTCCCATTTCCACATTTTTGACTTTGGGAGCAACCCTTTTTTGGATCTAGGATGTGTTTGATGTGCGTAAATGAACTGCCAAGGTTTTGTCAAAGTTTGGTTAAGTTTCGGTGGTTTCGGAGCTTCATCCCACTTTTGCTATTTTGGAACTTCCGGTGGCTGCCTCCCTTCCGACCTCCAAAGCCCGGCCCCTTCGTGGCCGTTTTCGGGGTTCCACCTCTCCGTCGCTGCTTTCGAACTTTTGCTACCTCCCTTCCAGCCTTGCCCTTCGTGGCCATTTTCGGGTTCCTCTCTCTCACCATTTTGGAACTTCCGGTTTTCCGAACTGGTTCCACCTCGTTGCCATTTTGAACGAGTGTCTCCTTCCTACCCTCCAACCGGCCCTCGTGGTCATTTCCCGTCCCTCCTTGCCTATTTTGAACATTCGGGAGCCTACCTTCTTCGGCTATTTTGAACATCCAGAGCCCCTTCTTCCCATTTTGGCTTTGCTGGCCTTCGGCTTTCTTCCACCATCTTTCCGTCCTTTGGCGCTCGCTTGAAACGCATTAATGTTTATGGTCCAAATGAGCTCCAAATATGAATATCAAGATCTTTTGATGATGCATGGATAGATCTAACAGGGAATTTGTAGGTTTGACTGACATTTTCCTTAACTCATGTATAAATGCATTTACGACACTTTGTGTTTGTAGGAGTCAAGAAACCTTCCGTAGGTCTATCGAAGAGGCTCGTTGAGGGAGTTGTCCTGCCTTTTTGTAGATGATGATGATTTCTAAGGAGCTTTCTACCCAAATTAGGGGCCACCAATCCATTGATGCCAATCATCGACGGAATCGTTTGATCAAAGGAAGAACACTGCAAGCACATCAAGCAAAAGACAATTTTCAGGCAGTTTTAGCTATAGTGAAAAGGGAAATCAGCTAAATGATGAAATTGCTACAGTGACTGGCACTAGATGACAAAACAGGGAAAAGACAAAGAATGTATTTTAAATTGTTGAATATTGTGGGGTAGGTGAAGCCCTAACTTGTAATGAATCTAAGCCACTCAATACAAATTGATCCTAGCCATTCATTTGGGCTTTGGAAAACTATAAATAGGGGCTTGCCCCTCATTTGTAAGGGTTGGAGAATTGATGTAAAGACATTCTGCAACAATAGAAAGCAACATTGCATGATTTATGGGTGTTCCTTTTAGTTTTCTCTTTATGTATGCATGGTTCACCTTCCATGTTAGTTTTAGTGTTAGTTTCTTGAATGGGAGTGGTGATGGTGTTTGCTGTTTTAGTATTTGATGAGCTTTCATCCCATACTTTTAGCACTTGTTGATGACAAGCTGCTTTGCAAAGTTAGCCTAGGCTTCTTTATTCCAATGCTACAACTTAGTTCAATTGCATGTTCATGATGTGCATGTGCAATCTGAAAATCAGTAGTCCTTAGAAGATTGCACTGGTTTTGTGCAACTGTAGGTTTCTCTTGGCCAAACAAAACTCAATTTAGGAAGTCTGTCTACTTTAGCAGCCACCATTGTTACTGTTCATTCGTAGCTTAGGGTTAGAATAGCTTTCTTAACCCTTCTCTTTTTGCTATTTTTTTAATCCTTGGTTAGAGTAGGACCCAAAGCATCACCATGAAGCCAAATCAGATGAACTTGATGAGTTTCAACTTGCTGTTTTGAGTGGACAGCCACTGTTCATTCACTTTCAGCACTTTGAAATTGCATTTGCAAAGCCAACTTGATGCTTTGTAACTCATCCGTAAGTCTGCCTTGTGATTCCAACAAATCACATCAAACTACTGAGGTATCTAAGCACTGTCATGGCCTGACATCCGAGAGACCTTGGGATAGTGTTCTACAATCCGATTGTGGGAGATTGTCTTTCAACAGAGGTAGTGCACCTACGCACTGCCTGTGTTGAGAAGTGAATAAAAACACCATCAACAGAACTGGCACTAGAAGGAGGGCTTGACATGTTGGGAATACAAAGTTGAAGGTTGGAAGTGATTTATTTTATGCCCTCCTCCTAACGCCATCAAGAGAACTGGCGCTAGAAGGAGGGCTGACACATTGAGAATTCAAAGCTGAAGGTTGGAAGTGATTCATTTTATGCCCTCCTCCTCCTAACGCCATCAACAGAACTGGCGCTAGAAGGAGGGAATGACATGTTGAGGCTACGAAGCTAAAAGTTGGAATTTGATAAAGGAACATTTAGGAAGAAATATGAGATAGGAGATCTCTTTAATTCAAAAATCAGAAAATTTTGAAGGCAAACAAGAGCTGAGTCAAAATGGAGCAGCATTTGGAAATCAACATCACTCAGCTGCATGCAAATTTGAATAAGAGACTGAAGAATCCATTGCAGCAATTTGTGTTGGCGAATAGATGTCGAATCCATTGCACTTGCAGGCATAGTGAATTGGGGTGTCTAACATTCTTGGATAGAATTGAGAAGGTTTTGCAAGAATAAATTCCCTTTTGGGAAATATACCAGCCCTTGGCTCCTGAAGATCCAGAAGAAGAATTGCAAACCATGGCAGCCAACACATTTAAGGAGCTGATCCAGGAACATTTGAACAGCAAGGATGGACCAAGATTGGAGGAAATATTGATGTCAAGTTGGTGCATATTTCACAATGCGCCCCACTCTGAATTCACTTGCTCATCATGCACAAATGTCATTGCCCAAATCAACGATCATGTGAACAAGTTGGAGCAGCCAACTCTCAATGATAAGTTATCCAATGAGGCAGAAGAGTTGTCAACATCCGAAGGACAGCAAAATAAAAATGAACCAAGAAATTTGACACAAGTTGGTGTTGGGATAGCAAACATGGAAAATGAAAACCAAGAGGGAGGAGTTGAAAGTCTTGGGACAACAACGTGCATTGATGAAAATTTGATTATAACCAGTTTAGAAGACTTTCCCTCCATTGAAGAAGAGCAGTTCTCCACTCAAGAAGAGGAAAGAATGGCAATTGAAGATGAATTAATAGAATTTGCAGCAGTATATGCTAGGACAGCCAACGCAAATGCTAAAAATCAAGAAGAGGAGGCTAAAAGCCTTAGGGCAGCAGAAGGAGATGATCAAAGCATGAGAAAAATCAGGTCAAAAGACCTCTCCTTCATAAATGATAGTGATCAAAAAGCTAAAAATGCAGATTTGAAGGAGTGAGAGCAACCACTTGCCACAACTGTCTACTATTCACCTTCCTTCCCAAATGATGATGAGGACTCAATAGCGGAAAGATATGGCCAACTCATCTCGAGACTAGTGAGGGATTGGACTGAGCTGAAATACCAAGTGGATTTGGAGATATTGCTGCTCCCAAATTGGTGCCGACTCCATGATTCATCGAACTCAGAGCTCACATGTAAGCTATGCCAAGAGGCCATCAAACAAGTCAAAGAACAAGCAAGGCATCCAAGTGCCCAACCTCTTCTACTTGTTGCTTAGATCGAAGTAGAAGACCAAGAGCCTGAGTCAAGTGATGGCTCAATTGAAGGTGGACCTCAAGAGGATGTTGGGGCAGCAATAGAAGGACAACAATATAGTCTTGGACTTCTGAGCAATGAAGTAGATCAAGTGAGAATGCTATCCACTAGTCATCAAGAAGTTCTTCCTCTTGAAGAGCAGTTATGTGCCGTGGATGGTGGGATTTTTGGCGAGTCTTCAGAGGGAAATTGTGCAGTAGACTTTGGTCCCCTTGATGAGGTTCCATCAATTGATGACTTCTTTCCATTGGGAGCTACACTATGGAGGTATGCTCATGTCGAGGAAGAGCACATCTCAGAAGACGATAATGATGAATACGTACTCCTTGAGCCCTTGAAGAATGATGCACTAGAGTTTCCAGATTGGGAGAGGAGCTCCTTCTCCATTTACAACAATAGTGAGCAAGAGGAAATGAGTGAACATCATGATGAGACGCATGAAAAACAAAAAGAAGAAGACAGAGGCAGAGGTGCTAAGATAGTTGCTAACAGAGATGAAGCACTCAACCGACTACAAGATGCAACTTGGAGTCCTTCCGCCATGATCACTATTGATCCTCCCTCATATTCAGATGGCTGCAATAGGATAGATGCGCATATGTCATCATCCCATGACACTGAACATCACAAAAATAAGACTCACACCTGGGAAAGGAGATGGGACAACATGCTGCCCCTTGAAGACAGTAATCAAGAAGAGGTTTTGGCAACAAAAACCCAGGCAGATGAGGTTTAATTCCTCGAGGAACAACTAGTGGAGGTTGTGGGTCCCATTGGTAGATTGAAAGAGTTGTCTGCTGCCCCATCCTCTTAGCCTTATGCACATTTAATGTCCAAAGTGATGCACCCTCCACCGCACCCGCCCGAGGCTGCCAATGCAATGATCAAGGATGTTATGCTTTCTCTCAACTGTCCAACGCTGCACCTCTGTGTGATGACATCCAGGTTTTATCTTTCCTTGCCCCTATTATTTCTCATAATTGCACTTATTATTTTGATTATGGGAATGAGGGAAAACGAACATGTTTATGGATTAACCATGGGTTCAACGAGCCTCCACAATTGCTGATTTTTTGTGATGACGTGATTAAACTTGAGTACTGCAATGATGAATTTCTTTTTTCAGAATATAAAGATAAATTTGCATGGTTAAGAACGATAACGATTTCCCGTTTGCTTGGGCATGCTTTGCAAAATCCAATGAACGTTAATGTCAGCTCGCCCTGCCTGAACATAGTGCTTTGTAAATATCTTTGTACATAGCTCATTTTTTAGTAGTATAGGTTTCTTGTAAATACTCCACTTTCCTGCTTTCCTTAGGTTAGTTGGTTTGTGTAGGTTGCTTGCTTCATTTTCTTTTTTTTTCTTTTTCTTTGTTGTTGCTTTGCTCGGGGTCCCTTTGCTTTTAGCTAGGCACATTTGTGTGCACAACAACCATACTTATTGCCTGGGGTTGTTCTACGTATTTCTTTGTCAAACTCTAATCAATTCTTCAGATTGGATGGTGAAGGTTTTCTGTTAGTGTCAAGTGATCTGGGTGTTTAATTCAAAGAAAATAAGTTGTTGGTTTAGTCTGACTTTGACATATTTTAAAATCTTATAGCTCTTACACATCTTAAGAATTTGACAGTCACTGTAGGGCCTTTTGTGAAGTCTAGTTAAGTGAAAAATCTAAAATTCTGCTCCAGCACCACTGTGATTCTCAGCCCTGAGCGTGAGCTTCAATGCTTGCGGGTTGAAATAAAAGAGTTGAAAAGAGAAAAGAAAGAAATAAAGAAAAAGCTAAAAATTAAAAGAAAAAGAAAATTCAACTTTTTGGGGGTATCTGAGCAACTCTATCGGGGCTATGGACGCCCGGCCGGTAGTAGAGCAATGTTCGAGAGAATCACAGCGATAACCTCGTCGGGGCTATGGACGCCTGACTGGTAGCGAGGCAATGTCCCAGATGCTTTTGGAGTTAGAATAAACTACGTAGCTTAACTAAACGGAGCTTGGGTTCCTGTAGCAATCGAAGGATGGGAATTAATGCAATTGCACGCACTTGGATTTTTAGCATACTGAAGGTTGGGTTGGCTAATGGTTTTGATCCTTTGGTTGGGCGTCTGGTTTGTTTTCCCTGGCGTGAAGGTCGAAACCAGAGATCCTGGGTTCATGATTCTAGTTTATCATCAAAATTCTCTCGAGCATTTCCCCAGCAAGTCGCCATTTGTTGTGCATGTTTTGCACACATGCCCCACCGTAGGTAGGGACCCCCTTTTTTCACTCCCGATAGGCTGCTTTGCTCCTGTCTTGTTTTGCGTGCCCCATTTTTAAGCCCAAATTGGTCATGTGCCATCAAACGATCAAATTCCCCTACCCAAATTCACCTGCTTGGGGTATTCAAATCTGTAGAGAAATAAAGTCCCCCATCCCCTTTTTGCCTTTTGTCTTGCTTTGGCTGTTTCAAAAATATTTGTGGACCCCTATTGGTCCAATTTTCACATTTTTGGCTTTGGGAACAACTTTTTGGTGGATTTGGGATGTGTTTAGGGTGTTTCAATGAACTGCCAAGGTTTCGTCAACGTTTCGTTAAGTTTCGATGGTTTCAGAAATTTCCCTTTGGAATTCCCTTCCTCTTTGGCTGTTTGGAAACATTCGTGGACCCCTGTCGCTCCCGTTTCCGCATTTTTGACTTTGGGAGCAACCATTTTTTGGATCTAGGATGTGTTTGATGTGCGTAAATGAACTGCCAAGGTTTTGTCAAAGTTTGGTTAAGTTTCGGTGGTTTCAAAGCTTCATCCCCCTTTTGCTGTTTTGGAACTTCCGATGGCTACCTCCCTTCCGACCTCCGGAGCCCGGCCCCTCCGTGGCCGTTTCTGAGGTTCTGCCTCTCCATCGTCATTTTGGAACTTCATGCGGCTGCCTCCCTTTTGGCCTTCGGAGCCTGGCCCCTTTGTGGCCATTTCTGGGGTTTAGCCTCTCCATCGCCATTTTGGAACTTCCAACAGCTACCTCCCTTCTGGCCTCTAGAGCCTAGCCCCTCCATGGCCGTTTCCAGGGTTCTGCCTCTCCGTGGCTGTTTTTGAACTTCTGGCGGCTGTCTCCTTCCTACCCTCCGGAACCCGGGCCCTCCGTGGCCGTTTCCGGGAGTCTGTCCCTCCTTGGCTATTTTGAACATCTGGGAGCCTGCCTTCTTCCCGGCTATTTTGAACATCTGGGAGCTCGCCTTCTTCCCGGCTGTTTTGGCTTCCGTTTGCTGTCTGCCTTCTGGCTTTCTTCCGCCATCTTTATGCCCTTTGGCGCTCGCACCCTTGAAGCATGCATTAATGTTTATGGTCCAAATGAGCTCCAAATATGAATATCAAGATCTTTTGATGATGCATGGATAGATCTAACTGAGAATTTGTAGGTTTGACTGACATTTTCCTTAACTCATGTATAAATGCACTTACGACACTTTGTGTTTGCAGGAGTCAAGAAGCCTTCCGTAGGTCTATCGAAGAGGCCCGTTGAGGGAGTTGTCCTGACTTTTTCCAGATGATGATGATTTCTAAGGAGCTTTCTACCCGAATCAGGGGCCACCAATCCATTGATGCCAATCATCGACGGACTCGTTTGATCAAAGGAAGAACACTGCAAGCACATCAAGCAAAAAACAATTTTCAGGCAGTTTTAGCTATAGTGAAAAGGGAAATTAGCTAAATGATGAAATTGCTACAGTGACTAGCACTAGATGACAAAACATGGAAAAGACAAAGAATGTATTTTAAATTGTTGAATATTGTGGGGTAGGTGAAGCCCTAACTTGTAATGAATCTAAGCCACTCAATACAAATTGATCCTAGCCATTCATTTGGGCTTTGGAAAACTATAAATAGGAGCTTGCCCCTCATTTGTAAGGGTTGGAGAATTGATGTAAAGACATTCTGCAGCAATAGAAAGCAACATTGCATGATTTATGGGTGTTCCTTTTGAGTTTGCTCTTTATGTATGCATGGTTCACTTTCCATGTTAGTTTTAGTGTTAGTTTCTTGAATGAGAGTGGTGATGGTGTTTGCTGTTTTAGTATTTGATGAGCTTTCATCCCATACTTTTAGCACTTGTTGATGACAAGCTGCTATGCAAAGTTAGCTTGGGCTTCTTTATTCCAATGCTACAACTTAGTTCAATTGCATGTTCATGATGTGCATGTGCAATCTGAAAATCAGTAGTCCTTAGAAGATTGCACTGGTTTTGTTCAACTATAGGTTTCTCTTGTCCAAGCAAAACCCAGCTTAGGAAGTCTGTCTACTTTAGTAGCCACCATTGTTACTGCTCATTCATAGCTTAGGGTTAGAATAGCTTTCTTAACCCTTCTTCTTTTGCTGTTTTTTTAAATCCTTGGTTAGAGTAGGACCCAAAGCATCACCATGAAGCCAAATCAGATGAACTTGATGAGTTTCAACTTGCTGTTTTGAGTGGACGGTCGCTGTTCATTCACTTTCAGCACTTTGAAACTACATTTGCAAACCCAACTTCATGCTTTGTAACTCATCCGTAAGTCCACCTTTTCGATTCCAGCAAATCACATCAAACTACTAAGGTATCTAAGCACTGTCATGACCTAACATCCGAGAGACCTTGGGATAGTGTTCTGCAATTCGATTGTGGGAGATTGTCTTTCAAGAGAGGTAGTGCAGCTATGCACTGGCTATGTTGAGAAGTGCATAAAAATACCATCAATAGTCCCGAGGGATCTAACAATCATAAAACTTAGTGATATTCTATATATTGATGACATGTACCCAAAAAATGATATATATATTATAATTTGATGTTTTATTATTTATCTTTTATGTGTTGAATGTAATACTATTTAATGAATATCTTCATCATTTAACATGCTTTATTTGATCTAATTAAGTGTATTATAGTTTCTCTTAGATGGAACATTTTGATTAAGCATGTTATGCTAAATTAAATGCACCTATCATCTAATTGAAGAACATTAAATGCATGTAAGGATCTAACCTAACATAACACACAAGATAAACTTGAATAGCATGAAGCCTAAAGTAATTATAAAAATAAATTAAATAATCACTTTAGTGCTCAATACACACACATAGTTTTTTGTCAAGAATGAAGCAATGTGAAAGCATATAGATTATTATCTAATAGCTCTAACAACACTTCTTTATCATTCATACTATTCAAAGAATTAGACATAATAACAATGCAGATGCATGGCATTGAAAGGTACCTTGAGGGGTGTTTCATCTAATTCTATTAATGTGTATACACCAAACCCAAAATTTTTATCGATTATGTAAGGTCTGAACCAGTTAGGACTAAACTTCCCTTTTTCATTCAGGTCAACATTGACATTGTGAGAGTTTTTAGATAAGACTAAATCACCTTTGTTGAATTTGTGAGGGATGACATTATGATTGTAAATTTTTTGTATTCTTTTATAATAGGCCGGGAGATGCTCAAGAGAATTGATGTGTTGTTCATTGAGCATTTCAGGCTTATGCAATCATTGTTCTTTATAGTTTTTGTTATCAATAGTCCTCGAAGAGCAATTATTAATGTAGGAATCTCTAACTCCAAGGGCATTATTGTCTCACTCCAATAGACAAGATTATAAGGTATAGCTCCTATTGTTGACTTGACACTTGTGCAATAGGCCCATAGTACATATTGTAATTGTGTGTGCCAATACTTATGATGGTTGTTAATAGTTTTCTTTAGAACTTGTTCAATTACCTTATTAGTTGATTCATCTTGGCCATTAGATTGTGGGTAGTAAGGTTTCAAAAAGTCATGTTGTATGTTAAATGTCTCTAAGAATTTATTCACATCATTATTCTTAAATGGTGTACCATTATCAGAGACTAATGTGGGAGGAAGTCCAAAATGAGCAATAATGTGCTCCAATATGAAGCAACATATTACATTAGTTGTTGTTGATCAAAGGGGAATGGCTTCTACCCATTTTGTGAAATAATCTATTATACTGAATATAAATGTATGTCCAATAGAAGAAGGGGATGATATCTTTCCTATAATATCCAAGCCCCAAACTGCAAATGGCCATATCAGAACTTGAGCTTGGAATTCATAAGCATGAGCATGGATTAGATTTCTATGCTCTTGACATTTGTAGCATTCTTTTACATATTCAAAGCAATCTTGTTCCATGTGTCTCCAATAGTATCTGATGCAGATAAGTTTCTGCACTAATGTTTTTCCTCCAAAATGGCCACCAAAAGCACTTGGATGAGCTTTTTCAAGTGTTCTGGGTATCTTATATTTTTTTACGCATCTAAGCAAGAGACCATGGAATGATCTCTGATACAACACATTAGTGAGAATTATATACTTAGATGCAAGCTTTCGTAAGTGAGATTGAATGTTTTTGTTTGTCTGCTTGGGAAAGGTACTTTCTTTCAAATAGTTAAATATTGTATCATACCATTCACTCAAGTCTTCCTCATTTATTTTTAACAATTCTTTTGATTTATCATCAATCAAAGGTTTCATTATTGGATGAACAATGAATTTCAAACCTTGTGGAGGATCTTGGATTGATATAGGAGAGGTTGCACTTGCCATTGCATCTGCATGCTAATGATCTTTTCATGGGATGTTGTCAATGGTAAATTATTCAAGTTTCTCTAACAAATTCATTGTGAGATCCTTGTATTTTGATAATTTTTCATGCTTTTCTTGATATGTTTTAGGTAAAAGCACAAAGTTGTGTCACACTTTCAACCAAATAAAAAGTTCTAAGTGAAATATTTTCAGATGGAAAGGTTTCGCTCGACTAGGTTTTGATTGAAACCACATGGCCTATTACATGGCACATAGGTTTTGGTTGAATAAGTTTCGCCTGAATCCCAAAAAACATCAAAATTTTCCTTTTGCCGCTTTGAAACTGGCTTTAAAATTGGATTTTTTATTGTGCAAAGTTTCTATAGAAAGGGTTTCAATAGAAACAATTTCTATAGAAAGGGTTTCAATAGAAACAATTTCTATAGAAAGGGTTTTGTCCAAAAACCTTTCTATAGAAATTGTTTCTACTAAAACTGTCTATGTGGCATCCTAGTTGGCAGCCAACTCAGCTTTTTCCAAAATTTTCTGAAACTTTCAACTTTAGCTAAGTATTTCCTTATTCAAAATGATTTTTCTGCAAAAAAAAAAAAATACCCTTTTGTAGAGCTCGGAGTGGAGAATCCAAATATATAATTTTTTGATTTTTTGATTAGTTTTAATATATTTTATTTTTAAAATAATGCAAGTAGGTTTTTAAAATGAGAAATAAATTGATTACAAATTTACAAAAAGATCGTAAAACTTATTAAAAAAAATTTAAATCTTATATGGGACACAAGAGAAGAGAGTCTTCTTCAAAAGGGTATAATTTGTTTTTTGAAAATGATTTAAAAATTTGAAAATAATTGATGGCCTATGAAAACTATCAATTCTGACATATTTGACTTTAAAAAGTTATTACAAGAAAAGTATACATCAAAATTTTATTTTTCTTTTTCCATGCACAAGATATTGAAGTTACCTATTTGGAGAGAAAAAATTAGGGAGAAATGAAGTTCTTTTCAATTTGTTTCTTGACAGCCCGTGAAGTCACTCTTTTCTAAAATTTTCAGCATTCCAAAATCTATCCTTAAATTGATAAAAGCATAATGAAAACTTTTTTTAATTTTTTTAAAAAATTACAGTAATAAACTTCATCAAAATTTCTACATTTCATTAGTTTACACCATTTTTAAATTCAAAACATAAAGACCACTTTTATGTGGTCGAAGTTCAATTTATTTTTTTGTTGTTAGCTGATTCCTTTATAAAGTGAGACATAGTTTTGTGCTTTTACCCTTCCATTTATTTGTTTGATTACCGATTGTGAATCACCAAATTTCTTAATATCTTTTATACCTAGGATTAAAGCAACACGTAACCCGACTAGTAAAGCTTCATACTCAGTAGTGTTATTTGTACATAAGAAGTTTAAATGATACGACAAGGGAATGGGATTTCCTCTAGGTGGGATTAATATAACCCCAACATTGGAGCCTTTTCTACACCTAGATCCATCAAAGTATAATTCCCGTGTATTAAGTTCAATTTTCAACACATTATCATTGGGGAAGGAGTGTCAGCCAAGTGGTTGATCAAGGCTTGTCCTTTAACATCTTTTTGTGAAATAAATTTAAGGTCAAAATTAGTCAACAACATCACCCACTTGGCTAGGAATCCTGATAAATAGGTTTTATTAAAAATATATTTCAGAGGGTCAAACTTTGTTATCACTTGTATTTCCGCATTCAATAAATAATGTCACAACTTACTAGTAGTGAATACAAGGGCCAAACATTATTTTTCGATTGTTGTGTATTATTTTTCATAATCTATCAAGGTTCGACTGATGTAATAGTGTATATGCTCTTTACCATTTTCACCTTGCTAAATCAACAATACTTTGAGAGCATGGGCTGATGCGGCTATATAAAGTATGAATGATTTGTTTGTCACATCGAGTTGTAGGATGGGCAGAGTTGTAAGGTATTCCTTCAAACTCTCAAAAGCCTATTTACAATCCTCATTCCAATAAAATTGCACATCCTTTTTGAGAAGATGTGTGAAAGGTAATGTTTGATTAGCAAAGGATGCAACAAAATGATAGATGACTTGAATTCTTCCTTGTAGGGTGCACAATTGAGAAATATTTTTAGGAGGTGGCATGTTGTTGATAGCATCAATCTTGTTTGTATCCATCTCAATGCCTTTGTGAGATATGATAAACCCTAAAAAAATTCCACCATCTACACCAAAGACAATTTTTTAGATTCAATCTCATGTATTTTTGCATCCGCTCAAAGATTTTCTGAAGGAAATTTACATTGTCTTGTTTGGTTAACGATTTGGGTAGAATTTCGTCAACATAATCTTCCAAAATTTTATGTATGTAATCATGAAATATTAGTAGCATAGCCCGTTGATATGTTGTGCCCACATTCTTTAATCCAAAATGCATCATAACCTAACAAAAATGTTCCCAAAAATGTTGTGAATGTTATCTTATGTTGACCTTGAGGGTTGATAAAGATTTGATTGTATCCAGAAAATCTATCGATGAATGATGGAAAAGTATGTCCCGTAGTTGAATCCACTATCATATCTATATTAGGAAGGGGAAAGTCATATTTTAAGGAGGCTTTATTCAAATCACAAAAAATAGTACACATCCTAATATGATTGTTAGGTTTCACAACTACAACAATATTTGAGATCAAAGGGGAATACTCTATAGATCAAATGAAACCAACATCAAGGATTTTTTTGAGTTCACCTTTAACAAGCAATGCTATCTTAGGATTCATCTTTCGTATCTTTTATCGAACAGGCTTAACATTTTCAGTAAGGATAATTTTCTGTGTTACTATCTTCGAATCAATTCCTAAAATATCTGAATATTTCCAAGCAAAAAGTTTGGGAAAGTCATGAAGCAAGGTTGTAGTATCCTTTTGTTATTCATCATCAAGGCACTTCCCTATCTTAATGATTCTCTCCTTATCATTTATGTCCATTGGTATATCAATTGTATCTCCTAAAGGAAGTGCATTATACTACGTCTCCACTAATTTCATATTTAATCTCCAATAATGTAAAAGATCACACCTCAAATTACATTAATATCCTCTAGCACCAAATACAAAGGGGGGCATAATCAAAATAAATAAATACTAAACCTATAAAAATTTAAATAATGATCTATCCATTCCCTCAAAAATGAAAAATTTGTTATGCAACAATGTGATATGTTTTTGATCAACTTCAACATTAACCAAGAAATCCATCATTAAGTCTAATTTATTTCATAATATTTAAACTTAATGTATAGGATTTTTTTCAAAATTATTTACAATCAACATCTAAGCACCTTTTTATAGTCAAATTATTTTCCATTTTGGAAGTGTGAGGACTAAAGTCTACATTGATCAAAGATTGACAAATATGAGTTAGATTATTCAATATTGAATCAAATGAAATAGAAGCCTTCCCCAAGATATTGTTGAGCAATGTAAAGGAAATGACAACAATATGAAACTACAAGCAAGATGAACATAAAATATATTCCTAAACTACTCAAACTATCATCCCATAGGGGGATTAGTGCTACTTTGATGTGGAAAGTAGCTCTTTCCCAACTCCTTTTGATAAGATTCTTGATTGATCTTGATAAGAAGATGCAAAGATGGCTTTGATGCAAAATTATAATAACAAGCTAAGATGGGATGAAAATGAAAGTGATGAGTGCCTATAGTGAGAATACTAAGATTGTGGATGATCAAATTATGGATGGTTGTGGATATAATGCTTTTATTTATAGGTTGAAGGGTTGAAGAATGGAGAGATGGGAGGAATGTGGGACTAAAGAAGAGACAATGATATTGTGACACTTGTCACATGGTTATTGGAGGAAGGTAGGGCACATTTTGGAGAATGTGCATGGTTAATCCATGTAGTTGAGGATTTGAGAAGTGTAAGAGAGAATGCACTTGTAAGAGGCATTAAATGAATATGGTTGAGATGTTTTGGATGGAAATGGTTTGGGAAAGAAAGTCAAATAAGTGGAGTAAATGAAGGAATATTCCTTGTTAGGGAAAGTAAGGTATTTAGTTAATTAAAGAAATTAATTTTCATGTGCAACTATGGTAGTTGACCATGGGTTTAGGTTTGATCCAGGTTGAGTCAAAAGCTAGAGGATGGATAGTGATGGTTAGGGGTTAATTAATTCAAATTAATTAACTTGGATGAAATTAGTTGATTTATGACATTTAATTTAAATGTTTGGGTTTATTTAAATCAAATGAGAGGATGTTAGAACATTAGTATTTTAATTAAATATATCAATTTCTTTAATTAAAAGAGACGACATTAGTTAGTAGAAAGTAAATTAATCAAATTAACTTAGTTACTTGATTAATAGTATAAGTAATGTTAATTTGAGTGTCTACATTTTTCCCCTTTGAAGCAACATACTCACTGCATTGGTTAAAAGAATGACATCACCAAGACCAAAATTCAAAAAAATTCTAATTTTGTCAAATGCCCCACTGTTGTTGTAGCGAAAAGAAGTATTCTGGTACACTACCCCCTCGAGAGATCGGGAAAAATTTCCAATTTGTAGAGTCAATCTCGTGAAAAATATGCTCTATGGATGTATGAATGGTTATGATAATGATGCCAATGAGATGGTTTAAGATTCTTAGAATAACAAATCTATATTATCCTAAACAACTTAAATGATAATGCAATGCATGTGGGATGGATGAGATGGATGATTTTTTATTATGATGAGGATATGTATGAGTATGTAGGATGGGTATGCTTACATTTTATGAATGTAGGATGGATGCATGTCATGATAGCATGTTAGCATGTTAATGTGAAAGCAGATAGAAGAATGAGAAGGATCAGCTCCTTGATTCTGAGAAGATGTAGAAGTCCAATAAGTCTATGAGTCATCAAGACTTTATCAGATATGATGATGAATGATGATGATGATTGCTTATCGAGAGACTAGGGATGTAAAGAGCATAACTTTCCTTATGCTTGATAACACACATAGATACATGATGAATCAAGGTATAGACGACTGGGATGGCATTGTATCTAGTGAAATGAAATTTGACTCAACAAATGGATAGGAGTATTCTTTTTCACACCTGACATACAAAAACCTCACTAGGATGTATTCCAAAATTTTCAAACATCTCGGACCAAAACATGGAAATCATAACCTATCAATGAAATAGTCAACAAGCCGTCCAAAACTCCCCCATACACACCTACCAAAGAAAGTATTTCCAAGTTATATTACAAGAACATCTAACAAACACAATAGATAAAAGATAATGATGAATGCCCCATTCCTTTCTCTCTAAATATTTTTTTATTAGACATCATCAAGAGGTCATTGGAATGAGTGCAATAAGATAAATCAAAAGAAAAGATCAAGTAAATAAACAAGCCAATGTTCTTCATACCTCTAGCCAAAGGGATGTGTTTTGAGGAGAATAATCCAAAGTGTTTTTCTAATAGACAATGTTCATTGTAGGAAGGATGCATCCTAGGACATTTTAATGGATGGTGGCAAGTTGTTTTGTTTAGGATAAGTATCCAAAGTGTTTTTCCAATGGATAATGCCCATTGTAGGAAGGATACATCCTAGGATATGTTAGTGGATGGTGGAAAGTTGATAGGTTGTTCAAAACGCTATTGATATAAGGTCGATTAACATGTTTGCAAATGATCAAGAGTTTGATTTTGCATTTAAACGTTTGTTGTTTCAATTTTGATTTTACATTTGAAATTTGCTTTTGCTGATTCTTGTGGTCATTTCCATATGTGTTACCAAAGGATGAAGGTGATGATTCATTTATTAGGGATGATTGATTATTGTGGTTGAAGCGAAATGAGATAGGTGGATTTTTTCAAATATTTGGATGCTTTTGAAATGTTATAAGGTTGTTTTTTGAATTTTTTGGTTATTTAAATGTTTTTTTGTGTTTTTCGAGATTTATGAATGTTTTTTTGTTTTTTGTGTCTTGGGGGCTGATCAAAGATTAACCTTTCCTATGTTTAAGCTCAAAGATGACATAGTTTGGATACCATATTTCTGACATTTTTTTTATTTTTTGACCTATGTTTGGATTTTCTTGGGTTTTTTAATGCTTTTGGATTTTTTGTATGATTTTGATGATTTTGATGTGGATATGTGTGATGCTATTAGTGATCTATTTGGGATTCTTTTGAAAATGAAGCTAGGGAACTGATTGATTGAATTGATGGATTGATGATGATATCATTGTTGAGGATACACAACAATGCAAGGATAGTGTTCAGCAACACAAGGATTGGGAAGGATATCCCAAGATGATTATGGATTGATTGGAATTTATTGATGGATTGATGATGATAACATTATTGAAGATACACAACAATGCAAGGATAGTGTTAAGCAACACAAGGATTGGGAAGAATATCCCAAGATGATGATGGATTCATTGGATTTGATTGATCAATATTTTAAAGCTTAATTTGGAGCAAAATTTCTTTGAATGATTTGTTGTGATGTTGAAGCATAGGTTAGATGCAACTGATATTGATTTTTTGAATTGATGTTTAATGATAGATAAAGCTTGATAAGGAACATCTTCTCATCAAAATGTGCCATGGGCTAGTGATTTGGATTTTTTGGCTCACAAATGTTTTGATCAATTTGATTTTATGTTTTTCCAATGTTCGAATCACCACATAAGTTGGAAGATATAGATCAAGATTTATTCCTGAAGTAAGATGTAAATATCTACCCCCAATGTTTAGCAATGTATGGAATTCCATGGGTGGATGCTTGGATAGATGTATGGATGGATGAATATGGTAAGAACACAAAGGATGCCAAGGATTATCTTGTGATAAGGTGTTCAAATAGAGGAATGCTTCAATGGATAATGTTTTATGGCTTAGATAATGTTGGGTAGGATAAGATAAAATAAAATGACCCATGTAAAGATGTTTACCATAAGAAAGTGTAATGTGTATAACAACTTTTCCAAGATCAAGATAATATGGAAGATGGATGTAGATAGATGAAAATGGATTGGATAAGTGGTTCATGGATGAATGGATTTATTATGGATGAGATGGATGGAATGTTGGATTTATTATGGATGGGATGAGATGCTTCCACCTAAACTAGTGCATGTAGATGCTCGATTCTTACACATGACACCTGCTTTCTAGGTTTTCATCATGGTACTTGTCCAAAGCACCACCATAGTGGTTTTCACTAGAGGACAATTTTATCTTTACTATTTTCAAGATTTTTTTATTTTTTTGATTTTTTTTGAAAGATTTTAAGCTCATGCTAAACCACCTAGTGGTGTCAACGTAGATGCTTCTACCATAATGTTCCATCGATATCCTGCTTGAAGAAGTTGCTTTTCCAAGATGCATGCACTTGAATGCAACTTTTGAGATTCTTGATCTACTTTTTTGATACCAAAGTTAACTTTGTCTTTGTCCAAACATCACAATAGAGTGCCTTTTGAATCCTTATGATGAAGGGTGGTTTCCAATACATGGTCAAGGTGAGAATTGGATATCATGCGTGGAGGCATGGATGGAGTGTGTTTAGGAATAAAAGATGGATTGGTTGATAGTTTAGAACCTTTAACTCTCCAAACTTGGGTGGTTACAAAAGTGTGCATGGAATTAGGACCAACTACTTGATATACTTTTTACATTGCTTGAGAAGCCTGATTTTGTATTTTTGGACATCCTTGATGAATACTTTTCCTTTTTTTTATTTTTCCCCATTGTTTCTTTGACTAATGGAGTTTGATAGGGATAATCTTTCTTTGTATTTTTTGGTATCCATGTGTATTTGATTTGTCCATTATGCTTCTTAACTTCTTTTTATTTGATAACATTCAAGATTGTGCTTTGCTTCAAATCTTTCTTTTGATGTTGGTCCTAATTCCTGGATGGGGTGATGGGTGGATGAAGATTCATGATGTGGCTGGTTGTAGTATTAGCATTGGTTTTATCATAAGGATTCTTCGTGCTCCCTATGTTGACATTTTCTTGAGATGACATTCCCCCAATACTATGGAAGTAGTACCTTTATGCTTTGATTCTTCCTTTTTTGAGAGTTCTTGTTTAGAAAGCATTCTCTAATAAATGACCACTATAGATGATGTTATTGGAATTTGTTCCTCTATTGTCTCTGGAATTTCTTGTTTGGTCTGACCTATTTCCTTAAATGGATAATGTTTGATATCTTGAATATATGATGTCCTTAGTATGAATTTTGGATATATCTAATCCTAATGTTGACAACTCATCCTCACTATAGGAATCATTAACCTACTCTTTTTGTGTAATAATGCCAGGAGTAAAGGAATCTTGTTTTGAATGAAGATCATTTACGTGTCCATCCAAAGAAAGCATCTCATGGGTAGATGGAGGAGTATGTTCTATATGGATGTGTTAATCATTTGTGACATATTGTATAGATTGGAGAGTGTCCACTAGATCATTGTAGTATCTTGGAGATAAGAATTTTTGATCTTGAATGATTTCGAAATTGTGTTCAACATGCTTTGGATCAAGTTCTTGACATGGGTCCATTTCAAAGGATGGATTGCATATAAATGGCTCTTGGATGTCTTCATTAGGCATATGAAGCAGCTCAATATCCTCTTGATCTTTGAGTGAATTTGGATCAAGTGGTGAGTTGAGGACTTCTTCAATATCCACAACCATGAGGTCAAAGGATGTCAATATGTCTTGAAAAGGACCATTGCTAGACTTTGGTTAAAGATGTTGATCATGCTTTGGAATAAATTCTTCAGATATGTCCTCTAACTCATTAGGTAATGTAGAGACATTTTCAACTTGATCATTGGTCGAGGGATTGTGGATTATTTCAATAGGATCAAATAATTCTAACACTCTTTGAAATAGATCATTGTTGGATATTATTGGTGGGTTTTGATCATGACTAAAAAGTGAGTCTTGATGCATGTTGATTTGATCATCGAATGGGGTAGAAACATATTCAAGGTGCTCATTGATGGATAGATCTTGATCATTGTTTTCAACAATTGTCGGGGAGAGATTGTCAATGTTATCACTAGTGCTTAAATCCTGATCATTGTCCTCAATAATTATTTTTCATTGATCAAGAAGGTCTTGGATGATATTTTTGAGTTGAATAGAATTTGACACTTTATGAATATTTTCTCTACATGATACTCACAATGAGATTCACCCTTATTCCAAGGGAAGTTTAGGATATAGTTGAAAGCACTTTATTTTGGAAGAGCAATGAATTTTGTATTAACTAGTTGTCTTAGCACTGATTCAATTGACACTCTAAAATTTGTGCATTCACATTTGTGATCTTCTAAGATTTGGCCTTGTTGAGGTGGTTCTTGTTGTGATTGATCTTGGAGATGTGGTGATTAATCTTGGAGATGTGGTGATTGGGTTTGTTGTTGATGTTGTTGATCTTGATATATAACCTCTTGACATTGGAGATATTGAACTCTTGATGTGGTTGGGGACACAACCCAATGCTTTCTTGACACGGTTCAACCAATGGAAGAGTGTATTGATTTTGAGGTGGATATGTCTCTTGGAACAATGAATCAACTATTTTAGTAAGTGTAGCAATTTGATATCGCAAAATTTGATCTTGACTTTGATCTTGACACCATTGATATAGTTGATTTGGTTTTTTTTCAAGTAGATTTGGAATGTATACTTGTGGTGTTTGTGTGGGATCATGGAAAAATTGATTTTGGAAAATGTTCTAATTTGTGATGATGTTTAGATTTAGCATTATAGTTTGACATTGAACATTGTTTTGGTTTGGAAACATATTGCCTTGATTTAGGTAACCTTGATTTTGCATGGTGTTACCTTGACTTGGATCAATACATGGAGTTGTTAACATATTGTTTGGACTTTGAAAAACATTTGTATGATTCACAAACATATCTATCCCAAATTTTACCAAGTGTGGATTTGAAATATTCATGTTTGGTAAACTTATATTTGGTATATTCACATTTGGCATGTATGGATTTGGTGGGATAATGTTGTTTTGTTGAAGACTCATTCATTGATTGTTTGGTTGATGGATTTGTAGGTTTGGATTTTGATTTAAATCTACTATAGGGAAAGGTGTTTCAAAATATAGATTGGGCATACTCACATTTTTTGTACCATTGAGGTTTGTAGGAGATAATGATCCCATGTATGGATTGTATAAATGTGAGTTTTGATAATCAATCAACATTGTAAGGCTTTGATAGTTTGGTTGATTTAGATTACTCATGATGTATGAATCAAGTTTATATTTCATGTTCTTCTTGTTTTTTGACCTTGTTGACCTCTAAGGGATTCAAGACCAATGATGACATGAAGGATGAAAGGGGTAAATGATATGGATGTTCAACTTTTAGGAACTTTGGATCAATGCTAGAATTTAAGATTTGATTTTGATTGTTCTGATTGGATAATGAACTTATGAATCCAAAGATATTAGATGTTACCTTAGGATGAACTTGTCCACAAGGGGTGCTAATTTAATTAGAGGTATGAGAAAGGATGCATTCTCACACTGCTAACTAAAAAAGGTGATTTTGATGTGTTTGATGATTTACTCAAGTCTAGATTGATGTTTCCAAATCTCTACAATTGTTTGTGGGATGGAGATGATAAATGTTTAGGGTGGATGAAGTGTTTCATTTCATCCTAAATGAACCTAATAGGGACCTTGTTTACAAGACCAAGATAGTGAAGAACATGATTTTACCTAAGAGTAGTTAAAACCAAAACACCAATGTTTGCATGGAAAACCATATGACCAAAAGATACCAAGCACTTGTGTGGGATTCAATTTGAGTTAATCTTGGTTAAACGGATTATTTTTACCACATCAACACTTTTTTTTTAACTTTCAAATTGAATTTCTATGTCTGAATTAATTTTCATCCCACAACGACCATTATGTGGAAATCAAAAGAAGGTTATGTGTAGGATCATGGTGGGCCAAAAAGTGGCAATATGATGGGTATGTGGCTGATGACTTTTTTTTTACCCAAAATTGATGAAACAAAAAGGGTTTTGAAAGGAGTTTCTTAGCTTTCCACCAATATAAATTATAATTTACTTTTAATTTAATAAGTAATTATTATTCATTTTCTATTCAAATTACGACTAAAGTTTTGATTGATAGATTGATTGAAAAATCTATAGCTTTCAAACGATATCAAAAATTTGAATCCAAAACATGTGTCACATTCTATGCTTCACATACTATAGGATTAAAAAAATTAAATTTCATGAGGTTTTGACCAAGTTAAGGTGGTCAAACATATGAGTTTTTAATATTTTTAAAGGTTGTAATTAAAAAAATATAATTAATTGTTTACATGGAAAAAAAATACAAAAAATATGCATCACATCAAGACATGAGTCCTCTACTTATATCTAAAATATTATAAAAAAATATTATCATTTTATTGTGGTTAGGGTGGTTAGACAGACACCTACTTCTTATTTTTTCCTTGAAATTTAAGTACTATTGCATTGAAATTTCAAATTTTCACCAAATAATTTTTTTTTAAAACAAACCTAGTAGTTTAGAAACTACATTCAATTTGCTACAAATTCTATTCTTACATATTTTTGAAATAATATAGATAATTTATTCAAATTTTTACGTCAAGTTTCCTAACTTTGATTTTTCTATTTTTTTTGCCACTTAAGGGACTATTTTTTTCATGATGATCCTACACATACCTAGAATTAAGGCAATAGTTTCCTAATGTTGACTTTAAAGAGAGAAAATTGCGATATAGACCCAAATATTTAGAAGCCTCTAAGGATATAATCCCTAGGGAAAAGTAGTAATAATTGGACCTTTCAAAGGTATTTGTTCTTTCTAAAGGGTTTGGAATTTGATGACCTTGTTGAATGTTTGTTTTCAAGATTTTGGATCCAAACAATGTGTTAAACTTACTCAAAGATTGCACAATCGTAGGATGGAAAAGAAAATATTTGTTGAATTCCCACTTGGATTTCTCCAACTAAGCTTATTCAAACCAAATGATTAGAAGCTTGAACACACTGGCTCCCCTCCACAACACTCACTTCTATGGGTTAGCCAAGCTTTAAGTTCTCATGAATCTCCCATGAAAAACTCTTCATCTCTACTATGAACTGCAAGTATGTGGGATGGATTTAAAGGTTCGACCTCCTAACACCAACAAATATTAGGGATTTTGGATTTTATAAGAATTACTTTGTGCTCAAGGCACCCATTCATATTCCCACATGAGAGGCAAGATCAACCCATATAAAGAGTATCACCTGCTTGTCTGTAGGAGCACCTATAATGATGAGTTTCCTCAACATTCAAACTTATACACTGGTTGGGAGTAGCTTGGTGTTTAGCTCATTACTGGTTTGAGTTGTTCCCTTGGGGTGAGTACATTTTCCCACCAAGGCAAGCTCTCTAAAGGTAAACAATAGCAAAGGATTACATTTGTAGTTCAACTGCATAGCACACTTAGGAGGGAATACAGACAATTCCTTTTCTTCACGCTTACATGATTTGTTCAATTTTAAACCAAAACTTGAAGTGTGGAGGCAATCTTTTAGACAACCTAATATCACTAAAATGCTTTTGATTCTCAAGATTAACGTGAAGCATGAGAGAATTGCATATGCATTTGAATGAAACTAGTTTGTTACAAATACTACAAAATAAAGTAAACACAAGTTATTTTTAAATCCTCAAAGGCAATAATGAGTTCTTTTTATAATACCAAAACCAAGTGTGAAGTTGCTTGTTCAATTTTAGCCCAAAACCAAAGTCTAGTAAGTTTCTAAGTTCAATTTTAACCAACTTGAAGAGATCAAATCAACGGTTAATTTAAACCCAAAACTGAAGTGCATTATCCTAAAATAAAGAATGAAAGACCTGGGCTATTACAATAAGCATTAAAAAATATTTTTTTAAGTTCAAGCTCAAGTTCCACTTTTCCAACTAAAAAATTCTTCAAAGATTGCTTCCTATGCTTCAATGTTACAAGTTCCTTGTGCAAATGAAATCCCTCCTCCTATGAATTTATGGATCCTATATCCCTAACCACTAGTTGTTTATCTATGACTTCAATCTATCAATGCCATCCTTGGTTTTTTATTTTAAATGGTTTGTCCAAGAAAATCTATAGTGAGTCATCTAAAGATCTGCATCAAGAGATATTAAATATACAAAGTATGCCCCAAATGATATCTACTACAATGTGAGAGATTTAGAATTTAAAAAACACAACACAAAAAACTATATTACAACAAAATCAACATTGCTAAACTCAACAAACAAGTAAGATTTGATTTGACGTACACAAGATGTTTGGTGCCTGATTTAATGAACAACATGCACAATTTAATGCATCAACTAAAGAGTACATGATCTGATTCATAAATGTGTGTAAGGTCTATGGAATCATAAATAACAATGTGATTCATAAATGCGTGATTCATACAATCTGTGGAATTTATAAATTAACTCTATCGAAGGTTGATTTTCATTTTAGCATACAGTTATACTCCCCCATCAACCCCTTTTAAAGGTATTAACCAACCATCACAGACCATGAATTCACTCTACATATCAGATTCACACCTAAGAAGCACCTGAATGATCTAAAGAAAATCATTTACTATGGATTGCATGACAAGGAACACATCTGCTAACAAGCTAATTGCGAAATAAAGAGTGGAGTGGTTGGATTTCCTAGTACAATTTCTTCCAAAATAGAGTCAATCCTATAACTCTTCATCTGATTAAATTTTGCATAACAAATATTGGAATCCCTTGCAAATTGGTAGTAATAAGAAGCACGACTTTAAACCAATGCTCAAAGGTTTTAAACAAAGCAATAAACAACCTTAATTAGTAATGCGATTTGGATTTAGCTTCTTCACACTTTACAATACCATTGTCTTTGATCTAAAGAGTAAAAAATGAAAAAAAAATGAACTAATGGATTGGATAAGGTCGTGTCTTTCCCTCTGTTAATGTTGACTATAGAATGAATCTGTACCCTAGCCTGTAAAGGAATAACAAGTACACAAAGCTTGAGTAGAAACAAAGACATGAAATTCTAAACTAATAGTCAAACATGTAAACCTGTCATTAAAATTCTACA
Source organism: Sequoia sempervirens (assembly GCA_007258455.2). Taxonomy (NCBI): domain Eukaryota; kingdom Viridiplantae; phylum Streptophyta; class Pinopsida; order Cupressales; family Cupressaceae; genus Sequoia; species Sequoia sempervirens. The sequence goes on from VDFB02281492.1 coordinate 60,243,221, forward strand.
TATGCATAAGATATGGCATTCTAGTTAGCTCTCAATTGTGAATTTAATGAATTCTAAATAGTCAAATGATAGGCTATCAAATAATGAGGCAATATCTTGATTTCTCGCACTATTTCATTAGATTCCATTAAAGCGTTGAAATGTGGGACTACCAAATATGACTGAAAACCATGATTAAAAGAAGAAATACATAGAGTCATCATTAATAATGTGATAGAGACAGATTTGGAAGGAAATAAATCATGGGATTTGAAGGAAATTTATATTTGGAAATTAAGCATCTATCATGTCTATTAAAATACTGTTGGAAATATTAATCTTGAGTAGCTAACGGAAAGATGCATTAAATGCACTGATAGATGAAATCAACTCATATTTTTTTCCCCCTGCCGTGTCTAACATTCTTACTATCCAGTAATTGCATTCTGGCAGTAATTTATTTTGTTAGGTGAGTTCAAATTTTGAGCGCCATTTTTTTGTGTATTGGCTAAAAACCCAAAAGAAGAATTGAATGTATTATTCCGTGCAAGAGACAGACATAAGTTTTTTGGGTGAGAATAGAAGGGAATGTTCAGAAAAACATAGAGAACAGAAAGAATGTTTAGGAGCAACTAAACAGTGAAGTTCAGTAGTATCTGCCACAGCAGAAGAAAGTTAGCCTTGCACCCATGTGCCGGAAGCTATCCCACACAGAGTAGCAGCGCAGAAGTGCCAATGCGCTGGAAAACACATAGCTTCTATAGTATATGTGTACAAAGCTTTTGCTCTGAATATTTTATATGTAAACTGTTTATGAATGTAATCATTTTTCTGAGTAAATAGAATGTTGCAAATATTTTTGTCTCCATTTATGTCTGTCTCCTTCTGTTGATACACTTCCGTTGTGCATGTTTTCATTCTTTGCCTGGCATAAGAAGTTTTTTGACATGGTATCAGAACCCATAGGTTTACTGGGCAGTCAGTTTTTAAAGCCTTAGCTTTGTCCTAGGTGTGCAAAAACAAAATCTTTGTTTCTAGGTATTTGTGAAAGCCTTAGATCTTATCTGGGTATTTTTAGTTTCCCCCATTTTAGCAAAATGGCTGGAGGAGACAATAGGAGTTGGCAGCCGCCACCTATTTTTGATGGTATAAATTATGATATTTGGGCAAAGAAAATGAAAACCATTTTTATTGCAAATGATTTATGGGAACTTGTTGCAAATGGGTTCATAGATGTGACTAACCCAACTGCATTTACAGCATTGAGCAATGCTTAAAAGAACCAGTTGAAGGAAACACAAAAAAATGATGCAAAAGCCCTCAATTTGATTGAGACAGCCTTGACAGAGGCTATTTTTCCCCGAATAGCAGCAACTACTTATGCAAAAGAAGTGTGGGAAACACTTCAAACCACCTGCAAAGGATCTGAGAAAGTCAGATCAGTCAAACTCCAGCTGCAATGGAGAGAGTTTGAGACCATGCAGATGAAGGACAGCGAGTCCATTATAGATTTTCACACAAGGGCAGCCACTTTGATTAACCAGCTGAGGATAAGTGGTGAAACTTTGGAAGAATAGAAGATTGTGGAGAAGATATTGAGAAGCCTTCCCACAAAGTTTGATCCGGTGGTGATTGCCATTGAAGAGGCAAAAGATCTCACAACTTTGTCAGTTGATGAGCTGATAGGTTCTCTACAAACCCATGAGCAGTGCCTAAATAGGTTTGCATCCTCCTCCCAAGAGCAAGCTTTTAATGCTCAGTCGAATGCAAGAGGAAGGGGGAGAGGTAAAAAAGGCTCCAGACATGGTAGATGAAACTCTAGACGTGGAAATGATGGTGATGAAAGTTCAGCCTGAGCAAACAATCATGAGGGGGTGACCAGCTCCCAAGGAGAAAAAAAGAACAACAATTCTTATCAGAAAAAGGATAAAAGAAATGTGTAGTGCTACAACTATCAAAGGTATGGTCACTATGCAAGTGATTGTAGGAAAAAAGCGTGACTAAGGGAGTCAAAATGCACATGTTGCTGACTCAAATGTGGTTGGAAATGAAAGATAGTCACAAGTGTTCATTGCATGTAACCTTGCAGAACAGAGCAGCGCTGAAGTTTGGTACTTGGACAGCAGCTGCAGCAACCACATGAGTGGTAACAAAGACTTGTTTGCCTCCATTGATAGCAGCGTGAAGTTTGAAATAAAAATGGGGAACAATGAGATGGTTCCAATCATAGGCAAAGGCATGGTATGCCTGCAAACCAAGCATGGTGATGAAAGACAAATATATGATGTCTTCTATGCCCCAGGATTGAAACATAACCTCTTGAGCATTGAAAAAATGGTCTAAAATAGGTATAGAGTGCTGATGGAGAAAGGGGAATGTGTCATCTATGATAAAGATGGAAGCAAAAGAGTTATGGCAGCGGTTAAAATGACACATAATCGAATGTTTCCTCTCAAGATACAAATCTCAACACAGTCAAAAGGCCCGCAACAATCAGCCTTCAAAGCAGCCATTCAAGATATCTCCAAGCTATGGCACCTCAGGTATGGACACTTAGGTTACTTTGGTTTGAGTCTTTTGTCTAAGAAAAATATGATAGATGGTTTGCCAAAAAATATAGAGCCTAATGTTAGATGTGAAGCTTGCATTTTGGGCAAGCAACATAGGCAGCCTTTTAATTCAGGAAACTCTAGAAGGGCTAGAGCACCATTGGAGATGGTGCACACTGACTTGGTAGGCCCTATGCAAAATCTATCTTTTGGGAAAAGCAAATTTTTTATGACCTTTATAGATGATTACAGCCGTAGGACATGGGTCTATTTTTTGCAGCATAAGTCTGAAGCATTTGACAAGTTTTTGTTATTTAAGGCCTAGGCTAAAAGGGAGAGTGGACACTTTATTAAGGTCCTAAGGTCAGATCGTGGAGGAGAGTATACCTCCAATCAATTTGTAAATTTCTGCAGGAAAAATGGCATCAAGAAGGAACTCACAGCTAGTTATACTCTGTAGCAAAATGGAGTGGCTAAAAAGAAAAATAGGACCATTTTGGAGATGGCAAGGAGCATGATGAAAGCAAAGGGACTCCCTATCGAATATTGGGGAGAGACTGTAGCAACAGCTATTTATCTGATAAATAGAAGTCCAATGAAGGCAGTCCATGATAAAATCCCTCAAGAGGCATGGACAAAACAAAAGTAGTCAGTTGAGCACTTAAGAGTGTTTGGGTGTGTAGCCTATGCACACATGCCTAAAGAAAATAGGCAGAAATTGGATGACAAGGGTGAAAAGTGTATTTTCTTGGGCTACAGTACAGAGTCCAAAGCCTATCGGCTATATAATCTAGTCACCAAGAAGGTAATTATCAGTAGGGACATGGAGTTCCTAGAAAATGAATCATGGGATGGAAAAGTTGACAACAATACTAATATTTCTGTCTCCATACCCTTTAAGGACGAAGAAGATGCAAAGCGCAGATGTGCCAGAAACCTACAGGAAGCTGACAGTTCATAAAACAGCAGTAGTAGCTCCAAAAATTCTTAGCAGAGAAGGAGCTCCAAAAACTTCCAGCAGGGAAGGAGCTTCGGAAACTTCCAGTAGGGAAGATGCTTCAGAAACTTTCAACAGGAAAGTTGCTCCGAAAACCTACAGCAGCAGACTTCTTCATCAGGCCAGCAGCCAAGTAGCTTCGGAAATTCAGACCCCACTCTCACCTCCCTAGTGCCAAGAAAGACTAAGAGTCTAAGGGAGATATACCAAGGTGAAAGGTATGATGAAGCTTTTAATGAGAGTGTAAATTTTGCATTATTTTCTCATAGTGATCCTATTTATTTTAAGAAGACTGTAAAAGAATAGAAATGGTGCGAGGCCATGGATGAGGAGATAGATGCAATAGAAAGAAACAAAACATGGGAGCTCACTGATTTACCCAAAGGGAAATCAATTATTGGTGTCAAATGGGTCTACAAGACCAAATGTAATGTCGAAGGAAGAATAGAAAGGCATAAGGTAAGATTAGTTGTCAAGGGGTACAAACAGCAGTTTGGGAGAGATTATGATGAGACTTTTTCCCCTGTTGCAAGGTTGGAGACTGTGTGGGCAGTCATTGCAATTGCAGCCCAGCACATGCAGAAGGTTTATCAAATGGATGTGAAGTCCGCCTTTCTCAATGGAGTCTTAAAAGAAGAGGTATATGTGGAGCAGCCCTTTGGATATGAAGTTTCAGGTAAAGAACACAAGGTATATAGGATGAAGAAAGCTCTTTATGGGCTGAAACAAGCTCCACGGGCATGGTACAACAGGATTGACTCATACTTGATGAGCAATGGCTTTAGAAAAAGTGATGGTGAGCCCACTCTTTACATCAAGGCAGCAAATGGTAAGGTTTTAATTGTTGTCTTGTATGTAGATGATTTAGTATTTACTGGGGATGATGATTTCCTCATTGTTGATTTTAAAGAAACCATGAAAAGAGAGTTTGAAATGACATATTTAGGACTCTTAAGATATTTTCTAAGCATAGAGGTCCAACAATTAGATAATGGCATCTTTATTTCACAATCAAGTTATGCCAAAAAAATCTTGAAAATATTTAGGATGTTGGACAGCAAAGCAGCACCAACCCCAACAACTACAAGTCTAAAGTTGAGTAAAGAGGACAGCAGTAATAATGTTAACCCAACCCTCTGAGCATGGTTGGAAGCCTCATGTACTTGACAGCTACGTGACCAGATTTAATGTATGCAGTAAGCCTGATTTCTAGGTTCATGGAGCAACCTAAGGACACACACTGGCAAGCAGGTAAAAGGATTCTCAGGTATGTCAATGGCACAAAAAACTATGGCATAATGTATACTGCTTCTAATGAGTTTCAGCTGGTTGGGTACACTGACAGTGATTGGGAAGGAAATGTGGATGATAAAAAGAGCACATCCGGATATGTTTTTCACTTGGGTTCAGGAGCAGTTTCATGGGCTTCCAAGAAACAACTAATTGTTGCCTTATCCACAGCCGAAGCAAAATACATAGCAGTGAATGCAGCAGCATGCCAAGCTGTGTGGCTAAGAAGGATCTTAGCAGATTTGAGAGAAGAACAAGAAGATGGAACACTAATTTTCTGTGACAATGTTTCATCAATAGCCTTAACCAAAAATCATGTGTTTCATGGAAGAAGCAAACATATTGAAATCAGGTATCATTTTATTAGAGAATTGGTTGAGAATAATGAAATTAAAATGGCATTTTGCAGGTCAGAGCAGTAGCTATTAGATATTTTTACAAAGGCTTTGTCAAAAGAACCTTTTGAGCGCCTAAGATATAGGTTAGGTGTGCAGGAATGCGCTAGAACTTTAGTTCTAGAAAACACAGAGAAGCGCAGGTGTGCCAGAACTTCAACAGACAGTTCCAGAATGTAGAACAAAGGCAAACAAGTTTGCACCAGAAACTTTTCACCGGTGCTCCAGAACTTTTATGGCGATGCGCTGGAAGTTTCGCAAAGTGTTGAAGAGCAAAAATTTTTGCGCCAGAAACTTTGCTCTAGAAGTTGCTTCGGAAGTATTGCGCAGAAAGTTTCCAAATAATGATGAAGAGTAGAAAGACTCAAGATTAAGGGGGAGTGTTGGAAATATTAATCTTGAGCAGCCAACAGACAGATGCATTAAATGCACTGACAGATGAAATCAACTCAAAATTTTTCCCCCTGCTGTGTCTGACATTCTTACTGTCCAGTAATTTATTTTTTTAGGTGAGTTCAAATTTTGAGTGCCAGTTTTTTGTGTATTGGCTAAAAATCCAAAAGAAGAATTGAATGTATTATTCCGTGCAAGAGATAGATAGAAGTTTTCTGGGTGAGAATAGAAGGGAATGTTCAGCAGAACATAGAGAACAGAAGGAATGTTCAGAAGCAACTGAAGAGTGAAGTTCAGTAGTATCTACCATAGTAGAAGAAAGTTAGCCTTGTGCCCGTGCGCTGAAAGCTATCCCACACGGAGCAGCAGCGCAGAAGCGCCAGTGCGCTGGAAAATGCACAACTTCTGTAGTATATGTGTACAGAGCTTTTGCTCTAAATATTTTATATGTAAACTATTTATGAATGTAATCATTTTTCTGAGTAAATAGAATGTTGCAAATATTTATGTCTCCATTTATGCCTGTCTCCTTCTATTGATACACTTCCGTTGTGCATGTTTTCATTCTTTGCCTGGCATAAGAAGTTCTTTGACAAATACAACTTGCAGTTGAAAACTCGATCTAAAGATGGTGCAATTCAAAGACATCTTTTCATCAATCAAACCAAGAAATTGATAAAATACACTAAATGACAGAGTTGTACACCTAAACAATCCTCTATGATCAGTAAGTGGGTTAGAGTGGGTTTGAAACATTCATAAAATCAGACAATCATTTTAGGTGGGTGAACACATGGTAATATATGATGGTTGAATACCTGTTGGCGCACATTCAATCAGTTGATCATTCACAAACCCACTTCTAATTAACAATTGCTAAAGAGCATGCTTGGGAAAAGATAAAAACACATATAATATATTGATTCACTTCAAACTTATTTAGCATTTTTTATAGCTCATGTTCATGCAGCCGCAATATTGAAGAGTTGAGATCATGCAAGCTTCTTAGTTGAAGCCATTCAAGAGATCAAAGTTGTTAGAGTTGCTAAGCAATAAGAAAAATTGAAGATTGAAGTCAGCAAGAAAAGAAACTTTAGTTTATTTCATAATAGGAGGTCATTGTGTGGAGGTCGTTATTTCGAATCTCTGAATGAAAATCCTCTATAAATAGAAGAATTACTTACAAGTCAACTACAAAGCATGTAATCTTTGAATGCTTATCCACAAACACAAAAATAACACATATGAATCGAGTGGAGAAAATAGCTTGAGGAATGTAGACTCATGAAAAATATTTTGCAAATAAATAAGAATGCAAACTCATGAGTCCCATAGTGGGAGCCAAAATGTGAGGACTAAAATCTACATTGATCAAAGATTGACAAATATGAGTTAGATTAGTCAATATTGAATCAAATGAGATAAAGGATTTCCCCATGAAATTGTTGAGCAATGTAAAGGAAATGACAACATTATGAAACTAGAAGCATGATGAATATGAAATCTATTCCTAAACTACTCAAGCCATCATCCCATAGGGGGATTGGTGCTACTTTTATGTGGAAAGTATCCATTTCCCAACCCCTTTTGATAAACTTCTTGATCTTGATAAGAAGATGCAAATATGACTTCGATGCAAAATGATAATAACAACAAGCTAAGATGGGATGAAAATGCAAGTGATGAGTGCCTATAGTGAGAATACTAAGATTGTGGATGATTGTGGATAGAATGCTTCTATTTATAGGTTGAAGGGTTGAATAATGGAGAGATGGGAGGAATGTAGGACTAAAGAAGAGCCAATGATATTGTGACACTTGTCACATAGCTAGTGGAGGAAGGCAGATCGCATTTTGGAGAATGTGCATGGTTAATGCATATAGTTGAGGATTTGAGAAGTGTAAGAGAGATTAATGCACTTGTAAGAGGAATTAAATGAATATTGTTGAGATGTTTTGGAGGGAAATGGTTTGGGAAAGAAAGTCAAATAAGTGGAGTAAATGAAGGAATATTCCTTGGGAATATGCCTTGTGAGGGAAAATAAGGTATTTAGTTAATTAAAGAAGTTGATTTTCATGTGCAACTAGGGTAGTTGACCATGGGTTTAGGTTTGACCCAGGTTGAGTCAAAAGCTAGATGATGGATAATGATGGTTAGGGGTTAATTAATTTAGATTAATTAACTTGCCTGAAATTAGCTGATTTATGACATTTAATTTAAATGCTTGGGTTTATTTAAATCAAATGAGAGAATGTTGGAACATTAGGATTTTAATTAAATATATTGATTTATTTAATTAAAAGAGATGGCATTAGTTAACAAAAAGTAAATTAATCAAATCAACTTAGTTACTTCATTGATAGTAGAAGTAATGTTAATTTGAGCATCTAGAAGAAGAAACATCTCCATCCCTCCTATTAAAGCCTTCTCACTCAAACTCATTGTTACTTTTCTTTAAAATTACTATACAGAAGATCGCCATTAAAATTATTAAATCAAAGCCAACTCAAATTCTAAATCCAAATACGTAATTAAAGTTCAATTTTACATTATTTTCTTATTTTAAATTTTTATTTCCAATATTAACTACTCTGAATCCTTTTAAAAAAAATTATGACAATACATTTAAATTTTCATTTACATAATAAAGTATTCAAATTAAAAAAATACTACTTTTTATCATGATTATCATCAAGCTTGGACCTTAGGAAGAACAATACTATATTTCATGAACTTGATCAAGTAAATTACAAGTTAAGTGAGACCAAAACACCATCCTTTGAGACATAGGAGAGAATAAAGGAATCAATGTAGTGACAAACATTAATATTATCCAACATTAAAGAACTCATTTTTATGAATTAGTGAAGCAAGAAAACTACATAACAAGAACCAACATATACTACATCAAGAAAAAAAATCTACATAACAAGAACCAACATGTACTACATCATTTAAGACATGAAAACATGAATTCTTGTGAATTCCACATTTTATCCTTGAGCATATAAATATGATAGAGGAGAGAACAAAGTGAACAAATGTTTACCAAATATTAATACCATTCTTCCACTCTAAAAAAATAATATAATTTGATATAAATTAATTAAATAACAAACACACATCTATTAAACCATATAATTGTCAATCTGTAAAATAAACATTTTAAGTTTTTAAAATCAAGGACAAATGAAATCCTAGCAGAGATCACTAAATAATCTAATATGCAACAGGCGACAAAATACTATCTTAATATAGATGAAGTAGACAATATTATGTAGCAGAGGCCCACAAAACATGATTGATCAGCTAACACGAATAATCTTGAGACCACGACCGCCATGATTAAATCCGCGTTCAGCGATTAAAATGGAATCCAGAATTTGCACCCGGACAATGACTCCGAAATGATCATCCATTCGTTGTGGGTGCCCTCACCAGTAATATTCGTCAGGTCTGATTCTTCGTCCATCTCGCCGCCTCCACCAGTTCTGGACTGCTCCTGATCGACGGTAATATTTGTACCGTCTAAGTCTTTTCCGTTCATTGCCTCGATGGCGGCCATCATTGCCTACTCATCGCTGAAAGTCACGAAGCCAAACTCGGACCTTCCAGTTTCGCGGTCATCTACAATCTAAACAAATAAAAACTCAAATCATAAGATCCCATAAAGACATTCATCACGAACGGTCTTGGAGCACCAATTCCATCTACAAAGTAATAATAACACAAAATACTTTTATAATCTGAAGAATAAAAGGACAAGTATTTAAACAGCCATTACTTTGCACTCAAGGACCTGGCCAAACGGGCCGAAAGCATCACGAAGGCTGCGATCATCAGTTGTCCGGGCAAGCCCGCCCACAAAGCAGTGAAACTCAATTCCAGATGAAGTCATTTTCAGGTAGATACCCCCAAAAGCTCAACCCCCCAAAAAATAGAGAAGAAACTATGCTGTCTGATCGAACAACAGAATGAAAGAACCCTGGAATGAGAAAGCCAACAAAAAGACGTGAGGACCAGTAAAGATAGCACAAGAAACCCTTTGGCCTTCTTCGTCCACTTCTTATAGTACCTGATCTTACTCGATCTTGAGCGGACATGCGGCTCCTATCCAGTGGATTTCACCGCGGATTTTTATTTTATTTCATCTGAATTTTCCTGCAAGTCTTCAATTCCATGAAATAATCGCGGCAATACGCAAATTTTGGCAAATTGCTCAGCAGCTCTGTAATGTATAAAATTTAATGAAGTTGCAAGTTGTCAATGTAAACGAGATATTATTTTTCAATATATATGTTTAATATATATGTTTATAGTAAGATATAAAATTCTATATATCAAGGAATGGAGAAAACATGTCAATTTGTTGTTATTATTTTGGTTTAAACAGTACATTCTATGCTTTGATTTATATAATTGGTTTACCTAAAATCATTCTAATTTGGAAGATATTAGGAGCTTGCTGAAACATGATCATATTTTGGTCTACTATTGGGAAGAGGGGAGAATACATGAACTAACATAATGGATTTCTATTCTTATTCTATTGTAATAATAGAGAGGACATGAATTTAATAAATGATGAGTAAATTTTCCACTTCATCATTTGGAAGTTATGTAATTTTCATTTTAATAAATAATATAAGAGATCTATCCCCTAGAAAGCATTCTGCCTATCAAAATATTAAAAAACAAATGAAAATATCTATATATAACTATTTTTAATATTTAATAGATATTGTGGATGATAAATAAATGTAGTGAATGCATGTATATAATAGTTATACAATTATATTAAAATATTAAATAAACATTGTGTATGATAAATTTTTTTAATTGATTGCTTTAAAATGTATAAATATAGTGATAAATTATTCAAATATCTATTTAGTTAGTTCACCATAGAGTAGGGGGATAAGATATTGCTAATGTTAAGGTGGGAGTCATGTGTATGGAAATGTGTGCAAGGGTACATGTAATAAATTTAGATTGTACAAAGAAATATGTGTGGATGCTTGTAATCATAATTCACTTTTTTTTTAAAATAGTAATAACAAAATTCCCATCCATTATTGAACTAGCTTATCAAATGGATCCCACTATAGACTTATAGGCTTAATTTACTTTCGATTCTCACATCTACTATTTTTAAATTTTTTATTCCATAGCATCCCACAAGCATAGAAACCTTTCATGATCTATTGATTCAACGTCTTGTATCCATCAAGTAAGTCATGTTTGAACTTCAAGCACAATATGGCTACCAAATTTTGATCTAGTGGTGTAAACAAGTTAAGACCAAAGTAGAGGCAATTTTATTTTTTGAGGTCTCTCACATTCATTAGAGACAAGAATGTTATCAATATTCCATTCTGATTAATAAACACATCAAGACCAAAATTTTAGAGACACACATCAACTACAGATTAACTCTGAGAAATCAACAATTGATAGTTCTTCTAAGGAATCCATTATTGATGACAGGTCAATGTGTAGTGTGTTTACCCAATTTTATATGGATGCAAGAATACTATGAGCTCATGTTTACTCATGATTAGGTCAATTGGTATCATTTTTTTTGAGGCATTGATGATGCTTTTAATTTTGAACAAGAATATGAATATTATATTCCCTTCCTTTTGGACTTGTCATCATGTTACACTTTTGGTTAAGGTCAAGAATAGTATCAATTCTCATATATCACTTCTGTCTATAACAATATTGGGTTAAAGTTAGCCCAAGGATTCCTTTAATACTTCAATCTTAATTACAACTTCCTTTTTATCCTTTAAGTAAAAATCAACATCATAACCATTAAATTATCCTTATTTTACATATAATCTTCTATACGTCTTCATTAATATAAAGAGTGTAGTTAAGAGGCTATCTAAAATTATATTATATGAAGGGATCTTAAGATTCACAAACTTATTCTATGAATTTTAATTACCCATATTTTTTGTAGGATTAATTTTAAAACTTAGTCATTATCTTGTTTCCCTTATTAATCGTGCATCTAGTTAATAAAACTCAAAAGATGAGATACACTTATATCCCTCCAACCATCTCTATTCCCTTTATAGAAAGTGAATAATTTAAGTTTTCCCTATGCCTCAAGTGTTATTTAATTATTAAAAAAAATCATAAGATGTCATGAATCCTAGCCATTTTTTTTCCAAGAATATTTATTACCATTCATCTCTTAATATTTCTCTTGATCTAACTATAGTGACATAAAATTTACCCCTTTACCTTTTCTCACTTGTTTGGGTTATCCTACTTAAAATGGACTTAATTTTTCCTTAATTTAGTGTTGTAAAATACATTTATTTACATCTTCACACTTATTTAGGGCTCCTTTAATTAATTGATCTTAATTATGCCTTAATTGGCCCTTTAATTGATTTACAAGCCTAATAAATTACATTTTCTGAAGGGGAAACTTGACATTCATTAATGCCTAAACATAAGACTTTACATTGAGCAATGTGTGTCCTAGGTTTAGGGACCTGGGTTCCATTCACCCTACTTGTTTGGTTGTGAAGATGATTTTGAATCATGTGTGGTGCCAACAAAAGTTATTTTGGATTGTTTTTATTTAAATTTAAATAGGCCGACCTAATTGATGTGTGTGAATGAAATCAAGTATATATATATGAGATATTATGAAGTTGAATTGATAGAGATGAGTGAGCATAAATGACATATCAGGTGTGAGATGTCTCATATGATGTGAACATGTGAATTCAATGGTAAGAGTTTAGAATTAGATCAGAGTTGTTGAGCAACTGCTAAGCAAAGTAGTACTTCATATTTAGCACTTCAAAGGAACTGAAATACAACACAAGGAAGGTTCACTTTTTATCAGTTCATACTATGGTAGTGAGCCATTTTTGTATTGTATTTAACTTGGGCTGCGATCCTTATAAGGATAGTGTGTCTTGGTAGTGAGCCCCTGTAATATACTATATTTAGATATAATATATTGTGAGCTAACCCTCACTATGTTTTTTCCATTTTTGGGTCGTCCACATAAAAAGCATGGTGTTCATGTGTTATGTGACTTTGTGGATGCTTCATAATTTTATTCTTTATTTGAGTTAATGTGTTTTGGTAATTGGATAAGCTCTTAGTATTCTACATGTTCAACAATTTTTCATGCTTCAAAAAGATAAAATTTGTGTTCTAGGGTAGGATGATTAGTCTCTAAATATTTTATGATTTTGTATCTTTTGAATATGTTGTCAAAAAATAAAACAAAATATTACCTTGTATTTTGTGCTTTGTCATGGGTATTGTGCATTTCACAACATGCCTCATTTTCTTTGTGGATAAATGACAAGCCCCTGTTTCATTCACCCTTTTACGTAATCCCTAATATCTAAAATTTCAAAGATATAATTGTGATTGAGATTCTAGGTGAGGTGAGTATTATTTATGAAAGTTTTGTATTGACCTAATAGTGTGCCTTGAAACATCCCAAGTCTATTTTAAATTTTGTTAAAATTGTCACTTGAAAAGAAAAACATAGCTAATGTAAAAACAACTAAGTCTTTTTCCTTTTTGTTCAAAATTTTCCTTTTTCATTTTTTTATTTTTTTAGTTTCATTTTAATTTATTTTTCCTAATTTTTTCTCTTTCATAATTTAAGTCAAATTAGCATTCAAGCCTTATTTATTATTCATTATTTAAATAATGATTAAATCTCATATATGTAATTCCATCTAATTAAGTATTCTAAATTCACAAAAAAATAAAGCATTTAATAAAAATTCAATCTTTTAACTTGTCTAACTCTATTTACGAAAAATAATAAATTTAAACTATCATCTAACTCATCATATACTAGTATTTCACTAATGATGGATTCCAAGGTCACCTTTAGTTTTGATCCACATTAGCACAAGGCTAACAAAATAGATGTCGTAGTTTAGTTTAGTATAATCAAGTATAATGATGGCAAGGCCTAATATGACATCTATAAAACAATCACCATTAGGGATAACTCAAACCTAAATAATCGAGTGGAGAAATACCCTATACTTGCACACTCAATTACCATGTCAAGCATATGGACTACATGCATATGATAGAAAAAAGCATAATTTGAATTCCTAATTACGTACAATGTCATTCATATTATAAGAAAAACATCCAAAATTCTATACAACAAAACAAACATATATATATATATATGTATGTGTGTGTGTGTGTGTGCATGTATGTGTATATATGTATGTATGTATATATATATATGTATATATATATATGTATATGTATATATATATATATATGTATATATATATATATGTATATATTATATATATGCTATATATATATATATGTATGTATATATATATGTATGTATATATATATATGTATGTATATATATATATATATATATTTGTATACATACATACATACATATATATAGGTATGTAAATTTATATATATCATGTATACACATATATGTACATATATGTATGCAAATATGTATGTATATGTATATGTATAATAATGTAATATATATAAACCAACAAGAATGAGTAAATATATAGTTTAAGAATAAACATAATGATAACACAAGTATCTTGCAATATGCACCAAGATCTTGGTGCCAATACAAAATAATATGAAGAGAACATCTCATTCCAAAATGACCAGGTGTTAGTCTACTAGTACAAGTCTAAAACAAGACTATTTGAATGCAAACACAAGAAGCTTTACAACTTGGGTGTAGCTAGGGAGTGTGCGATATGTGTGTACTTCAACTATGATTTTTTTCTTGGTATATGTGTGTTTGAGAGGTAGTTTATCCCTTTACTTGTAATTTGGATAAGATTTTATTCCATGTTCATACCCACACAAGGTGGTTGCATCTCACCTTTTTGATATAGGATACAAATTCCATTAATTTTTATAGATTTTGGTATTTTATTTAATTTTTAAAATATCTAAAATATAAGAATGACTATGATAAAAAAAAAAAATGTGAAATCTTATTTTTCCAATTTTATCTAAAAATTGTGTTGTTGGCCCCATTGGGAATAAAAAGGTATAGTTAGATTTTTATTTTATTTTTATTTCATTAAAAACTTAGAAAATTAAAAGGGTTTTGCATGAGTTTCTTTAATGAAAAATTATAGATATTTTATGGTTTTTCATGCTTGGAAAAGAAAGAAAAAATGTTTTTTAGGCCATAATAACATGAGTAATTTTGTATGTTGTTTAATCTCCAAAACACTTTAAGATTGTGTATACTTTGAGTATGTTGTAAAAAAAGAAAAGAAAAAGATGTTACCTTGTATTTTGTGTTGAAACTGAAAATTTTGGCATGTTAAAACTTAGGAATGGACATCTAATAAGAAAGGAAATTGGCTCTCAATGGTTATTGAGATACAAATGGATCATGTGCATAAGTGAACAATTTTTAATTAAATTATAATTGAACTTCATAGGGTGATAAACATGATTAAATATTATGAGATAATTTATATTTTGTAATGGTGCAATCATGTATGTATTGACATATCACAAACTTTGAGACATTTGTTAATTTCATGAGATTTATGTATTTCATAGCATTCCTTGTATTGTTTGTGCTAAAATGAGGACTCCCTCTTTCAATCATTCTTTTACTTAACCCTTAGTGTCTACAATTTCAAAGATACAATTGTAGTTGAAATTCTAAATGACGTGAGTATTGTTTAAAAAAAAATTGTATTAACCTGATAGTTTGCCTTAAAACATGCGGAATCCATTTTATTTTTTATTTTTTAAATTGTCACTTAAAAAGAAAACATAACTATAATATTTTTTTAGCCATCCCAATGAACTTATAATCCTGCAAAGTGTGAACAGAAATCTGATCTTCAACTTGGATATTTTTTATCCACATGCACATGGATTTCCCTCAAGTTGTGAAAAGTGTAAGGAATCTTCAACTAGATACCTAATACAACATCCTTTTACTCACATGTTCTTGGATTTCTGGAAAATATTTTAAAATGATGGAATTGTAGACTTTCGATAAACTCAACCTCCAATCAGATAATTATACAAGATCCTAAAAAACCTCCTCCTCCCCCTAAATTCAACCTCCAGTCAGATCTTTTCGAAGCAATGGATTTTTCAAATAATCACAACATTGTCGTTGGCGTGTCTGTAAAAACAATGCCTAAACCGGCTGCTAGTTTGCAGATAACACGGCTTATATGCTCCCATTTTATACTTGTTTCCATAAGTTTAATATTAAAAATAAAAACATCGACGTCGGTGATGAACGCGGGAGAGGTCGCAATGAAGGGCTTGGAATATGCATGGTTTTACGGACTTTGTTTAAGTATTGTTTGAATGTTCAACGCATTACTTACAACACGCACGATGCGATGGCGATTGTGGTTTGTAAGGAATATAAGCTACGATACAACATTCCCTTTCCTTTGGGAATGGAGTATGCAACGTTTTACGGACTTATGTTTAAATAAGAAAATTTCCCTTTCCTTTGGGAATGGAAACCTTAAAAATTATTGTTTGAATGTTCTACAAGACGTGCGATGTGATGGTGATTGTGGTTTGTAAGGAATATTAGCTACAATAGAACATGACAATGAGAGTTGTAATTTGACCAGAAATTATTTGTGGCTGCCACCAAAAGTCTGGCAATACAACACAATGATTGTAAACAAAAGGTATGCTCATCTTATACAATTCTATCCAAGAGTATTTTCAATATAAACAAATAAATAGTAAACGTATGCAAATATACTTTTGATTAAATGAAATCCAATTGATGATAAGTGACACACCCTTGACCTTATAAACCATCGCATCGCAGTTGTTGTAAGTAAAACGTTGAACATTTCAACAAAAAAATTTAGGTCTCCAGTCCCCAGGAGAAGCTAATCTCTTGACAAAATGCAGCTATGTATAGAAAAATTATTAGAAACACTATGGCGGAAGACCAACTAAATCGTATAGGTAGGACCATGAAAATATTTATGTGGTATTAGGAGCGTGGCTGAAACTGATAGAGAATAAACCCTGTCATTATATTCCCTTGGAACTATAGAGATATCAAAAGCGTCGAATTATTCAATGCAATCCCAAACAAGGTTGTGATAATGCCTTAGTCTATTATTCTTTGTTTGATAAAAATTTCTTACCTGACAAACTATCAACTCAACATCACCTTGTATGTGAAGATTCCTGATACCTTTCTTGCGTGCAACTTGCATTCCCAACAACAAAGTTTCATATTCAATAGTGTTATTGGTACTATCAAATTGTAACTTGAAAGAAAAAAGGAAATATTTTTCCTTTGGGAGAAATAAAAACAACACCATCTCCAGAACCAATGGAAGAGCAACTGCCATCAAACTTGAGTAACCAAACACCATTTGGATCACCAAGACCAACAGTATCAAAATTTGTAGCTTCATCATTTGATGAAGCTTCATGATCTGAGATCGAAAAATCATTTGATGATGACTCATTTGTTGTTGAAAAAGAATCAACACTTTCCAACTCACGTCTTGTTGAAGATTCAACAACTTCTTCTGTTTGTAGATAATACGTTCCAATGCCTGAAGACTCAAATAGAATTTGATCTCTTGGATCATCGAACTGTGTTACTGAAAATTTTCACTCCCTTTCAGGAATCAATTTCTGCATTATGCCTTTCATAGGTATTCTAGCTTTAGACATGTCCATGTTTAGCTCACCTCCAACATCTTTACATAAATTATGTCTAAGGAGAATTCCATAAGATGCTGGCACATCAGCTACTAGAATCGTTATCTTGATCATTTTTTTAGGATATGCGGAAAATGCATATTGTGCATCTTTGATCCATTCAATCAGAGGTGCTTGTTTGTTCTCCATGGAAAAACAATGGGTAAAACTTTTTGTTAGATTCAAACCCAAGGCAGTAGCTACCTTGGTTGGCATCACATTGTCTGATGCACTAGAATCTATGACACAATTGCTTAACTCAAAGCCATTAACGAATAATGAAATAAATAATGGATCAATACATCTAGAGGCAATAGGAGGAGTAGAAACAAGGTTATTCTATGGCATTTTGGGCTTTGGGGTGATAGGAATATCAGGAGATGAATCCTTGGAGTAATTCCTTTATCCTTTATGAACTTAACAAGCCTGTTAAATTGGTCACGATTTACTTTGAGGTATTTAGCTTCAGACATTTGGATCTTTGTTTTCTTGGCATGATGAATGATGTGAAAATCCTTTGAAAATATTTTGTTATTTAGACCATAGGAATGCAATGAAAGGAACCATTTTGTAAACACCCAATATTTTCCAACAACCATTAATACTCTATATGATTGTAGGTTAGAAAACAAAGTGGGAGGTGAGTACATGATTTATGAAACCTCCAACCCACACAATATTGTAAAACCCTCTATAGACACAACTAATCTCCTGAAAAAACATACCTATGTACATACAAAAATGCATAAAAACATAAATAAAAAACATACATAGAAACATACATAACATGATGGGATGGTGTAGTGTGAGGCCTACCAAGACGGATGATAAAAGCGACAAAATTAGTAGATGAGAGGAAACATCACGATGAGGGAAGGCAGGAGATAATGATGATGTTAGCTCATTTTTCCTGACTAATCAATTGGGTTGTTACGTCTAGAGGGTTTTACAACACTATGTGGGTTGCAGGTTTCTTAACACCCAGTGTTTTCCAATTTCATTACATTCTTACTATCTAATTCACAAAAGGTTCTCAATACAATCACAAAACATACCAAATTGAGGTGAGGGGTGAGTAATCAATTGGGTTGTTACTTCTAAAGGATTTTAAAACATTATGTGTTGTAGATTTCATAAAACCGGTGCTTTGCAACCTAGAATTTTATAAAATAATATGAATGTCTTGAAAATATTTTGTTAATTAGATAGTAGGAATGTAATGAAAGGTGCCATTTTATAAATAACCAATGTTTTTCTACAACCATTAACACTCAGTATGATTGCTAGTTGGAAAACATAGTGGGAAGTGAGTGCATGATTTATGAAACCTCCAACCCACACAAAGTTGTAAAACCCTCTACACACTAAGCCAAATGAAATCCCTTATTTTTCCCACCACTTTGAATTCGATGGTGTGGTGGCTTGTGTGACAAGCTATCCACGAACCATAGGCAAGAAGGCTGGCATGACTAAGACATGCATTTTAATTTGTGGGTTAGTGTAGGATCATTAGGGTCCAAACTAGGCCCTTAAGTGGAAATGAAAATTCAAAAAAAAAAGAGTTAGAAAACTTGACATTAATATTTGAATAGGTTATTAACATAATATGAAAAATATGTAAGAACAAAATTTGTAGAAAATTGAATGTAGTTTCTAAGATACTAGTCCTTTTTTGGAAAAAATTAAATCTATTTGGTGAAATTTTGAAATTTCAATATAGTAGTACTAAATTTTCAGGAAAAAAATAAAAGAGCAAGTGTATGTCTAACCAACCTAAGTACAAGTAAAAAATAGGTAGAGGATACATGCTCAGAAGTGACACAATTTTTTATAATTTATTTGCAAGTAAATAATTAGTTATGAATTTTTTATTAGAAATTTTTTAAAAATATTAAAACTTGTTTCTATAACCACCATAACTTGTTCAAAAATTTATGAAAATTATTTTTTCTTTTTTTTTTAATCCTATATTATGGGAAGCATAGAATGTGTTGCATCTTTTGGATTCAAAAAATGTGAAATCATTTAAGAATTATAGAATTTTTTCAATCAACCTATCAATTAGGACTTTAGTCAGTGTGTAGAAAATTTTTCCTTCAAACATATTGGTTTTCATCCCTTACATCCTTTTTGCTTCATGATAGCTTCACACCCGAGGCACAAAGACTACTCTCACATAAAGGTGCACAATGCACCATGTGGTGGCTACACATCATTATATAAATTGTTTTCCTTTTGGGCCCAAAACAGGACAATGTATGCTTGGCAAGGATTTCTTCAAAGCTGTTCTCATAAAATCTAAAATTTCCCGCTCACTTGCCACATCATCCATTTTATCTGGCAGAACATGTCATTGATGAATGTTTTTCTTTTTTGGCAGAGTTTTTCAGAGGGCATAGTGGGGATCTTACTTTCAGGGTTGAACCTTTAGGATAGCATCATTATTCCTTGTACCTAATTTGATCATGTTTTAGAAAGGCTATGTTGGATCTGATTGTCTTCTGATAGCGTATCTTCATGGAACTTCTACAGAATTTGGAGCCATTAATGACGCATCCTAGGAATTTATGATAAAATATCATTGTGATCTAATCAGGCTCGAGATCAGATTGTGGTTAATCAGGTGTGGACATTTTACATTTTTTTGTCTCTTTCGGTTACGACAGTGGTTCTCTCTTCTAACTATATAAAGGGGTTTGTAGCAGTGAAAGAGAGATTTTTTGGTTTTATTTTAGAGATTGTTAAAAGATAGATTTTTATAGAGCACTATTTACGCTCTATGGCATATATTATTTATCAAGACTATCTATCGGATTGGAATTCAACCTTTTTTTTTAGTTGGTTTATTGCAAAATAGATATTATTAAGGAGTTCAACTTTTGAAATTGTGCATGTTATGGTCTTTATCATGAGTTTTCACCTTTTTTATATCATTTATGCTGAAAGCTCTGTATCAAGTTTTGCCTAGATATTTTGGATAATTATTTTACATGTTATTAGCTTCAATGTTTAAAATTTATCTATTAGAAAAATGAATCATGTTATTATACTCTTTCCTTTTTCTATACAAGATTATGCTAAAAGACATATTATGCTATAAGAGAAAGGGAAGTCTTGTGAATGTTCGAGTATCTTGAAAATATTTGAGGTTTCTTGCTTTTGTCAGACCTTAATGGATTCTTCCCATAGGGAGATTTGAATGACCACACTGTGCATTTTAGCCAAGTTGTTGTTTCATTCTCTTCCTAACAATAAAGCGTTCGTGGCATTTTGTGTTCATCTCATTAGAAGTAAGACGTTACTAATCTTTGAAATGTTGTAAAAGCTTTGGTGCATCGCCGTCTTTTTATTTTCATTGTATTTCTCACCCCCCTTTTCCTATAAACCCAAAGAAGAGTCGAGTTTCTTTAAAAATCCTAGAGGTCATTTAGTGAGGTGAAATTTAGTCCCCCACTTGCTGAATTTCCCATAAGGCTATTTGGAGAGGCACGAGATTTTATGATCAAAAAATATTTTTCTAGCACACCTGGTGGGACCCAAAGTTTCTCAAATGTCTAATTGGAAGTCAAAAATATTTCATAAATCAGACTAAGAAGAGTGGCTAGCAATCTCATTGTAATGTAGTAAAATGCATACCCTTGTGTTTTAACACTTGTTTGGGCCCACCTTGCTTTATTTATCCCTCTTTATGTCTTAATTAGTCTTATTTTGCATCAACAAACCCTATGAATTATATCTTTTTCTGGCTAATCCTGACATTCTCCAATGAATAAATGATAATTTAATGATTTTGTTTATGTCCCTGATTTGTGGACTAGGACTAAAATGCCACCTAAGGCGTCTTTGTCCCCCAAAGGTCTTGGGACCTTGATTTTGAGGTATCTTAAATGCACCCCTTTTTGGTTTCTGTGACCCAAGTTTCATGACTTGGGACTAAGACACCAATTAGGGAATCTTAGTCCTCCTTGGCTTATTTTCAAGATTTAATTTGAAATTCTGGTGGGATTTAGCCTCCTTTATTTAATGATTTCCTATATACGCTTGTTGTGGTGTAATTTTGGGATATTAAGCATGAATAAGTATAAATAGAAGGTTCATCCACTCATTTTCATAACAAGCATTCAAGTATTCATTCCTAAGGAAATTATATGCATTCAAGAGTAATTCATGAAGCATTTGGAGCCATCATCAAGATTCAGGAATCATGTCAAGGTTTTAGTGCATCCATTCATGTTTTTGATCCAAGATTGCAGATATAGCATTAAAGATCTATTTGTAACCATTGTTCACATCATATTCCAAAATCCAAGATCTACATTCTTCATGGCCACTACATGGTAGATCACAGATTTGCTTCATAATACATCATACAAGGTGATATCATCCACTCATTTTCATAACAAGCATTCAAGTATTCATTCCTAAGGAAATTCTATGCATTCAAGAGTAATTCATGAAGCATTTGGAGCCATCATCAAGATTCAAGAATCATTTCAAGGGTTTAGTGCATCCATTCATGTTTTTGATCCAAGATTGCAGATATAGCATTGAAGATCTATTTGCAACCATTGTTCACATCATATTCCAAAATCCAAGATCTACATTCTTCATGGCCACTACATGGTAGATCACAGATTTGCTTCATAATACATCATACAAGGTGATATCATTTACATATTTCATATTTTGTGCTTCATTTCATCATTTGGTTTAATTACCTATAAGGGATTTGACCAAGGAAAACCCCCTTTTACTAACAATCAACAAGTTTTTCCCTCTCTTGCATGTTTGCAATTGTAGATTTAGGTTGAAGACTTGAAGATCATTTGGAGTGGAAAGTTGCAAAGTTGAAAAGTTGCATTAAAAAGTTCTCATCTTCACAAAAACCCACCTATAATACAAATATAAAGGTTTCAGAACTTGATATCAGAGAAGATGGAAGAGTAGACATCAAGCCTTAGGACCACACTCAGAAATATCAAAAATTCAAATTGGTACTAGGACAATCATAAGGGCATCTTAGTCTTCCAGGTGGAATTTCACAAAGATTATTTTAGATCCCATTTCAGCATCTGAATATTTTGCATTTGCCCCAAAAAATAGCAGTGGGACTAAGACAATGGTAGGGGCGTTTTAGTCCTCCATAGCATTTTCTGACAAATTTTTTACATTTCTGGAATCCTCATTACATTTCCAGACTTCCCAAGTACACATACCAACTAACTTGGTGTAGCTTAATTTCATCAGTTACACTCATTATTTGGCTTGCATTTCTTGATTTTGTGAGTCAAATGTTCAGTTGTCTTTTCCAAGCTTTTTCTTGGTGGTGAACCCCCTAAAAACTAAAAAATCCCCCTCCTAGGTCTTCCTTGTTGTGAATTGACTCACCTTGTGAGGTTGATAGTCAATCCAATTAGGACTCCTAGGACATTATTGACTAGTGTTTGTGGGAGAAGAGTGGTACCATTAGTGCACCCTCCTTTTCAACTATGAAAGATTTTGGTGAGCCCGACTCCTTTGAACTTTCATTTTTTGATTTGGATTTCATTCAAGTTCTAGATCTATATTTCATTCATTCTTGCATTGCATTTTTCATTAGTGAAATTGCATCTAGGTTTTTTCACACTTAGTGAAAATTGCATTTATGGTTTCTCATACTTGCATTAGTGAAAGTGCATATAGGTTGCATTTTTTCTTTCTTGCATCATTTTATTCCATTCAAAAACTGAAAATTTAATTGTTTATCATCTTAATTGCACTTAGAAACATTCTTATTGCATTGAAAATTGAAAAAAAATGCATTAAATTTGCATTCAATTGCTTGTTACTAGTTAATTTTTCTTGCATTCATTTGCACATTTTCCTATTTCTAAACATCAACATCTTGAATAGGAAACCTGTAAACACTCTAGACAATCCAATTTTATTTTATTTTTTCTAAGAAAAACCTCTGCTAGGACTAGAATGCCCTTCTTGGTGTCTTAGTCCCTCTTAGGGTTTCTATCTCAGAATCCTCTCTATTGTTTTTTGTCTGTTTTAGTCCCTAGAACTTCATAATTTCACCAATAGGACCAAGACGCCTTTACTAGCCTCTTAGTCCCTATTGAGTTTGACTCTCCAGTTTTCAAATTTTGAAATTTCTTTTCTATGCTTTTTTTGGTTGCCTCCAGTTCTCTGTTTTAGTTTGCAGAATTGTTGTTATTCCAATTTTTTTCATTTCAAGTGTAATTGCAAGCATAGGATAGTGTGTTCATTGCACTTTTTGTGGTTTGTCCCTTGTATGAGCTATAGTACTTGGTTTCCTACTACTAATACTATGGTTAGATGAAGTACAAGACTCATGGCATCCCACAATAAAACACTTGTTGTCGATCTTTGGTTATCAATCTCTCTTACTTTTAGTGTTGGTATTAGTTCACTAGGTATGGACCATACCTTTGATACCTCTTTTCCTATGCCTACCTTACCTACAAGTGTTGTGCCGAGTGTTCAAAAAATGGTTGATCATATCCCTCAAGAAAAAATAATGAAAATGCATGAAGATCTAACCCATTTACAAGATAGTGTGAGTATAGAAAACATTTCCAACACTGTTATACTTTCCATAAATAGTATTCACCACATGATGGAAAGTGATGAAGGACTGGAAGTTATGCATAACATATCTCACATCTTTGGAAATCATCTTCCTTCCACCACTAATGGTTCTCAAGCTTCAAATAATATGCAAGGCCAAGGAGGAAATCAAACTCCTCCCTCTTCAACCTTAACATCCATTTTGACCTATACCAATCCTCAAGTGACCACAACGATACAACCAACTAGCAATATCCTTCCTACCTTGAGTATTTCCACTAGTGCTCCTTATAATTATGTGGCATCTAATCTTATATATCCTCCCATAAGAAATCCATTCATTAGTCCTTCCAACACATACACACCACCACCATATTCATCTCCATCACAAACCACAGGAAATGATCCTATCATTAACCATCTTTTAAAAATCCTTTCATCCATTCAACTCAAGTTTCCACCATAAATCAAAATCAAAATGGTCCACCTTCATAGTATGTCAAAAGTAATCCATTATCCTTTGAGATATTGAGAACTCCAGTGCCACAAGGTATAGAGATCATTAGATTTGAGAAATATGGAGGAAAGGGGGACCTGCTAATCATGTTATTGCCTTTACTGCTTTGTGTAGTGACTTTATCCTCAAAGAAAAAAATTTGGCTAAACTTTTTCCCCGATCTTTGAAAGACATCACCTTGGATTGGTTTTTTGTATTACCAAATAACTCAATTCATTCATTCAATGAACTTTTTGAGGCCTTTATTAATCATTTTCAAGTGTATATGGTTCCTAAAATGACATTAGCTGATTTGATGAGATGTATGAAAAATGAGGGTGAAAAATTCATTGACTTTATTTCACACTACCAGTCACTTTATTCCCAAATCAATGTGAAGATTCTTGATTCCCATCTTCAAAAGATGTTCATAGAAAATATCCAAAGTAAGATATGATACAAGCTCACCGTGAAGAAATTCCATAACTTCATGCACTTGTGCACTGCCCTCTGAGATTATCATAATTATGTAGGTTGTAGTGAACCAGAAAATACCTCTACCCATCCTAAAAATTCTGAAGCTCCAAACCAAAACACCTACCAACCTTTCAAAAGACAAAATAAAAGTTTCTTTCAACTAAATTCAACCTCTCAAACCACCCAACCAGTTGATACCCAAGTAGCTGCACTATAAAAAAGAGTAATCCTTATATCATTGGGGATCTGCAAAGATAATTTACACCCATACCTGACACACTTCATAACATCATGGCCTAGCTTTTAAAAAAAAACATGCTGACCTTACCTCCCATTTGACCCCTTGACCCTACCAAGTTGTTACCCCCGAGCTTTAGACACAATTCCTATTGTGCTTATCACCAACAAAAGGGACATGATATAGAAAATTGCAAGCATCTTAAACATATTGTGCAAAACCTCATTAATTCTAATCATATCCAAATCGGAGGTGTAAATGATAAAGGTAATAATTTTGTAGCTCCTCCCAACCAAAACTTGCAAGTCTTTACCAATCCCATTCCCAACCACAATATTTCATTTGTTAGGGCTAGTGAAACTAAGACCAATGTGATGAATGTTGACACGGATGATGAGAATTTACAACTAATCATGAAAAAAATACTATGTATACTAATGAATAGAGTCCCATTGATACAATGATAGGAGTGATTGGCATCGAGCCTCATAAACTAAAAACCATAATGCCCACTAAAATTACTTTTTATTCAGAAGAAACAATCGAGCATGCACCTGATGGTCCTCTTTACATATCTGAAAGAATCAATAACATGCCCACCCCTAGGATTTTAATTGATCCCATATGTGGAGATAATTTGATCACATAAGAACTCTTATATGTGCATGAACTTACTCAAGACAGATATGATAAACTAAAAGCATCGATTAAAATGGATGATGGTTTTGCTCATGCTAAGATGGGCTCGATCACACTCCCTTTACAAGTAGGACCGAAGAAATTAAATGTATCATTCTATATCATATCCACTACAGACAAATTTTGTGCAAAGTTGGGCTACAAATGGCTTAACTCCATGAATGTGGTCCCATCTGTTGTCCATAAGTGCTTAAATTCTCCAATCAACAATGAGATATTTACTATGAACCATAGTGTCTTTAGACCCCTATCTTCCCATGGAAACTTTTCCTTAGATTATTTTTGGCCTAAGCCTATGCAACTTGTAAGACCCCGTGAAGACTTCCTTTTCATTTCCTACCAAAATTCCAAAGAAAAATGCATAGCTAGATTATCCCTTGAGAACTTTCCTCCACCCATGATTGAACCTCCACCCCTTGAAGAAAACAATAGTGAGCCTAAACCCCTCCAAATAAACCAGGACCCATCCATGAAAAATCCCTTGCCTATTTCCTATAAAAAACCTAGAGAAAACCAAACAAATACTAATATGCCTCCTAAGCTGATTTATAAAGCTAAAGAGAAAGTGGTTGAACAACCTTCCATGGTTTCTTATGTTCTTCCTTCACAAGAAGAAAAGGAACCTATAGTTGACAACCTACTCCTTCACCAAATGCAACTTGAAAATTGTAATAAAAGGAACAAAAATGCTAGAGAGCATAGGTGTAGACATCATGCTATTGCTCAAAAGATGAATGATGAGAACATTATTGAAAAAAAAAATCTAAACTTGATAGAATCCATAACCGATGACCCTCCTGTCTTACCAGAACAAACATAAGCTATGTCTCAAAAAAAAAAGGACCAAAACCTTCTATGGATATTATCATTCATCCTTCTATGGTGGTTAACTTGGATGATGATGAGGAAACTGCTAAAATTGATGAACAAGTGCATAATGAGTTGAATTTTCTATTTTCCTCTTCCATGAGCTTAAATGAAAGTAACCATGATGATCAGACTCCTAAACTGAGTGATCCACCGCATGTTGAACTTGGTGATTCTCCTAGTAGAACACTTGATGTTGTCCCTCTTGCTAGTGATCTACATTTTGCATATACTAAACAAGATTGGGATGTAGATGATCTCCTAGATGGTTGACTCGCATGTGCTTTACTAGTCTTTTATCTTTATCATTTTCTTTTATTTTTTGCTTTCCTTTTAATTCTTTTTTCTTTCAATTGCATGTGTGTAATGTGATCCCCCATGATGTTTTGTTTGATGTCTCCCTATGTGCATTCCTCTATTTGTACCTTCATTCTTCTATATGTTGTATACTTGTTTCATTTTCATTTACCTATTATCTTTGTTTTTTATTTTCATTTTTGTCTTGTCTTTTCCTTTTTCATATTACGCAAGGCGTTGAGACACCCTATGTCTCTTCCATGTTGATCCAAAATATTTTTCTTTATCTTTTCTTTTTATTTTCATTTTTTTCTTGTGTTTTCTTTTTGGGGATATCGCAAGGCATCGAGACACCCTATGTGGTGCAGGAGCACCTAGGCTAACCTCCATTTTGTTTGTTATCAATTTTGGCTTGTACTTGACCTTATCCAAGTCAGGGTAATGGAGTGTTTATTTTGGACCTTAGAAGGTCTTGCTTGTGTGAGGAATAAGTGAATTAGTCATTAGGACTAAGGTCACCATAGCTTAGTTTTTGTTAAGCATCTTTTGCTTTAATTAGCTTAGTAGGTTAATTTGAGTGTTGAGCCTTAAATGTGTTCTAAACACATGGTCATTGTTAGAAGATGCCAAGAGGCAGTTAAGGGAGTTGAAGGCTCAAAATAAGGGATATTGAGGTCCTAAGATTTAGGATGATGGCGAAGTTGCAAGAATGTTGCAAAGTTGCATGACAACATTTGTTAGGTTGCATGCAACTTAGTTGTCTTGGATCCCCTAAAATTCAGGAGTGTGGGATCGATCAACATCCCTTGAAACATGGCAAAGGCATATATGTAAGTGTGGTGGCTCGTAGATAAGCAGTTAGTTGTTATTGTAATAAAGTTTGTGGTTTGTGTGAATAGAGAATTCTGCATTTTCCTGTGTATACCGAATGTTCTTGTATGACAGAGCTTTTAGATGAATTAGATGTGTTGATTTGCTACTAGATTTGTGTCCATAGAATAGTTTTGAGCATCTTTCATTTTGTAATCAAGTTGTTTAGAGTTGATTTTTTGCTTTGAATTCACAGATCAGGTTCTAGAGGGTTTGTTATCTCTGTTTTGAGCAGTCAGTCTTTGAATGGCTCCCCCATAAAGTCTAACCATGGGATCTTCTTGAGTTTGGATGGAAATGACAGGAGAGCCAATCATTTGTACATATTTAGTAGTAGGAAGTATAGGGAATGCAACAAGTATTACTAAAATCAAACCCTAGGTGAGCTTGGAAAGTCCGGTTAGAGGTTTGAGAGCAAAAATTTGAAGAACTTAGGCAAGGGAAGAAGTACAGTATGAAAAAAGTATGGTTCTAGGTGAGATTTTGTCATATCTAGGTATGTTAGAAGGATTGAAGCTTCAACCAATCCATTTGAAGTAAATTTGAATGATAAAGCAATAAAACCCTAGGAATTAGGCCTACTAGCCCTAATTTCCCTTGATTATAGGAACCTACTGTACAGAGGAGACACGGGTCTGAAACCCTGTGAATATTTTAAAGGACCAAAAAGGGTATCTGGAAGTGAAGTTCATTTGCTAGGTTTTTTGGAAAGTTTGGGCAAGAAAAGAAAAAAGGTGACTGGTAAGGGCTACAAGCAATTAGGCCTCCTTAAAGTGAAATCTTGAAATCGGTAAGACAACAAGTTGAAGGTCTTCAAAGATGGAACTAAATGGATGCAAAATGAATGGTTTCAATGTCTCTAACACCCTTGCAAGCAGTTCAGTGTTTTGTGAGATGATGGCACTTAGAATCTTCTAGGTGTTGGGAAGAAGTTTGCAAGTTCACATGGTGTTGGTCTTCTAGGGTGAAGCACAAGAGGAAAACTATTGGAGAAGAGTTGGAGCAAGACTTGGTTAATCATACAAGCCTAACAAGAAACTATTGGTATCAGGTTCCAGGAAGGAGACAGTGTGAAAGGTCTTCTAGTAGATTGTGCAAGCAAGCCTTGGAATGCCATTTACACCATATTGGTATCAGAGCCTTTGTTTGATCAAGGCTTGTGATTGATGTTACAACCCACTGAGTCAGTAGGAGAGAACACACCATAGGAAAGAACCATGGTGACTAATGTTGAGTTAGCTAAGAAGGTAGAAGAGCAAGAGGAGGACAACCGGCTGCTAAGAGAAAGGTTGTCTCGAATGGAGAAGCTCCTGGATGAAGTCCAAGAAACAACAGACAAAGTAAAGGATAAGATAGAACTAAAGGAAGAGCAGGAAGCAAAGGAAAAGGAAATGGACTTGGAGGAGGAAGCCCCAAAACCTGACCTTGTTCTTGCTGAAGAGCCCTTCTTGAAGGCACTAGAGGCCTTAAGTGGCAAAGCTTTGGAAGGTGTGCCACTATTCAGTGGAAAAATGGACCCTGATTCAGTTGTGGACTAGATTGAAAGCATAGAAAATCACTTTGAATGTGATGGTATAACAGAGGCCCAAAAGGTAAAAGTGGCCAAGTCAAGGTTGAGAGGTGCAGCTCTCACATGGTGGAGATTTGTACAAGCTGAAAGAGAGAAAGAAGGCAAGGGTCCTATAGTTACATGGAGAGGCATGGTAACCAAAATAAGGTAGACCTATCTACCTGATGACTATGAAGTCCAATTGCATAGGAGGAGACATAACCTTAGGCAAAAAGATATTGATGTCCAAACATACACTGAGGAGTTTCAAAAATTATGCCTCAGATCAAAGGTGGTTGAGGATGAAAGCATCAAGATGGCAAGGTATTTGAATGGGCTTAAGTGGTCTATCCAAGAAGACATGAGCCTAGTGAACTTCAAAACCATCTGCCAATGTTATAAAATGGCCCTAAAGATAGAGGAGAAAGGAAAAAGGAAGCAAGAGCAAACCTCCAAGAGTAGGGGTAAGGGAAAAGAGAACAAAGGACAAAGAGGTGGCTATGGTGGAAGAAGCTCAGAATCAAGGGCTCAAGGAGAAGTCAAATACTCTGATTAGCAAGAAGGAAGTTCTAGTAGAGGTGGTAGAGGAAGATGCTCCAGCTCGAGAGGAAGAAGTGGTGGACAAGGAAAAGGTAACTATTTTACCAACATGAAATGTTACCATTGCAATCAAATGGGACACCTGGCCTATAGATGTCCAGAGAAAGGTGGTACCTCTCATGGAAGTGACAAGAGGACTAACTTGGTTCATGATGAGACAACTATAGTAGATAAACATCATGAAGTACCATTAAACTCAGAGGAAAGTGAGAACCTCATGATGAGGAGAACTTTGATCAAGGAGTCAGTTAAAGAAGAGCCAAGCCAAAGGAGGTCCCTATTTAGGATAAAGTGTAAGATGATGGGAAAAGTGTGTAGAGTCATCATTGACTCATGCTCTACTGACAATATTGTGTTAGAGGAAACAGTTAGCAAGCTGAAGTTGGAAAGGATACCCCACACCAATCCTTACAAGGTCACATGGCTCAATAAAGGTCAACATGTCTTGGTGAATGAACAAGCATGGGTGGAGTTCTCAATTGGTAGGTACAAGGACAAAGTCTTGTGTGATGTGATACCTATGGATGCATGTCACTTGCTCCTAGGTAGACCATGGCAATTTGATCACCAAGATGTGCATGATGGAGCAAAGAACTCCTATACTTTCAAGAAAGATAAGGTAACCTTTAGAATTCAGTCTTTGCTAGAAGATGCAGAGGTGCAGACAGCAGGTCCTAAGTTGCTCATGGTTGGTGAAAAAGAGTTCCTAGAAGCCTTGGAAGAAGGAGAAGGAGTTGGCTATGTAGTGATGTTAAGGCCAAGAGAGGTAAGCAATGAGAAAGAAACTGAAAAACCAGAGTTACCTAAGGAGATACAAAAATTGTTGCAGACCTATGAAGGCATTGTAAGTAGTGGTCAACCAGCAACATTACCCACTAAAAGAGCCATAAGTCATAGGATAGACTTGATACCAAGAGCTACCCTACCAAATAAAGTAGCTTATAAGATGACTCCTCAACAAAATGAGGAAATAGCTAGGCAGATTCAAGAACTCCTAAACCAAGGTCTCATTAGGAAGAGTATTAGTCCATGTGTAGTACCTACTGTGTTAACACCTAAAAAGGGAGGAGAATGGAGGCTTTGTACTGATTCCAGGGTCATAAATAAGATAGTCATCAGGTATAGGTTCCCTATCCCTAGGATTGAAGATCTCATGGATTGTCTAGGTGAAGCTAGGTACTATACCAAGATAGACTTAAAGAGTGGCTATCACCAAATTAGGATACATGAGGGAGATGAGTGGAAAACAACCTTCAAAACCAATGAGGGACTTTATGAGTGGCTACTTATGCCATTTGGATTGTCTAATGCCCCCCCACATTCATGAGACTCATGAATGAAATCCTCAAAGACTACATTAGCAAATTTGTAGTGTTGTATCTTGATGATATACTAAAATATAGCAAAACAAGAGAAGAGCACCTCCAACAGATAGAGTTGATTTTCAAGAAGCTGCAGAAGGAGAAGTTGAAGATCAATTTGGAAAAGTGTGAATTCATCAAAATGGAGCTGGTGTACCTTGGATTTGTGTTATCACATGGCAACTTGAAGATGGACAGCAACAAAGTGGAAGCCATCCTCAATTGGCCTACTCCAAAGACAACAATAGAGGTAAGAAGCTTCCATGGTCTTTCTCAATACTATAGGAAGTTCATAAGACAGTTTAGTGCTATTTGTGCTCCTATGTTGGATACCATAAAAGGAGGAATGAAGACTAAGTTTGTATGGAATGAGAAAGCTAACAAAAGTTTTGAGTTGTTGAAAGAAAAGATAGCTACCCAACCTGTTTTGGTGTTACCAAGCTTTGAGAAGCTATTCACTATAGAGTGTAATGGAAGCAATGTGGCTATTGGAGCTATTCTTAGTCAAGAGGGCAAACCGGTGGCTTTTCATTTAGAGAAGTTAAGTGAAGCCAAGAAGAAGTATTCTTCTTATGACCTTGAGATGTGTGCATTGGTCCAGGCTTTAAGAAAATGGAGGCACTACTTGCTTCCCAAGGAATTCATAGTGTATTCAGACAACCAAGCACTCAGTTTCCTGAATTCACAAAAGAAGTTAAGTCACAGACACATGAAATGGGTGGAGTACTTGCAAGCTTACACCTTCAATATCAAGCACAAGAAAGGAGCTCTCAACAAGGTGGTAGATGCCTTGAGTAGAAGAGTCCTCACCATTCAAGAGATTCAGTTGAAGAGCATGGGAATAGATCACTTCAAGGATCTATATGCAGATGATGAAGATTTTGTAGACATTTATAAGGTATGTGTTGAATACAAGAATCACTTTCATAGTGAATATGCTGAATATACTTTGCAAAGTGATCTTTTGTTTAAAGGGAATCAGTTATGTGTCCCTAGAGGTTCTATTAGAGAGAACTTGATACAAGAAAAGCATAATGGTGCATTGAGTGGTCATTTTGGGATCACCAAGACTTAAGAACTTGTTCAAAGCTTTTACTATTGGCCAAGGATGAACCTAGATGTTAGGAGGTATGTGGAGAGTTGTATAGTTTTTCAAAAGTCTAAGGACACTTCTTCAAATGCAGGCCTATACCAACCACTGCCTATCCCTACTAGGCCATGGGAATGCTTGAGTATGGATTTTGTAGTTGGGTTACCCAAGACAAGACAAGGCATGGACAGTGTCTATGTGGTTGTGGATAGATTCAGCAAGATGGCTCACTTTGTGCCATGTAAAACAACCAATGATGCTAGTCAAATAGCCTCTCTCTTCTTCAAGGAGATAGTAAGGATTCACGGATTACCAATCAACATTGTATCAGACAGAGACACTAAGTTCATGAGCCATTTTTGGAAGACTCTTTGGCAAAGATTGGGCACTAATTTATCCTTTGGATCTACATACCATCCCCAAACTGATGGTCAGACCGAAGTTGTAAATAGAACACTTGGAAAAATTTTAAGGTGCTTGACCAAGGAGTATGGTCAACAATGGGATCAGTTGATTGGACAAGCTGAGTATGCCTACAATGATACTGTGAACAGATCAACAGGGAGGAGTCCCTTTGAAATTATCTATGGACTACATCCTAGAGGAATCTATGAACTGAGAGACTTAAGGGATGGAGTCAAGGGAAGTGGATATGCTGATGATTTTGCCTATGCAATGTAGGAGATTCATGATACAGTCAGAAAAACATTGGCAGAAAACACCATGAAACATAAGACCAAGGTGGATGAGCATAGGAGAGAAGTGCAGTTCAATGTTGGAGACTTGGTGATGGTGCATTTAAACAAGTCTATATTACAAAAAGGATTTCCTCACAAGTTGCAGATGAAGAGGATAGGTCCCTGTCCAATCTTAGAAAAATATGGAAACAATGCTTTCAAGGTGCAGCAATCGGATGATAGTGGACTGTCCCCTGTTTTCAATGTTGCAGGTCTGGTTCATTACAAAGGACCACCACTAGACATAGATCAGAACCTCCATGAAGTTATCCAAGATGTGGAAGAACTTAAATTGCCTTCTGCTACAGTCAAACAAGTTGACAGTGTATTGGATACTAGGGTCTACAAGAGGACTAGGACTAAAGAATACATAGAACATCTGATTAAAAGGCATGGTCAACCTGATGCTGATGCAGTGTGGATCAAGGAATCCGAGTTCAAGAATTTGGGCATTGATCTCAACTTACTCAATCCAATGGTAGATTGAAATGTTTTGTTTTGGGGAGGATGGTGCAGGAGCACCTAGGCTAACCTCCATTTTGTTTGTTATCAATTTTGGCTTGTACCTGACCTTAGCCAAGTCAGGGTGATGGTGTGTTTATTTTGGACCTTAGAAGGTCTTGCTTGTGTGAGGAATAAGTGAATTAGTCATTAGGACTAAGTTCACCATAGCTTAGTTTTTGTTAAGCATCTTTTGCTTTAATTAGCTTAGTAGGTTAATTTGAGTGTTGAGCCTTAAATGTGTTCTAAAGACATGGTCATTGTTAGAAGATGCCAAGAGGTAGTTAAGGGAGTTGATGGCTTGAAATTAGGGAGATTGAGGTCCTAATATTTAGGATGATGGCGAAGTTGCAAGAATATTGCAAAGTTGCATGAAAACATTTTTTAGGTTGCATGCAACTTAGTTGTCCTGGATCCCCTAAAAGTTAGGAGTGTGGGATCGATCAACATCCCTTGAAACATGGCAAAGGCATCTATGTAAGTGTGGTGGCTTGTAGATAAGCAGTTAGTTGTTATTGTAATAAAGTTTGTGGTTTGTGTGAATAGAGAATTCTGCATTTTCCTGTGTATACCGAATGTTCTTGTATGACAGAGATTTTAGATGAATTAGATGTGTTGATTATTTTGGACCTTACAAGGTTTTGCTTGTGTTAGGAATAAGTTAACAACAAGAAAATCAAGGTCACCATAGCTTAGTTTTTGTTAAGTATCTTTTGCTTTAATTAGCTTAGTAGGTTAATTTGAGTGTTGAGCCTTAAATGTGTTCTAAACACATGGTCATTGTTAGAAGATGCCAGGAGGCAGTTAAGGGAGTTGATGGCTCGAATCAGGGAGATTGAGGTCCTAAGATTTAGGATGATGGCGAAGTTGCAAGAATGTTGCAAAGTTGCATGACAACATTTGTTAGGTTGCATGCAACTTAGTTGTCTTGGATCCCTTAAAATTCAGGAGTGTGGGATCGATCAACATCCCTTGAAACATGGCAAAGGCATCTATGTAAGTGTGGTGGCTCGTAGACAAGTAGTTAGTAGTGATTGTAATCAAGTTTTGGTTTGTGTGAATAGAGAATTCTGCATTTTCCTATGTATACCGAATGTTCTTGTGTGATAGAGCTTTTAGATGAATTAGATGTGTTGATTTGCTACTAGATTTGTGTCCATAGAATAGTTTTGAGCATCTTTCATTTTGTAATCAAGTTGTTTAGAGTTAATTTGTTGCTTTGAATTCATAGATTAGGTT